>CM060943.1:1055346143-1055946143 GCA_030765085.1 Allium cepa | reverse complement strand
TTCTCTTTTGAAAATTAATAATTATTTAGTTTGATAAATGATATTCTTTTCAAATGTTAAAAATATTTAAGTAATAAATTTATCTTTCTATGCTGATTTAAAAATATTTTATTTATAATGTATAAATGTTTATACATTGTAAATAGAGGATTTGGTTTTAATTTTAATTTATGTTAAATAAAGAATATTTTCTAATTATTATATAAATGTATAAATTGTAAATTGACTTAAATTAATTTAAATTAGTATTGTAAACTTTTTAAAAGTTTGTTTTAAAGATCTATCTTATAATTTTCATAGAAATGTAAGTAAGTATTTATTTGTTTATAAGAATAAATATAGTTTAGATTTTATTTTATAATAAAAGTTATTTTGTTTTGTTTTATTTTAAAATTGTTTTTCTCTCCGAAATAAGATTTAATTCATTCTTGTTTAAAATATAACATTTGATTTGAAAACTCTTGAATAAATGAATTCAACATTTATTTTCTTTTTAAAAATATTCTCTTTTGAAATTTAGTTTTAAAAGAATATTATTTTAAAAATAATTAAACAAACATTAAAGTGTAAATGTATAATTTTAAAAATAAGTTTATAAATAAACATTTGTAACTTGCTAAAAATAAATTAGAAATGGTTTAAGATAAATTCAAATACATATATAGATTTAGGAATTGCTTTTAAATATTGAAATATACATGTGTTAGTCATTTAACTAATAAAATGGACACTTGTAATCACATAACAAATTAACATAACAAGTGGCAAGCAAATTCATTTTTTTGAAATTTAATTTTTATTGACAATAAAACATAACAAATGCATTTGATAAAAACATTTTCTCATTTGAAAACCTGAAAATCAAATTTCAGTAAGATCAAAACCAAACTTCAATCAAAATCTGCAAATCAATTTCTTCAAAACAAACTACAAATCTGCAAATAACAGCTTCATATCTGTAATTTAAAATCTACAAAACAAACAACTTCAATCCAAAATTTGGAAGGTCTGCATGCATTCATCAACAAGATAGAAGCAACTTCAACTTGCTAATGGCATTCAGGTTCATCATGCATTTCAAAAATAGTTCCTGGAAATTGAAAAATGCACCTGAATCTGTTCTCTGCATCTTCCATATATGGTGAGTAAACTTCTATTTCAAAAACAGATCTTCTTTTTAAATTTAATGTCTAAGTAATATACTAAAAATCAAGTTCAAACAAAATTGTCATTTTAAAAAGAAAAAAAAAAGATCAAAACTGCTATGATTTGAAAACAGCAGTGTCTTTATTTTGATGAATAACTTCACAATTTTAAGGGTTTTTAAAATTAGTTGTGCATGTGACCTAACAAAAGAAAGCATGTTTGTTTGATTATGTGGTGATGATTACTTATTAATGAATGTTTTGTGTATAGAAAAGAATAGGGTTATCTGTCATTAATTTCTTGAATCTGCATATCTAGTTGGATTGTAAACTAGGATATTCTTGAATAGAAAATCTTTATTTATTTGAATGGTTTCAGTTAGTAATTTATGTATAAACAAAGTTTGTTGTTTAGTATAACTGCAGGTTTTATAAAATTTTGGTTTAGTTAAAAATAAGTTAGAGATGAAGTCTATTGCCCTCTGGAACAACTCTGCAGTATCATTTGTAATAAAACAAAATATCAACATCATTAACTATTTAAACAGTGTGATAACATGAATATATGTTAGAAATCTGAAATTTTTTAAAACAAACTTCACCTTTTTAAATGAACTGTAATATTAATATTTTAGTTTTGAACAGAAATTAGGAGTTTAGAAGTTGACTGTAAAGCTAGTGGATTTAGGGTGTTATGATGCTTCATGTTAGTGGAGTATCGATGTAAGAATGGAGTAAATTTGGTGATAGATGATCAGAAGGGGAGGAGATGAAATTGGGATTTCCAGGTATTCAATACCCTGGTTTTAAATGTTGCAGTGTTGAAGTTTTGAGGGTCTGCACATTCACTCTGTTGCATCGAGTGGGTTAGGGATTTTAGTGGTTGCAGAGGGGACTTAGAGGGAGGGTTTGCCTGAATTGCAGCAAAGATGATGGTCAGAGGCGAGCTAATCGGATGATGACAGGCTTGGGTAGTTTAAGTGCTGCAGTATTTCCAGGTTTTTAAGTGGTTTCTCAAAAACTTGAATTCGAGTTATAGTATGTTTCTGATGGTTGTAAGCTTGTGAGGAGGTGGTTGGCAACTCGTAGCAGTTGGTTGAAGTGACTGGAAGCTGCCAGAGCGACAGTGCATGTGCACCATGTAGGTTGATGTCTGGTGAACTTAATTGGGAGTGCAGGGTTTATTTACTCGAAGTAATCCTCGGGTAGTTTTGCTTCTGACTCGAAGCAAAGGGTTTAGAAACTCGGAGTAGAATTATGGGTTACTCGGGTTAGAATTGTTGCAGGTTTTAAAAACCTAAGAATTTGCAGTTTTGAATTTTTAATGAATTCATATTTTTAAGTTGAAAACTTGATTCAAGTATAACTTGAATCTGAATTCAAATGCAGTTTTGAGTTCAAAGGTTTTAAAAAAAATGAAATCTTAAATTTAAACAAGATTTAATTTCAGTTTTAAATCAAAATTAAAACAGTTTCAGGTTTGTTTTTTTTAAAAACCAGAATTTGATTAAAACATTTTTGTTATTTTTAAATTTTGAACAGATTTAAATGTTTTAAACAAGATTTAAATTGGTTTTGAAATTTAGTTAAAAACAATTTCAGTTTTGATTTCAAACAGTTGTAAGTTTGAAAATGATGAACATATTCAAATGTTTAAAAGTGAATTTGAAAAATGAAATTTGATTTCAAATAAGGTTTAAACTTAGAAAAAATTATTTCTTTTAATATTTGAAATATGAAATGTTAATTTAAAATTGAAGTTAAAGTAATCAATCTATTCTCAAGCTTGATTTATTTTAAATCAAGTAATTTTGGTTTAAACTTCTCTTTTATATCTAAGTAATGAATGTTCTTTAAACATTCATTTTATTTTAAGGTTTATAATTATTTTAATTTGGATCAATGTTTAAATAGTTAAACATCTTAAATGTTAAATTTTTAAATGGAATTTGAATTTAAAATTAAAAACTATTTTAATATATTTTGAATATAAATGAGTCATTTGATAAGTAATTTAATTATTTTGTAAAATATTTAAGATAATTAAGGATTTACTTAATTATTTGATTTTAAATAATGGTTTAGATTAATTTTTAATTAGAAATGATTTATTAATAATTAATCTAATTCAAATTTCCTTAAGTATATAATTATTGTAAGGTTGTAAATTAATAAATGGTGATAATTATCTAAGGATAATTTAATAATTAATTAATGAAATTAATTTTGATAATTAACTAGATTAATTAATTGAATATAATTAATTGTAATTTGTTAAGTATAATTAATTGTTAAAGTAATTAATGAATTAATTACTTATTGTAATTAATTTTGATATGTGATTGATTTAAGTTAATTAATTTAGTTTAATTAATAAATCATTTGATGATTTAAAAGAGTAATTACTAAATGTAATTAATAAAACTAGATACTTAGAGAAGTAATAATGATAATTACTGGATTGTAATTAGTAATTTGGATAATTACTTTTGGAATTAATTAAGAAATTATTTAATGATTAATTATTGGTTAATTAATTTATGAATAAGTAATTAAAGATAGTTAATTACTAAATTTAATATTAATCAAGGTGATTAATAATTAGATTAATTACTAAATGTAATTAATTTTAATTAAGTAATTTATTTAAATATTAGAGATCATTAATTATTATAATTAATGATGTAATTAAGGATTGTTTGATTAAGTAATAATTAAATTAAGTGATTAATTAATTGTAATTAATTAAAGACAAATATAATTAATTAATTAATAAATGAAGTAATTAAAGGTTAATTACTTATGATTAAGGTTAATTTATATATTAAATTAATTAAATACTAATTACTTATTGTAATTAGTGAATGATTAATCAAAGATGTTTAATCAAGTTGAATATAGTAAGTAATTAATTAACCGGGTTAATTAATTAATGGATGTTAAGCAGGGTTTAAATGAGAAATTAATTTAATTTAAATTAATTAGAGATGGTTGCAATTAATTTAATTCATTTTAAATTAATTATAATTGATGATTAAATCATTGCTTATGGATGTTATTGATTGAATGGTTGTGACCTCAGTAATGAGATTAGTTGTATCTGTATGACATGGAAGATTGATTTAAGTATGATGGTTTGTGATGGATTATTTGGATTATGATGATTATCTGTTTGTGATGATATAGATTATCTGTTTATGATATGAATGTGATTATCTATTGTGAGATGTAGTTTATCTATCTGTGTGAATTAGATAACTATGAAATGAGTTAATTGTTTAAAACCCTTAAGTATAACTTGAACATTAAGATGGCGTTCGGTTTCGATGAGACCGGGATCGGGTTTCCATATTTGGATATCCGAAAACCACATCGATTCCAATTAAACGTTAGGTCGTTAATCCAAGGGGAGCAAGTGAATACTTGAGGTTTAAGGGCTATACGTCAGTATAACTCTGTGGGTGATTCCTTAATGAGTTTGATGGAATAGTACTTATAGATTCGAGATGGAGATTTAGAGTGCAACGGTTATCGTCGTTAACTCTGAGGGTGATTCCAATACGAGTGTAACGAGATAATGCCTTCGGTTTCGTTCGAACCCGGAATGAACTTGTATGGATTGAATGCTTTCAGAACATCGTCAGGTGGACGATGAGCATTCTAAGATTTATATGTCCTATAAAGGTAATCGTAGCCTCCTCATCAACCGGGAATGGCTAAAACAGGGGAGGTGCAGCAAAGCTTCGTGGGTAGCTCCCACTGGAGAGCAAGATTTATCCCTGTCTAGAGGTCCCTTTATATTTCGGCTGTGTGGCAGTTGGTGACGACCAATCTGCGAGGTGGCCTTGTTTGGAACTGTTCAGTAAGGAATGGTTCCGGCTTTGTGTTGCAGGGGAGCGGGCGTACTCCTCGGTACGGTGATCTAGGCCACGTACTGTGACGGGCGGTATCCCAGTAGCCCTGCCATTGATGGAATCCAAAATCCAATAAGTGCCTGTACGGTTTTGATTGTGCCCAACTATGTTGGGACGTGAGATGTAAGCATTCCAGCTATTTCTGTATTTTATTTTGAAAACCCTAGACACTATTATAATATCACTGGATTTCCTATCAAATGTTTTGGTTAGCGTAAGTTAAAAACTTTTCCATGTTTATGTGTGGGAAGTCTTACGTTATACCTTTTATTTCAAAAGATTTTCTAAAAGTTAAGCAACTTTTATCCCCGTTTACTCACACCAGACCCTGTCTGACCTGAGTTTTATTTTCTGTTTTATTAAACTCTTGGGTATTCATATTACGTATGAGTAGTCAAGTGTTTCAGGATTGCTTTGACAAGTTCTGGAGGAGATAATAGAGCAGGAGGCTTCAGCGTGTAGATATTTTTAGTGGTTCCGCTGTGTTTGAGTTGTGTATGTTTTCTCTGATGTACTTGAATTGTAATTGCTCGACAGATGTTTATAACTGTCTAGTTTGTGTTGTATTAGCTGTTTAACTCTGAGGTATATGATACTATGTAAAGTATTATGTGATATAATATAATTTATTCGTTCCGCTGTGAGATTCTGATGTTGTCTGTTTCTTTCTTTCCTTTCTTTTCTCCTTTCTATCCCTTTCTTTCTTCTTAGCGATGCGACTTCCTGGAGTTTGGAAGTTGGGTCTCTACAATATCATTTTTGTTTCTTATAATAAAAAGAGTACTATCTACTCTACCAATTTAAAAATTTGATTGTCATAGGTAAGATCTTAGTATGTCATACCAGACTCTAAGAGCTTGTTTCAGACCATATAAAGCTTTCTTTAATTTGTAAATACGATTTGAAAATTCTTCTTCTTCAAAAAGTGGAGGTTGTTCAACAAAAATATCATCTTTAACAAAACCATTTAAAAAGACATTTTTGACATCCATTTGAAATAATTTGAAATTATTGTGGTTTGTGAAAGCAAGTAGAATTTTAATGGCTTTTAATCTTGCTACAAATACAAAGGTTTCATCAAAGTCTGTTCCTTCTTTTTGACATTAACCTTGCGCGACTAGATGAGCTTTATTTCTAATGACCTCACCTTGTTCATTCATTTTATTTTTATAAACCCGTTTAATTCCTATTACAGTTCTGTCCTCGGGTCTAGGAACAGTTCACATACATCATTTCTGGTAAATTGATTCAGTTCTTCTTACATATCAAGAATCCATGAATCATTTGATGATGCTTCCTTTGGATTTTTGGATTCAATAGTTGATATAAAAGCTACATTACTCATCTTGTTTAGTTGATTTCTAGTTCTAACAACAGATTCAATATTTCCTAGTACATTTTCTATAAGATGACCTTTTAAAAGCTTGATTCTTTTATTAGGATGAACAGTTTCACAATTTGTTTCATTTGAATCATTATTTAAAGTAACAAAATCATCTTCATCATTTATTTAAACAAATAAATCTTTGAAATTTTCATCAAATGTACATGCATTATTTCTTCAATGGTGTTAGTTTTTAAATTGAAAACTCTGTAGGCTTTAATCCAATTAGAATATCCGATAAAGATTCCTTTGTCGAATTTAGGATCAAATTTATCCAAATTGTCCTTTGTATTTAGATAAAGTATTTACTTTCAAAAACTTTAAAATAAGATACCTTTGGTTTCTTATTGAAAAGAAGTTCATATGGTGTTTATTGGTTAGAGGTCTAATTAAAATCTTATTCAAAATGTAACAAGTTGTAGCGACTGCTTAAGCCAAAAAAATTCTTAGTAATTTACTATCTGAAAGCATAGTTCTTGCACACTCTTGAATCGTCCTATTTTTAAGCTCTACCACTCCGTTTTGTTGTGGAGTTCTTGGAAAAGAAAGATTATGAGTTATTCCTTTTTGATTATAGAAATTCTTAAAATTTTCATTTTCAAATTCTCCACCATGATTCTTACAAATAGTTTTGATTTTTAAAGAAAGTTGATTTTGAATACTTTTTGCAAAAGTTTTGAATAAATCAAAAGTATCGGTTTTATGTTTCAAAAAAATTGTACATGTAAATCTAGAATAATCATCTACAATCACAGAAACATATTTACTGTGATTTATTGACTAAATTTGAGATGGACCAAACAGTTCTATATGAAGTAACTCAAGAGGTTTTGAAGTTGAAATCGTATCTTTCAATTTGAATGAACTCTTCCTAAGTTTTCCTAATTAACAAGCATCACATATGCTATCTACTTTAAAATCTATTTTAAGAAGACCTCTTAATGGATCAATTTTCGAAAGTTTAGATAAGAGTTTGAAATTCAAATGCCCATATTTTTGTTATGCCAAATCCAAGGGTCGCTTGTATTAGTCAAAAGAAAGAGGTTATCATTTGAGATTTTCACACTGAGAATATAAATATTTTTCTTCCCAATTCCTTCAAAGATAATATTTGATTTATTATCTTCGATGTGACACTTATCCTTTTTGAATTTAATTTTGTAGCCCTTATCACATAGTTGACTTATTCTAAGTAAGTTGTTTTTTAGATTCCTAACTAATAGAACATCAAAAATAATAGGAGTTTTTGAGTTACCGTATTGTCGATGCCAATCACATATCCTTTTGAATTGTCTTCAAAGTTGACCAGTCCTCCAACTACATAAATTATGTCATTTAGTATCTCCAGATTCCTATTCATGTGTCTTGAACATCCATTATTAAGTATCCATTTGTTTTTCTTGATTTACACCATTTGTCTATGAAGCGTTGATTCTTCAAAATCCATATAACACATCTGTTCCTGCGCAACACACCAATTCGGTAGATAACTTGATTTTCTATAATAATAATATGAAGACTTATGAAACAATAATGGTTTGAAAAGTTTTGAACTTGTATTAACAGAATCTCCAAAAATTGCCACTTTAAACCTTTTCAAAATTCAGATTATGATAATTTTGAAAACCAATGCTCTGATACCAAATGTTGGAAATGCGGATTAAGAATCTTAAGGCTAGATTAACACTAGAGGGGGTGAATAGTGTTTAATGGATTTTATGGAATTTTTGAAATATTTTCAAATTAAACACAAACAGATACTATTCACAAACACGGAACCAAACACAGGTCAAAATAGTAAATAAAAGAAGAAAAGGAAAGAACATATCAGAATTTTATACTGGTTCGAAGTTACCCAACATCCAGTCTCACATAATTCCTTGTGTATATTTCTTTTCAAATATAATGTCGATATTACAACCTCGATTTCAAGGCCACGAGATACACCCTCATGTCTCCGAGTTTAGGGAAAACTCTCTTGATTTAACCAGGCTACAAGATCACATAATTGATTTATGGGCTACAATCACACCCAATTGTTTTAAGGGCCATAATCACACCGTTTCCAATTACACTTTGATAGAGAGACTCGATATACTTTGATCTTTTGATCTTTAATTACAAATGATCCTATAACTCTGAATAGCACTGAGATCTTTGAGAGAGAGTGGCAGAGAATCAAACTAGACACGATCGAGTTTGATTCACTTAGGATATCAGCAGAGTTTGCTAAGAGTGTTTAAAAATAAGAATGGAAGAGAAAGATGAGAGAAAACAAAGAAATCTTAAGTAAAAATTCGTTGAAAACTACTGGTATATATAGAAGAACTGTAACGACCTGGAATGACTGTCATCTTGAGTTATGAATATTTATTTTTAATATTCAATAATACGGTCTTTTAATCAAAATAAAATCTTTATTAAATGATAATTGGTAATAATAAATATTTTTAAATCCAGATAATATTTTGAATTTTCCAGATTTTTATTTACAAAATAGAAAATTGATTTAATTTGAATTTCTTATATAATGTATGTATAACAACAAAATTCATATATAAATTAAAACAAACGCATAACAAATAAATGTGAATAAAATGAAAATAGCAATTAAAAATGAATGAGAAGTATATATATTATATATAGAAATGAATATAGCTTATGAAATATATTGTTGTATAAATAGAAAGAGTTTAAAATTAAATTTCACTTATGTATATACACAAAAGTTTAAAAAGAGAAATCTATGAACAAATAAAAATGGTATATTAAAAACAATATATATATATATATGGTTAATGTGAAAGAAGAAATATATATGAGAATATTATATTGTAGAAATGAGAAGATTTAACAAAGTTATCAAAACTATTTTTAATATGAAAATCTTTTATAAGTAGTGTTAACAAAAAAGTTATTTTCATGCATAACAAAATTTTATTTATTTGAATTATTTTTAAATTTAAAAATGTATGAATAAGAAAGAAAGAAAAGAAGAAAAATATCTATGTACCACTTATATTATTCTTTACAATGCTGTAAATTGTAAATTTTATTTCTAAAAGAAATTAGGTCCTATAATAAACATCAAAATGTTGTAACAAGATTTGCAAGCAAATGGAAGTGGTAAATATTCATTTCCTGGTCATGAATTTTGCAAGTAAAAGTAAAAAAAGTAGAACAAGTCAAAATGAAAGAAAAAGAAAACATAAGCATATGCATTACAACTGAAATATTATTTCATTTCAACTTCACCTCAGCCACCACATATTACCTCAGCAGCCACCATCCCCGCACCTCAATCCATCACAACATTGTACAAAACATTGTACAGGCCTGCAACCTTTCTTGAGCCCAAAGCCCTATACCAATGAATCATTTTGTCTTGTAAACATGTATATATATAAGTGTATGCGCGTTAGTTTTAGTTGTTAAAAACATATAAGCAAAATCTGTAACAAAAGAACTCTATAAAAACAAAGCCTGTTAAACCAAAGAAGAAAACAACCTTCTCTTTCAAAATTTCAAAGGGGAAGGCAAGTATTCAAGGTTCCAGATCGAAAACTAAAGTTCAAGTGGAAGTTTTTGGAGGGCTTTCAACATGTTTAAGGTGAGAGTTTAGTTTTTAGGATGCATGTACTACGCATGTACATGTTCAAGTATCCTTTGTATCCAATAGGATAATTTTTTATATATGCCCAGTTTTTAAAAATCATTATCTCCTAATCTAGTTCGAATTTGCAAACAATGTAAACTAGTAAAACTTTTGCTTTTGAGCGTAGATTACATTAAAAATGGATCGAAGCTTGCTCATCATATATATGGTGTAAAATTTCAATTTTATAGTAAATAACCCATTTCTTCAATTTCTAACTTAACTGAAACCCTTAATCGAACTAGTTATTGGGATTAGATGATAAAACCATAATTTTAGTGAAGAAATCGGGATTTTTAAGGGATTGAGAGAATTTTTGAGTTGATCGTTTTTCATTAAAAAAAATTGGGTCCGGGGATGAACGAGGCGGTGGATCGTCAACTTCGAGTCGGCCACAGGGTCGAGGGCAAGGTTTTGACCGTGGGGATTTCACTCTATCATGGTGGTTTGGGCGTACGAGTCAAATTGTAGTATCCCAGAATTTTTAACAATATCAATTTAATAATCTGTATTAAAATTAAATTGATATTGATATTTTTGTTAATAATAATTCAAATTGATTTAATAATCTACATTAATAAATATTTAATTTGTGATTTTATCTTTTTCAGCTAATAAATTGGTTTCTATTTATAATATAAATATATAGTTTATATTGTAGATAGATTAGCTTTGTTTTAAATTTAATAAATAAAGCATATTTTCTAATTCTAATATTTTTTTAGTAATTTGGAAATTTGTTTTTATTTATTATATAAGCTTTTCAAAGTTACTAAATAAATAATCTTGGTTTAAATTTAATAAATGAATCATGATTAAAAATTCTAATATATACATTAATAATTTGGAAATTTGATTTAATTTAATATTAAGTTTTCAAAGCTATGAAATAAATAAATATATGATTTTAAATTGTTAAGAAAAATGTTTAAATGTTTAAAATAATTTTGGCTCGAGTTTTAAATTTAAATGAATTAACAATTTTTTTATAGCTTAATAAAATAAGTAATTTATTAATTAAGAAATAATTTATTAATTAAGAAATAATTTCTTTTATAATTATTTTAATTTATTAATGAGTCATGGGTGTGTGCATGGAGAAATGGGCACAAGGCAAGTGAAATTGTGATGGATATGGGGAGCAACGGTTATGTCCAGGCAAGATAAGGGAAGGAAAAAAGGAGAAAGGGAACAAGGGGGAAAGGAAAAGTGGGTTTCGGTTGTAGAAGTTGGGCTTCAGCCCAAAGTAAAAGGGTGAAGAAAGTTAAACTAAAATGTTTAGAATTTTATATACATTTGTTTAAAATTTTGAAACACTATAACTTCTTCGTACAAATTCTAATTTATGCGAAAATCATTGCGATGGGCTCGTATCGACGAACTCTACGTCGTCATATGGTTTGTTGTAGAATTTGAATAAGTGAAATTTTACGGTATATTAAAATAGATAGAAATTTAAGTAACCAATTTAAGCAAACGACGTCGTTCAAATTTATATGACCTGTCCATTTAATTTATTTCCCAAATAAAAATAATGATGAGTTAATTTAAGTTAATTATGATGATTTGACATCTATGTAGTTGAATAGAACACCGTTTCGCTAATTATATTTAATTAGACCCCTATTGGCCGAATAAATCAACGTTTTACCATTATTACAGAATATGTTTGTTTTTGGACATTGACTAGTAGAAACAAAATATTATTCTGCTATCATATTTAATGGACCTCTATTTATTATCCTGATAGTTATATTTGGCTATATGATGTTGAATTGATTGTTATAAATGGATTGATGTAAATATCCGAATATGTTATTCTATATTTTTGTAAAACAAATGGTAATGTGATTAAGTACCATTAGAATTAATAAGCCTCTTTTTAAATTTGGAAGTTGATTTTTTTGAGTCCAGGGTTATTTAGAATAATTATTTTATGATTTTTAAAAGTTATTTAAAAGTATTTAATTATGGTTTTTCAAAGTTATTTAGTTATTTAAAATGTTTAAAATTATATTTTAATTATTAATTATTAAATAAAAGTTACCTTGTAATGATTTTATAAAGTTAATTATTATTTAAGAATTAATTAGTATTATTATTTCAAAAGATAATTTATTCAATATTAATATTGTTTTATATAATAAATTTTATTAAAGAGTATTTGCCTAAATTAAACTTGGAGTATTTTGAGATAATTATTGAAACAAAATATTTTGGGAAGTAATGTATAATTTCATGATGGAAATCAAGAGGCAGAAATTGTGTAAGTTAAGTTTGATTTTTCTAGTATAGAAACGCAACCATCGAGCTACGATACATGGTCGATACCAAATGGTACTTTCCAAATATACTTATATATACAATTATATATATATATATCGTAAAAGTTTCAAGATTTTTTGAAAGGAATGATTTGTGAATATACTTATTCCGGTGAGATAAGTATGTACCTTTTTGATAAAAAGATTTACTTTATTGAAATTTAAATTAAATAAGGCTTAGTGATTTCAATGGAAAATGGAATCTTCAGTTGAATGATTGTTTATTTGATATTAAATAAACGACTATCAAATATGGACTGAAACGTAACTTTGGAAAAATCTAGAAGAAACACAGGAATTATAGGATACAATTACCGTCGGAAGGTGTTATACTGTACGTAAACTCATTTTGTTCTTCTACGATGATTATAAAAAAATCCGTCCACTAACAGTTAGGAGATCATCTCCAATCTTATTTTCATATGTTTATTTCCTAAAAAACCGAGGTTGAATTTACCGAAAATATTGAACGTTTTTTCGAAGAAACCAGGATCAAATAAGTTATCTGAAAACCACTTCGATCCAACGAATACGTTTTTGAAGTGAAGACAAGAGAATGGAATCGAAGATGGAGCATTGAAGTGCAAGGGCTAATCGCTACTAATCTTGAGGATGATTCCAAAATGAATGTAGTAGGAATAGTGTCTTCGGTTTCGTTCAGACCCAGAATGGACTTGTAACGAACGCGATTTTTCGTCCACGAACGCCGACATCAATACGTCCATTGTATCAACTGCCGAGGAATCGAAGGCCGGAAAACCGTACCGTTAGGGTTAAAGAAGAGGTAGAAGATAGAAGAAGAGAGAAAAAGGTAGAACAGAACAGAAAGAAATAACAGAACAACATCAGAATCTCACAATTCGCAGCGGAACAACATATAATAAATAAATGAATAATCTTTAAACAAAGAACTATATCAGCTATTACATCACATCACATTACATTTCATTATCAGAGTGTACAACAACAAACAGCGGAAAAGAAATACTATATACAAGTAATACGCCATGCCATCCAGCTTGTTTCCAGCAACTCCTGAATATCCTGATAAACCTTAACTCTTGACTGCCCGTGTGGAAATTGGTGGGCACCAGAGTTTAGGAAGGAAAACAATAAACTCCGAGTCAGTCATGTGACTGGTGTGAGTACTCAAAACAGTTTATCTTTAAAACAAAATAGAGGAATATTTTTAAAGTCAATTCGCAATGCTTTTTAAAAATGAGACTGCCATAAGGCCTCTCGCACACACACACACAATGCAAACGCAGAATCGGAGGAGATTTCTCCTTATGATAGTCAAAGATGTTTGATACGCATTAAAAAGAAACATTTGATATTACTACTAGTGCATAGAGTAGAAAATATCATTTCGAAAGTAAAGATATAAATCTTAGCCAGCATAGACATTTCGCACTTATACCTACTATAGCTACCATGTTCAATAGCAGGTTACCGCCACATTCCATGGCATGTTATGCAACTAAAACCGTACAAGATCGTATTGTTTCTTTGGATTTCCAACAAATGGTCAGGCCAAGGAACTTCCCATTGCCACATGGAAACGCCTCTGGAATGACGTCCCGAGAACCAAACCGGATCTCTGCCAACACAAGGCCGGGTTACCCCTAACTGGGTAACTACTGACACGAATATGTCATCCTCCGATCGTAAACCGATCTATCCGAGGATCCTCGATTTTCAACAACCACAAAATTTGCAGCAACAACATAGGTTAAATATCTGGGCTCCATACCATGATACCACTTCTATCCAGAAGGAATGACATACACTAAAAGGGAGCTACCCCCTAATAACCTTGCTGCATCCTTCCTGTTTTGACCATTTCCGGGGTGTGAGGTCCGACGAAGTCTCGTCCACAAAGCCACGCTTTATACAAAAGCCGTGCTTTTGGGTCAATAAATGATCATAGAAATGATCACCAAGATAAATGATCAAACAAATGATCATATCACAAATGATCAAACAATGATCATTTCACGACAACGCTCAGCATACCACACTACCAAATTGGGAGTATATCACTAATAACCTTCAACTATATAACCTCTGAGCTCGTATGTCTCAGAGAAGGGTGTTAAGCTAAGAGAATAAATTCTCCGCCACCAACAGAAATATATTTGAAAGAAATCAGCTTTATATCTCAACTTGTAATGTCAGACATACAATCCATACAAGTCTGTTCCGGGCTCGAACAGAACCGAAGGCACTTCCAAAGAAGTCCTTCAATCCGGATATTCACTAATCACGACCGGACTTCCCATCACTAAGGGTGATAAAACCTCTATATCGGAGATCAGCCGATGTAGAGTAACTCGACGGTAATCCTTCTGTTTTCACAAATATCCAGTCTTCAACACCGGTCATCAAATGCAATCCATAACGACGTATCACATACTCGGAATGGGTTATACGACCCCAAGGTCCTTTCCCGGATAACCCGAATAGTGAGCGCTTATTTAAAAATAAGTGTGGCATTCAAATTCAAGCAAATCACAACAAATACCTAATTAAAGGTAAATATTGATAGTCGGATTATTTAACTATCAATAGGCATGCTTAACATCACCAAATTCCAAATAATTTCCCAAATTATTTACTTTCCAAAATATTTTTACTAGATATATAATTTCCACACTTCAACCATTTGAAAACAAAGTTCAAATCAATTTCCTTAAACGGAAACACTTCTAATTATTTATCCATTTTAAATTTAAAATGGTTCATTTAAATAAATCAAATAAATCCTTACTGATTTACTTTTTTTATTTACGTTCCAAATCCGTAAATTTATTCCCATAGTTCAAAAATAAATCAATGTTTATTTTTAAACAAATTCCCCTTTCTTTTATGAATTCCCTAGTGAATTTCAATTCCAAAATATCTATGAATATACAATTTCCCAATCGATTTCTAATATTCATTTTCAATTTATCTTTAAAAGATAAAGTCCCAAAATATTCAGTTCATATTGGAAAACATTTCCATACTTATTAAATAATAAGTAATTCACAAATCCATTCATTTTCAACGCTTGGAAAATCTTCAATATACTTAATATCGAAATTAAGTATATATTTTATTCTTTAAGGAAAACATTCACTTAAACACATTTGTTTGGGCTAAAACGAATGTTGCGTAAACATAGTTACGACGACCCAAAATCACTAGTATAGGGATTCAAATTAAAATAGATATATAAATCCCAATACTATACAAAATATTTCCTTTCGGAAACCATTTACTATAACAACAGTGTTATAGTCCACCATCTCCTTCTATTTCTCGAAAACGTCTATTTCAACAATGAATGTTGAAATCTATGTTTTCGATGTTTACACCTTTTACAACATCGTTAAAACGATTAACTTCATTTTATAATATTCATTTTCTCAAGCATATCCATTTTATTTATAATAATATATTCACTGTCCAAAAAGGTGAATATACTTCCTTAACCAATTTTCAACTTTCAATTTATCAAATTCCCTTGTTTTCGAATTTATAACCATGTCTATAAATTCCATTTCTATTTAAAAGCTTCGATTTATAAATTTCCTTTATTAACCAATTCCATTTGTATATCACAATATATATCAAAAGTCCATATTATAAGTTGATTACTTATAATTCATTTATTTACAAAATCGTTCTTTTAAAGCTTCACAGATCATAAATCTTATTACTTATAAGATTCCTTTATATTTTATAACAACTTCAACTTATAAAATCTCCTTTATTAACAATTTCTATTAATATCCCATTTATATGCTTAAAACCCAGTTTATAAGTTAATTACTTATAAATCTTTTATTCTACAACATCTATTCAATTTATATCTTCACAATTTATAAATCTATAATTTTCAATGAAATCCGTTTTATTCTTCATTTTAAACACTTAATAAACTTGTTTTATAATTCCAATATTTTTAATTTATAAATATCCATTTTATAAATCTTTTATAAAAATTGTTTGTAATATTTCAAAAATTCCAATTTAAACCATTTCATAAATTTATTAACTATTTATTTCAAAAATCACTTTTCGCTTTCATTTCATAAAAATCATACTTTTATAACATTAAAATTTTAACGTTTATTTATTTTTAACAATTCAAAACTTAATAAAACGAATAATTTCGAAAATCACTTTAAAATTCCTTTTAAAACCAAAATCATTATTTTAAAACTTCAGAAATGGATCCGATGATGCGGCAGCACCAAATAGTCAATCACGACATCCAAATATCATATATCGATATGATAATCAACAAATATCAAAATATCTGTAAATAAATCAATACAGTTGAGGAATCCAGTTGGATCCCTCCAACCTGTTTCCTGCATCCAAAGATGTTAGCACAATACCAATTCCATTCCAGTACGGAATTATCGCGGTATATAGGATTTATAAAATATTATCCGCTTAATGGATGGCGCAATAGGGTCTCATCCGCTATACAATGCGGGAAATCAACTCCAAGTACATAAATATTACCAATTTCACTGTACTGTGAAATAATCGCGGTATATGTTTTTAATAAATAACATCCGCTTACTAACGACGCATAATGTCTATTTTAACAATCAATAGATAACAATCATCATTCAAACATGCATTCAAGAATTTTAAATCTAACTATTTAAAATTAAAATCGAAACCGATTCGATTGAGTGAGAAGTTCTCACCTTGATTTCAATTTCGTTTTAGCGATTTATTTCGAATAAAATTAAACGCGCATTTAATTTTATCCGAAATTCTCACTAACTCCAAACGACTTCAATCCAATTCCATAGCGTAGTGCTCGCCATACGATTCCAACGCAACTGGTTTCGTGCGTTTTCGACCTCGTATGAAAAAGATATGAATTTTTAAAGATCGTACAAATTTTAATATGTAAATTGATCAACATTTATTCCATTTTAACCTAGCATTGAATCAGGGCCGCACAATTTTTGTTTTCCAAATCCTAGCCGTAGCTTGCATCTTCTCCCCTCACGTTTGCCTACAGGTGAAAAACGCACTAGCAACCCATAGCTCACGTTCGAACTTCCCCAGCCGCACCCTCCTACGTTGATCAAAACATCATCATACCACCACCAAAACGAAGGCCTCACCTTGCTCCTTCACCGCCTCCAACACCATAGCACTCGGCTCACCCTACAGCACGCAATTCGATGATGAACGACATGCGTTCCCACCTCGATATCTTCCCCTACGTCGCGCCATAGACGATCATACCCGTATAGATCGATAGAGCTCGAGATGTTCTTTGACTTTGCAGTTGAGCATTTTCGATGAAAGTGAGTGGATTGGATAAGATTAGTGGAAGAAGGATGGTGCAATTCTGGCCATCCAATTTTTAGGGATGGCTAACCCTAGTTTGATTATTTTCCAAAAAAAAGAAAACAAAGGGGTCCTTTTATAGAGAACCGACGAAACACTATTCATGCCGGATTTTCCGAACTCCAATTTACACGCGGTGACCGGCGTTTCTAGGGTTTACCCCGCGTTCCGAACACAATGGAACATGTTTCGGGAGCTAATTCGGTCATCTGTGCGAGTTATGGCAATAAACGTTCGATTTTAAATTAAACCGATTAAACGATTTTCTAGGCACTTTAGCTTGCACCGAACAAACGGTAAATTCGATTGACATGAAATTTGAAACCATACAATAATATCACATTACGGATCCGATGAAACTGGTTTCGTCAAAATCCGAGACTTTTTGAAAAATGACTATTTTAACTCGCCAAATTAATATTAAAACAATTTCGATGCGTTTCGAGCTGCCATGATCAAATGATAACTCCGATTGCTACGAAAATTGAAATCCGATAATAATAAATTATTACGGATCTAATGGAACTAGTTTCGCCCAATTCTGAGACTGTTCGAAAATTGACTAATTTCACTAGTCGATTTAATATTAAAATATTCAATTTTCACAAATTAACTCTTAATTCAAATTTAAAAGTTCTAAAATATCGTTCTAACTCCAATATGATTAAATAAAATTTTACAATTCATTTTCAATCATATTAAACTTGATTTTCAATTTTTTCTGAAATTTAACATATTAAATTATCGATTTAATTATCCAATTAAATCAAATTATTCGAAATAAAATTTATTCGACTTTTAAATTTCACTTATTAATATTTAAAATTAATTAAATATTCAAATTTTAATTAATAGAAATTCTGGGTCGTTACAAGACTTGTATGGATGAATGCTTTCAGCGCATTGTCATCGTAGGACAATGAGCATTCCAAGTATAAATTCCTTAAAAGGTAATCATAGCTTCAAGCATCATCAACCGGAAATGACCGAAAATTAGGGGAGATGCAGCAAGGCTAAGTGGGTCGCACCCAATTAGGGTATGTTATCACCTTTCTAGATACCCTTGGATATATAAATGATAGATACGTGCATGGAAAGAGCTCTCAATAAAGGTAGGAACACCCCGAGGTGGTAATATATTTGGTACTATCCAGGTTAAGGGTAGTCCGGTTCAGTGTTGGCAGAGGATGCAGGCGAGGTCCTCGGTACATTTTTTTAGACGTGTACTATGATAAGTGGTACCCAAGTGCCTAGTCATTGTATGGAATCCATTCTCCAATACGAGCCTTTATAATTTTGATTGTAGAGCCTAGTATGCTGGAATTTAATTAATGTAACAATTTCAGCTATTTGAATAAGTATTTGTACTTAGGCGTTATTATAATATCACTGGATTTTCTATTAAAGGTTTTGGCTGTCGTAAGGGAAAAACCCATCGTGTTTATGGCGTGGTCTTACGGGATACCTTTGATTTTAAAAGGACTTTAAAAACTAGATAAATAAATTTGCTTGTGATTAAATTTTCACGCTGGTTTTACCAGACTAACCCAAACGTGGTTTTTCCTAAATGCTCGTGTCAGACCGAGCATATTTTCGGGTTTAGATGGATAATTTGGAGCTTCAAGAGAGGAGCTGGATGCCTAGAGACGTATTCACGTAGATGGTTATATTTCCATTGCATTAGGGTTATATTTATCAGCAATTGTGAGGACATGGTGTTATAACTATCCATGTTGAATAGTAGGGGTGGGCATAAACCGCACCGCTATACGGAAACCGTCCGCACCGGACTGCAAAAGCGGTGTGGAAACCCGCACCAAATCTGTTAACCAAAGCTGATACCCCAAACCGAACCGACCCGCATCGATACGGTTCGGTTGCGGTTTGGACGATTGAACCAACCATATTAAACCGGACCGAACCGTAAATTTATATTAGTAATCTTTTGATAAAAATATAAGCAACTCCTATCTTATTTTAGATTTTATCTATGTATATTCTATATTTATCGTATGTTGTTGTTATATCAATAATAATCGTTGACATAAAGGAAGAAGTTATAGTTTGGTATAATATTTTTCATCTCATTTTGTTTGTGAATAAATACTAATTATAATCTTATTCTAGTTATTTTCCTTAATGATTATATATTGATTAATGTTGATGTTTGGTTAACCTACCAAAAAAAATCTCACTCGTAGGTAAATGTCAAATTGAAATATTCATACAATTAAGAATTAATCTTTTATTTCAATATAACATTGTGTGTTTTATCCTTTAAATGTAAAAGTTTCACATAGTTGCCTTTGTAAATTGATTACTGATGGAAGTAATTCTTTTATTTCATATTTAATACGGGTTCAAACCGGACATGACCGAAACCGAACCGTTTTCATACCGGACCGAAACCGAACCGTTTAAATGATTGGTATAATGGTTCGTATTTTTGACTAACCGTTTGATGTGGTGCGGAAGCGGTTTTAACTCCAAACCGCACCAAACCGACCTATGCCCACCCCTACTGAATAGGTTAGTATACTCTGAATGATGTCTGTATATATATTAATTGTAGCTTTGTTTTGCATAAAGACTGTTCTATATTACAGATTATTCGTTTCCATTGTGAGGTTCTGTGTTGTTTAGTTTTCTTTCAATCTTTTTTCTACTTTATTTCGCTTAACCATCCGCCTTCTTGTGCAATTTGGGTTGGAAAAGTGTGGTAAATTGTTAGTTTAAACTGTAAGGAAAAGTGGGTCGCTACAAGAATAACGGTCATGTCCATTCGTGAAAGGTTATGACAAATAAATACTTCTTTCGAAAATTTAAAATTTGAAATCGACGACTACCATGTCGACATGGGAGGGTATAGGCATGTCGACCTCCCCTACTAGTTTTTGAAAATCGATTTTTGTTTTAAAAGAGATTTTCTTTCTAAAGTTTGTCGGAATAATCTTAAAACTTTGTAAACTTTTTTGAATATACTTTATGATTATAAAAACATTTGAAAAGTGATCTTACAAAATATAAAACAATAAAAACTAAATATATATAATATTTTGAGGTTAAAGCTAAAACATGAAAACTCTGAGACAATTTAAAAACACGAAATGATTTTGAAATTAATATGATTAAAAATAGTTTTTGGATTAAGGCTAAAATATTTAAACCGAGAGAGAAACGTCTTTTAAAACGATAGTTTTGAAAAAATCTAAAAATAAGTCATTTTGAAAATTTCATGGATTCCATTCCACTAGAGAAGGTCGTGGGTTCCATCCCACTAAAAAGGTCGTGGGTTCCATCCCACTATTAAAGCGGGAAGGTAGATTCCATTCCATAATTAAAATCCGAATAAAGGTTTTAGTGCTATTATAAAGTTTTAACATAAATCTAGACTCTATTACTTATCTTGACATCTTAAACTCTTAATACTCATGAGTCTTTAGTCTTGATTTCTTCAATCTTGAATTCGGCAGTCTTGAATCTCTACTGTACAGTATTCATTCTTAGTACCTATATATATATATATATATATATATATATATCTCCAGCATATGCGTATATCTAGACAAAGATATTAGTATTTATATTTTATAACAAGTCATAAGGTTGTCATCATCAAACCATCATCTCGGGAACTAACCGTCAAATCACTCACCAAATACCAAGATTACTAACTTTTATACTTATATATGAAATAGACAGCAAGAAAATGAACTTTAAAGCACCCAAAATGATAGATCTACAATCCCTTTTTCTAATTGCCTTCTAATTAAGTTTAAGTTAAGATAATATGAAAAAGAGTAGTTTTTTTGATAAAATCTAGGTTAATGAGGTTTAAAATTGTTTTTGGGAAGTGGAAAATGAATTAGATCTGTCCCATCACCCAAATTAGGCATAATTCATGGAATGAGTTAGTGGGCTCAAGTTTGAATCAATTAGATCACCCATTAATCTAGTCAGCAGCAGCATAAACTTAAAACAGTCGTATCTTCTAAAGGTAAGTTCATTTTTCTAATGACCACTCTAAAGAAAATAAGACCATCAGTATGATCTAATAGAAGTGGTTTCAAACCTTAATTCAATTTCCACCAAAAGTTATGGGCTTTATAAGAATTTATGGGTTTAAAATGTCCGATAAAATTTTAAGAATGAAACTTTAGAGTCATGCTACCTCGTATAAAGTAAATAATAATATTTTATGATCATTTGATATGTCAAATATAAATCGTTATAGTCAATATCTTTGGCCGAAGCATTTCGGTTAGTAATAATTGTTAATATTGAATCAATGACTTCTGTATTTGGTCTATAAAGTTGAATGTGGATGATATTAGAATTTTAACCATTATTAAATTCCATAAATCTTAGTGTGATAATGTTTTGACAAAGAGAATTGATGTAAATAATTATTAAAATCGAGTGACGCTTAAATATGTAAAACTGGATTTTCACCAAAGTTATATAACCGATAAATTTGACCAAAATATGATGCCATTAGTTAAAGTGATATGTGAATGTTAATATAATTGTTCAACAATAATCACTGATCGAATTTGCACCTAAAAATCAATACAATCGCAATGTTGAATCCCCCGTATACCACCCAATTTAATTAAATTATGAGCGTATAATTAACTAATATTATGAAATATTAATTATAATTTTTTTTGAATTGTATAAATCATTATAAAAAATAGCGCGTACATGAAATCTATATACACACCTTTCGATATATGATATTGATGCAAAAAATATAACACATATTTAATTAAAAATCAAAAGGAAAGTGTGTAGGTTTGTCAATTGGGTTGTGCCTTTTAGAAGCGTTGAACACGATTTCAAACGAAGCAATAAAGATTCAATATTCAAGATGTTCTCTTGGACAATAACACGATACTATCTACAATTACAAATTCATATAATCATATAATCGATTATGATATGATTTTTTTGGCTCCAATATATTTTAGATCTGTCTTTGTCACATCTAAATTATTAAATGTTCGTCGTGCTAATTTAATTTAGATTCATTTTATACACCTCAATTGATTGTATAATTTTTACGTTAACATATATTTTAGTTTCTTTATCTCTTTTGACTATTTATTGTTTATATGTAGCTTCTAAATCATTATAATGGATTTACATGTGCCTAAACTGTATGATTATGTGTTATGTTGTTTTTCGTTATTATTCAAAAAAAAATTCATTAAGTACACATAAACACACACACATGTGTGTGTCCGTGTGTGTATGCAGTTTACATTAGATGTAATAATCTTTAGACTTCATAGGCCCAATATATCCAAAATAGATTTTTTTTTAAATATACCTATTTCACTCGCTTCTTATTGTTCCATTTCCTTCAGACAATTATCAAGTCATACAGTGGACATGCATAAAGTATGTCAGACGATGTAGGATTAGAGAGTTGCAACAAATGTTCCAAGTAGCAGCAAAGGACATGAAAGTGTTACTGTACAGTGACGCTTTTGTCAGATGAACAATGGCCGCTGATGCCCTTTTTCAAAGAAGTAATTCATACGAAGTTTCTTTGTGCAGAAGAAGTTCAATTCGTGCAAACATGGTTGGATGTTGCCGAGGGAACTTGCGGGCGAGAGCGGACTAAGATGAAGAAGAGCGGGGAGCTGTTTGGTGGTCTGTTGAATGGGCGAATCGACCATTGGTAGAGGCCCTCTCTATAGTGCAACTTGTTCTGGCCTTGTCATCCGGTACCTGTAAGGAGCTGGTCCTGCATCCATATCGAGGCGGACGAGGTGTCCTTGAGAAAGCCTTGGTGGCTTGGGTCGGTTGGTGGACAAGCAAGGCAGGGGTGCTAATTTCCAAGTTGGTACAATGCATAGGCTGGTCGCTGCTATCTTAGCCAGACTGGATAGAGTGTTAGACTATTGTGGTATGCAGACAAAGATGGGTACAACCGCCTAGGCGGATCAGTTGGACAATGCAGGTCGGTCTGATTCACTATTGTGAGAAATTTAAGCAGCAGGTTTACCAAATATTCACTAAGACTCTCATACCACATTCTTCTAGATTGTTTCAAACTATATAGTGATCGTCTTAATTGTAATGAATACATCGACTTTGATTTTGTTTCGGACAATTTATATCCATTAGGGATTTTCATGTAAATATCAGTATCTAATTCCCCTAAAGATAAGCTGTCATAATGTCGGTTAGTCTTATGTATGGTTGTTCAGAAACTACAAGGCTTATCAGATATCGAAATGACATGACATCCATAACAAAAGAATATGTTTCTTTAAAGTCAAAACACGGTCTCTGTAGAAAACCTTGTGTGATAAGTAATGCCTTATATCTCACGATTTTATTTATATCATTTCATTTTCTAACGAATGCCCGTCTACAAGCGACCAATTTAACATTTTCTGTTGTTTTCTCTTTCAGTCCAAACACATCATGCTTTTCGAGTGATTCTATAGTTCGACTCGAATAACATCTTTCCATTTAGACCAATTATTTCTTTTTCAACATTCATTTATGCTAATGGTTCAATATCATTATTATCATTATAATCATGACTTTCAGTTATTTAGGTAGCTACTGCTAATGATGATACATCACCAATGATTACTTTACTTCGATCTCATATTTCTTCATAGTTCGTATAGACTATCGAGATCTCATTATTATTAGGTACCTCTTTACATTTGGAAACTTCTATTATTTCTTCTGGAATAATAGTTCCTTTTGGATTTTTAGGAGACTTAGAATTTTCATTCGACTGATCTTCTGTATCATTTATGACCACTTCAGAAGGTTTATTAATGGACGATTTTTTATTAGATTTTTTTTAGGTGACAAGTCTTTTGAACCAATGAGACTTCTACGTTTTTTTTAATCTTGCTGATGATTCATTTGCTACTATATTCAACTTTGGTCCTTCTAAGACTTTAATTCTAACAGATGCATTTGCTATCGGAACGTGAGATTTAGCTATTTTCTCAGCATCACTAAATGCGTTCGGCGTTTGATTTGCAATATTTTGAAGATGAAAAATTCTTTATACTTCATGCTGGCACTGTTTGGTATGTGGATCCAATTGAGACATATGTGAATTTTTTCATGATATTTTACGCTATTCTACTGAGATGGTCTTTTCTTCTCCTAACGATTGAAAAATTATTATCTATTAAATAATAGTAAAACAGAAAAATGCAAAGCTCTCTTATTAATTCTAAGAATTTCCTCCTCTCTCCTTCATTCTCTCTAGACATTTAATTTTCGCATCCTCACAATTTATTGTTATTATAATTGTTACAATGTTTCTACTTCTCTCTTGTGTTGTTAAAATTTAATACTAATTTTAACAATTATTTATAGATTTCTTCCATGTATTTTCTGTTATTTTACATTTAAGTCCATATATATTAAATTTAGTTAGGTGATCTTAAATTTAAGCTTTTTAAATAAATGCAATAAACGAATATTCATTAATTGATCTAATGAAATTTTCAAAACGACAATTCAATATGTGTACCGCATACATATTGACAAAAATTGTAAAATTATTTTTTCATTCAAATCCAGATAGTTTTAAAATTTCACAATCATATACAAACTATTACAATGTTCTACTAATATTCTCTTCAATCATTTTGCGTGTAAATGCCAACATTCAATAATTGTTATTTACATATTTCTCCTAAATTTTACTGTATTATTTTACATTCAAGTTCATATATTTGAATTTATTAATTGATCTTGAATTAAAGTTTTTTTTAACTGAATCCAATTAACAAATAAATCATAAAAAATGATAATTCAATTTGTACACCGCATTTGTACCGACATAAATGGTAAAATTATATTCCCATTCAAGTCCATGTAATTTAATATTTTCACAATTATATACAAAATTATCTTTGATGCTTTTATATTTTCTATATTTAAGTTCGTAAAATTCATTTCTTTCTAAAATTAGTTATTTAATACAAAGAAATACATACGTAATTTTTCTTCTTCTAAAGTTGGTATTTCATTACAAACAAATATACACAAAAAATTGTTTCCAAAATGGTACATCATTACAAACATATATAACGTTTTTCCTTCATAAAATTGGTACGTTAAATGAACTCTTTATCACTATTAAATTATATTTTGCGAAGAATAACATTACAATTAATGATAAGTGATGAAATGTTTATATTCTGTAATATTGAAAAAGAATAAAAAAATTCAATCACTACGTTTTTGTACAAAAAGTTAAATTTTAATTAGTTATATTCGTAATCTTAGTTAATCAATGAACAAAAATTATACCATATTTTGATTAGAACTATTTTTCTTCATATTTACTATCATTTTTACATAAACATTAAATATTTTTTGAAAGGTTTTGTTATAAAATAAAAATAGTAAGGTATGAAACAATGGATTTAAAATCATTTTTTACATAATTAAAATGATAATGTGATGTGTGGTGTTTCAGGTCTTATTCTCACTTAATATTTCTTTTAGTAATTGAATAAACAATTTTAATCACTCTGATATGTCATATAATTATTTTGATAAACATATGCTGCAAGAAATATAATTGCATACAAATACATCGAGTCTTCGGTATTTCAATTCTATTTTTAGGTATTTGTCGTCATCCTCTCAAGTAATATTTGAAATTTAATGTATATACCATTTATCTTTTAGTTAAATGTATCAAAATCTAAATATTAATTTCAAAATTTATTAGAATGCTTATTTTCATTTACTTGATTGTCAAATAATGAATCCTAAAAGATAATAAATCGATATATAGCTAATTTTTATCAACAAAAATGATAATTTAATTTTTATTCAAATACAATAATATACGAATCTCATAACAAAAATACACAGTTATAAATAAATATAATAATTTCAATTTATAAATCATTTATCTAAAAAATTCATCAGATATTGCATAATAAATTGTATCCTTAAAAAATAGTTATAATATTAATTTTATACAACATAATGAATGCACGCATGGACTACACACTAGTAGTTGTATATATGGCTGTATATAGGACATGACAGTTGTCCAACTCGGTCGAGGCTTTAAGACGTCCGGTCCGTGTCTGTACGATTCTCATTTATGACACGAATTAGGACAGGAAAAAAAAATGTCCGTCCGAAAATGTTCGATGTTTTTCTATTGTTCGAGCATTGTCCGTCCATTGTTCGACTTGTACGAACAATGTTCGAAGTTAAAGTTTGTCCGGTCCGTGTCCGTTCGAATCTTTCATTGGACATGACTAGGACATATCTCCGTCCGATCCGGATCCAACCGTTTACGCCCCTACTTGTATAGAACAGAGAAGAATTGAGCTTTAATTATAGACGTAAGAAATAATAATTACAATAACACTCTTCTAAAGAATATATATATATGCACTGCGCAGTTTTAGTAGCATTATTTAATGCTTCTTTACTGCGTTTTAACCAATTAAAGCGGAAGTAAATAAATATCCCACGCAACGATAACACGAAAGAAAAGAAGGTTTGATAGCATTCACAACCTAAACCGCCTCGTTCTTTTGCTTTTCCCCTCGACGATCTCCATTCCAAAAACCCTAATTTTAAAAGCCAGTTCCTCAATTTCATGCGATAACCATACAATTAGGGCAGGGTATCCCTTCTTTCCATCTCCGTATGGCGCCCAGCCGAAAAAAAGGGAGAAGAGCAACCGCCGCCGCCGCCGCCGCCCTAAATCAGTGGAAGATTGGCGATCTTGTCCTCGCGAAGTTGAAGGGTTTCCCTGCTTGGCCTGCGGAGGTATTTTTCATTTTAATTGCTTTTTTTTTCCTCTCATAACCACGAAAATTAACTCGATAAATCAATAAGCTTGGGTTTTTTTACAGGTAAGCGAGCCGGAGAAGTGGGGGTACTCTTCAGATCGGAAGAAGTTGCTGGTTTATTTCTATGGAACCAAACAGATGTGAGTAGTTCAGTTCAAAATTGTGATAGTGGTTTCTTTATAAAATCACTACTTTTTCTTGTGAATTCTGGGAGTTTTAATGCGATGCAAAATTGTTTAAGTTCGTTTATGAATCACAAAATAAATTGACAAGGATCACTGCTGTATCTTTACTGAACTTCTTATCATTTTAAGGATCATAATACAAATCCATCAGATATAAAACACCACAATTGTTTGGTTATATATGAATTTTAGCTATTAAAGCAAAATATCCTGAATTTTTCATTGAAATATTATTATAGGACATGGTTTTTTTCCCCTCTGATTCTCTATACCATATTCTTCATCTATGTTGAGATATACTGCATACTATTGAACAATGTAACAATTTTTCAGAGATATATGATAATGCATAGAATGAGATGAAGTGTAAATAAAAGGATGTCGTTGGCCTGTACATTTGTAACATAACTAATTTAGACAACATTTTTGCATTAATTTGTGCAAACATAGAAAATGCTATCCTTGTTTTGTGGGTTTAGTATGTTATTGGATAAAGTTGATATATAAAATAGAGAACTAGTGTGAAGAATGCTACGACGATTATGAAGATTCAGTTTTAATGTTACGGAATATAAGGGCCTTTCAAAGATGTCGATGTATATATAAACGATTTTTTTTTAAAATATAAACTTTTACAATTTGATTTCTATTTTAAATCGCATCTCGTACGTTATGATTTGATTTTCAAGTTATAATTCAAAACACAAATAGAGTTGCAATTTGAAAAATCCATTCAATTCACATTGGCGCAAGTGTCATGATGCTTATTTGTATCTATAGTTTAGAATATATCATTTCTTAAACAAATAAAGATAATACAAATAGAAAATTAACTTTTGATTTAGATGTAAAAAAATGAAACATAAAAACAATTTAAAAAATACAAACTATTACTATAAAAAGAAGAGCCTATGCTTTTACATACTTCTGTATATTATCAGATAACTTGCATAGCAAAACTTCTGGCATAAAAATTCATATAACCATTGAAATATAAGTCCTTTAAATAGAGGCTTGATTTGAGCTTTAGACTTTATGTAAGGACCTCAACTCAAGTGGTTAGATGTATGACACTTTAGACAAATGTTCTAGATATTATGAGTTCGAGTCCATAAGACTTCATAATGAGTGCTTTGCTTGAATAATTATCACTTTTTTATAAAAAAAATAAACTTCACGATTTACATGTTAAATCTCATTACGAAAACCTTGGATATAAATATAATCTCATATTGGTGATAGATATTAGGTTTGACTTGGTGAATCGGATATAAATGTTCAACGATGATGTTTATCTAATTTTGAATTGATATTAGCCTTTGAAGAGCACATCACATTTTCAATTGAGCTAGTGTTGTACTCGTTATGAGTTATTGCTACATTTACCATATGAATTGTGGGACTTAATTTTGTTTGGGTTCACGACATCACAAAATAGAAATGATTGACACACTAACAAAGTTCACATATATAAAATAATTATTAGTATGAAGTAAGATATAAATACAATTATTGAGCTATAGGAAATTTCAGCAAGTGGGAACAAAAATTACATATAAATTTTTGTAAAGCAATTTATGTGTCACATACCTTTAGATAATCATAGTAAATGTTTTTAGTCATTTTCATCTAATCCATGATCTCCCCTAAGAACACCTTTTCACACTTGCATGAGTTGGTTGTGTGAAGTTCTCTTTGTGATAGTTCAAATTACATCCAACATGTCATAATTTTGGGCATTTCTATATAGTATTGATGTTGTTCAAGACGGGTCCCATCGAACATTCAATTTTAAAATCGAGATAGTCTGTTTCGATGAATATGTTTTCTTGGTTTGATGAATCGGGCTTTTTCCTCTAAGCAAGTCTTTGTTTTCGTCGTATGCAGAAAATGCAAAATAAAAATTACCCGATGAAAATTGATTTTTGAACAATAAGAGCAGCAATTGAAAATTGATCCAGAAGAATTGAAGCAAAAAGCATATACCTATTTCAAACAAGGAGCAATAACCATCTTCACATTAGAGCTACTTTTTAAGCAGATAATTTATTTATTAAATATAGCTAATGAAATCTAAGAATTCTAGGCTTACAAAATTAGAGCATTGGTGGATGTAGCTTCGAAATAATGGAAATGGTGTAGGGATTTAAGGCTTTAGGGAAATATGATTGATATATCTACTTCAAGTCAAGTTCAAATTAAACATTTCATTTAATATAATATATATATCTCCGTATCTTTTTACATTATAAAATACCATCATTGGGTTTTTAAATCCATGCTTTAGAACGAGTTGTGGTGTTCATATCTTTTAAGGGTTTACAAAACAACACACTGTTTTGTAATACATATTTTTAAACATCTATTAGCGTATTTGTAGGAAAAAGTAACAAAATCCAGAATTGAAACGGAAGTTCCAGAATTTTGAAGATGAGATCAGATTTTAAAGAAGATTGAAATTGAATTGAAAAGTGGAACTTAAACCTTGTCATGTATATAGAATTGTAATTAATTTTTTATAAAACAACATTAGTGTATTCCAACAAAAAATGTATAGAGTATTTAATATAAATACCAATATAATCTAATATACTTAATCTTATTGTATCATATGATATGTATATGACTATTCATACTACATACATCCAATGAAAATTAATGGATTGTAACAATTCGCACATGCAAATAATACATACACCGTGTTCAGTTCATCCATCTCCACCTCGTGGACTGATTCAAAGTGAGGTTTTTATTTTTCAAAGAGCTTTAACATCGTTTGAACTGAAGTTTTGGTATACGTATGTATGTATTTTATGTTATTTTTTACGGTGTTAAGACTATTTGTTATTAAACTATTTATTTCCGATGGTGTCACAACCATCATTCCTAAAGAACCAATGTTTATGAACACAGTATCCAATTCCAAATATTGTGTTTGTAATCCACATTTACGTGGTAGCTCGTCAACATAGATATTCAACCATCTCCGCCTTGTTGATCAAATCAAGCTGTGAGCTCTTGTTTTTCAAAAGATTTTTACATTATTTGAAGTGAAGATGGTAATATTATATGTTTCTTGTATTATTTTTTATGATAGTTATGCAAGCTACTATTTTTAATGAACATACCATTCTTGTTGGTATGTGAACATAACCTGCTTAAATATTATTTGCACCAATGTGGTAGTTCATTAACCAAGTTAGATTCCATATTCGTCTACATATTAAGTATAACACTAGACCATTCTCGGTAGCTGTTTTGTTCAATTGATCTCATTTTTATCAAAAAATTGAACTAAACACCACCTACACCCATAAATGCCCAAACCAAGCATAAAACCAATTTTTTGAATAAATTATTATTCATTAAAACATAAAACAAGTAAATTAATATGTATTAAAACAATGATCGCTTTGTTGTTTTACCGCATATGGATTAAAATGACAAAGTGATTATCGTTTTGTGGTCCTTCGAAGCGCTTCACCAACTACGGAGGCTTGTTATGGCTATAGTTTTTTGAAGTGAACAAGCCACATCTAGCTGTACCATGGCTTCTTCAGTGACTTTTTTGAAGTGCACTACTGGGTATGCCCTTACAATCCACATCCATGATTTTATTGGGATTGGATTTTGATATTATTGTAGCAATCCACACTCGTAGGCAACACCTTGAATATTAGGTTCAAATCATCGCCACCTCTTCGTGAGCCAAGCAAAGGCGTTACTTATTTGTGAAAAGACATCATCATTGTTTGAAGTGAATGTTTGGTATATATTTGTATTTTATATGTATTCTTGCGATGTATGATTACTTATTCTCGAGTGTGTTACATTATTTGTACCTAATTGAGTGAAACCATGATATCTAGAGTAAAATTGAAGAAAATATCATTTTTCTGTATTGAAATAACTTGAAATGAAAATGTTTTGTAAACACATTAGGAAAGCATATTTTAAACTAACCAAGATAAAAATGCAACTGGGATATCCCAAATATAGTGCCTGCTAGTTATCTCTAGATATCGATTATGCAAGCATCAATTTATCAATACTAGTTAATATTAATTATACTACATTAAATTTATTACTTAATCCAAAATAACAGAAATAAAGATAATTAGTAAAAAACCGCGTTCTTGTAGCTTGTGCCAAAGATCAAAGGATCCGCTGAAACTATTGTCATCTCATTTATATATGTACACCGCTACTAATAAGCTCAACATTCGGTTCTTATTTGGTTGATTAAAAATTGATTTATTGATTGTAGTTTCAAGTTTACATGCAATTATTTTTAGGGAAAAATGTTTGATTGCGATATGATATGAAATAACCTTACAAAGAGTCTAGGCTATCCCGTTGAAGTATGCATGTTCTTCATCTTGTGTTTATTTAACTTTGATAGACAAAAATGTAATAGCAACAAAAAAACATTGGTGAACGGTAATACAACAAATTCTAGAATCTAATGATAGAACATCACATTCGATTCCTTAGCTTTATACGATGATAATAAATGATTAGATGATGATAAATGATTAGATGATAGTAGGATGATGCTATGTAATTTTCTATATCAAATCAAGATATTTTTTCATACATAAAAAATGCATTTGATGTATCACATTCAATACCTTACTGCCTTAGCCTTAGGCTTTTTTTAGGCGATAACAAATGATTTGGTGAAATATATGCATATGGTAAAGATCAAACTAACCAAGCCAATAAATTTCTTTTTTATATGTTAATGTCATATCAATAAATAAGACAACACGATGTGTACAAATAAAATAATGAAAATAGTGATTCCCTGTCAAAATGACTTGTAGTATCAGATCGAGATTGTACATTTTGTAGATGAAGCTAGCCTTGGAAACATTAACAATAGTTTCCGATTATAGTTTTCTAACTATCTTGGTTTTAGAAAGCATTACATGCTAAATTGGTAGTGCAATCATGCACTAAAATGGAATATTTTTGTGTAATGGAAGAAATTACAACACACATCCGTATATACAGTAGCAATTTTAACCCATAGAAAAGTATTTTCCTTTAAAATTATGTGGCTATTCATTGCATACAAACGGTTATATCATCGGCACAAGTTTATTGAACTTCTACCCAATTCAGTTTTTGATCTTAACCTTTTTTAGTTATATTTATGTATTTATATGTAAGTTATAGCTGGAGCAAGATTTTATTTTTCTATATTTTTTAGGTGGAGCCTTGGCACAACGGTTAGGTTATCCGCATGGTGATCTATACGTCTAGGTTTGAGTTCAAAAACAGCATCTTCGCAATGAATGGCTGCTTACGTTGTCGACCTCCCTAGAGCTCGCTATTGTACACTGAGTTTCACCTTTTTTAATATGTTTTAGATGATTAAAATTCTTTTGTTCTTTAAAGGTAACTAATCTCTTCCTTTGATTTTGAAATTTTAATTAGTTTGTTTTTATTTATAAATTCGACATTTTTGGACATCAACAACTTAGGACAGTTCGAACTTAAATTTTCAACTCAAGATGAAAACTTGAGGCATAGTCATCCAATTCAAAATCTTGTTTGATGTACAATATGTGAAGACCCAAGACCAAAGGAGAACGATATTCAAAATTTAAAACTCGAATTGTTCTTCGTTGTTCCTTTTTTGGACTAACTTAACATTAACATCTATAACACAAACTTCAACACACCATTTAGTTACTGGTACCTTATTGCTTCAGCTTTTACCGACAAGGCGACAACCCATCATCATTTTAATTAAGCGTGAGTACATTTAAGTACTTAACTATGATACCAAATGTATAATCCATTGACCAATGCATAAAATCTATGCCCAACTATTAACTGATCAAAATTTGTTTCTTTTTAGTCACATCAAATTATAAATCACTATCATTTCATGCTACAAGAAATAGAAAAAGATCTAGGCACAAAGTTGAGGTTAGAGACGGTGCACGCTTGTGTGTAACATTATTACACCGAATGATCCATGAAATACATACCGAGGGCATGTGTTTGTTACATTCTAGGTTTTTAAGTTGTATGTTTTATGCAATCAGTTTGATCCAAACGTCGCCTTTTCTTTTCTACTACTGGGTGCTCAACCATCCGACCATTCCTTGGGTGCTAGATATTAATAGCATTAACCATCTGAATTTTGATCAATAAAATTCTAAGCTCTTATGTGCGTATTGTTCAAGCATATGACCATGTAAATGTTAATAAATTACCATGTTTGTTAATAGTTAAGGGTGCGTTTTTGAATGGAACAAAAACGACATGTAAAAAGGGAAAATTGAGGAAAGGAGACGTGTTTTTGTGTGTATTGAATGAGGAATGAAAGGAGTAGGAATTAAGTATAGTTCACGTCAGACGCGTCTGATGCGAATTGAACAATTTGAACCATTCATCCTAACAAGGAAAACTAGGTCGATGTGAACTCCAACTGAAAAAAAATTGCGAACGCTAAATAGTTAAAGGTGGAACCCAGCGCACGAGGCTCTCGCACGATATCGGCTCCGAGGAGGTCGATAATGTACGCAACCATTCTCTCGCGACTCGAACCTGGACGTCCAGATCACCATACGAGCGACGTAACCGTTGCGAACGCTAAATAGTTAACAATAAAAAATAGTATATAAACAAGTTCACTTTAGTGGAAAGCTCTCAAAACCGGTGAGTGTTTAACTTTCAAGCATGTATTGATCGTTATAACAACATTTCATGTAATCAATCAAAACCGCTACGATCATTGACGGTCAAAACCGGTACTCTTAAAACCTCTTATAACCGGTATTACAAAACTCCTAAGCGGAGCCTAAGAGGTGGTAGGAACCCTGACTATCCTAGCTGCCTTGACAACAACTGCAACTGCAACATAATAGCCTAAGATGTTTGAGTTTCCTCTCCATAAAAAATATCACATTTTAAGTGTGTTATCTTGCACTATCTATTTAGCAAAGCATGTGATGCTTTCAAAATTTTATCTTCTAAATACCCTCAGTTTGCTCAAAATTTGCTGGCCAGTGGCTGTGTATGAACAAATACATGTTCTTTTATGAGTAGTCAAAATTATTGACAGTCATTTCCTGTCTAGTTAATTAGTGACAGCACTAAGTTCTCACCTGTCTGGTATTCTCGTATTTTGGGTGCTTTGAAGCTCATCTTTTTATAATGGAGCTTTATTACTTGGATAAATATGATTGTTGTATCAGATATGTATTCAGTTTTCAGCGGCGTCAAATATATGTGAATATGTTGAATGGGTCATTCTTATGTTTTTCTCAGTTTAATCTTGTTTAAGCATTCAGTTTTTGTTTCTAATAATTATTCAGAAGCTAAAGTGTGTTTTCTTTAAATAAATATGTTACTGTATATTGTTTGTATAGCGCCTTCTGCAACTATGCTGACATTGAAGCCTTCACCGAGGAAAAAAAGAAATCCCTGTTAGTTAAGCGCCAGGGGAGGGGAGCTGATTTTGTCCGTGCTGTTGAAGAAATAGTTGCTGCTTATGAAAAGAAGTTTAAGTCTAATTTGATTACTTCAGATGATGAAGGCAACAACTCGCAGAGTGGGCAGCTTGAAGGGTCTAGAAGCAAATCATCTAGAAATAGCCCAGAAATTAACCTGGAGTCAGATAACAACAATCAGTCATCATATAAAATTGCCTCTGACAATCATAACATGATAGGTATCAGTGGAGTTCCAAAAACCTCTGCGGAGGTTGATTATCCTCAAAGTACAAATACGTCGAATGAAGAACCAATTGAAAATGTGCAAACTCTGTCAACTCCTCGTACAACAAAAAAGAGAACAAGAAATGGCTCCTTACAGAGCCATGCCATACATACGTTACCTTCCCGTCGTAGATCTAAAAGCTCATCAGGTGTTCAAAAGTCATATGTGGCAGAAGATTTTACTCACGAGGCTCTTTGTGAATTTAATTCTAATGTTTCACAGGAGTCTTCTCTCAAGAAATTGTCAAGCTGCAACGGTGTGCCTTCAAGCGATTGTAGCGTGGAAAATATGTCTGATACAGCTGCGTTTATTTCTGATGCAGAGAAAATTAACAAATTGAGTTCTAACTGTAAATTAAACATCTCCAATGAGCTAGCTTCAGTGAATGCCAAAACTGACCGCCTTGGTAATAATAATAAAGCATCAATTGAGAAGAAAAAAAGGAACTCAAATAGAAAGCAGACTGCAAATGATTTAGATCGCGTAACTGTAGAGAAGGATACAGAACTAGATACTAAATCACATACAAGTCCCTGCAAGTCTCCTAGTTGCAGCAAGGAAGTAGTTGAGAACTTCATTAAAGCAGATGGAGACGAACATCTCCCGTTGGTGAAAAGAGCAAGAGTTCGCATGGGTAAGCAATCATTAGAGGAGAAACCTCTTGCCGAAGACACTGAAAGTAAAGATAATGCAGTAGTGGTTTCACCAATGGAAGAATCAAGCAGCTGTCCAAATAAAGATAAAGATGCAGCGACCTCTTCTCCTGTTGCTGATTGCGATCATATTAATGACGAAGATTCAGTGATTTGGAAGGTCAATAAGTTTCAATCTGAAGGTTTATCAGCAGATATTGAAGCTGCTTTGCCTCCATCTAAACGCCTTCATCGTGCGTTGGAAGCTATGTCTGCAAATGCAGCAGAATCTACTAATACAACTGATGACATCAAAGATGACAAGCGCTCTGATTTTCCGAAGAAAGATCCATTAATCATTTCCAATAACCAGACTAATTGTGATACTCACCTACATTCTTCGAAAGAAAATCTTCAAAACATTTCTGGAAATGGGAGCGTACAAAGCCCTAATGGATCAGTCTGCATTCATTCTGCAGATGTTGCATCTGGTTTGTCATCGCAAGGGGAGCTTGCTAATGCCCAACGTTTAAGAAGCCCTCATATTAAAGAAAAATGTACAGATTCATGTACTAATATAGTATTATCTAGTGACAGTCGTGAGCCCAACCTCCAGCCTTGTTCGTCAAAACCTGTTAAGGAGCTGTTTGTTGCAACCACAAATGAACGAGTGTCACATCAGTTGTCACCTGAGGATATCACTGAGAAAAAGAAATCAGCGTTGCAATCTAGTATCAGGTGTTCAAATTCTCAGTCTGAAACAATTGTTGGAAAGTTGGACTATGTTACAAACACAGAGAATAGTAAGTTCTTACCTGCTACTAAGCATACCGTGGTGAATATTTCTTCTGCGACTAGTAATTCATCTGGGTCAGCAAAGTCTCCAAGCTCCCAGTCCGAAGATAATCCTCAAGCAAGAGACATGTAAGCTCTAACAGGAATATGTTACTTGTTTTCCATTTTAATTTTTGAATTTTTTGTTTTTATTTTTTTATTGACAGTTTTATCACTCGCTCACCTTGCAACCAACAATCAACCACATACACCCACACCCCAAATTCTTGTACCTCATGAAAATGATGCAATTTGCATTTACCTGCTTTTTTTCAAAAGCCTGCTTTTTTCAAAATCCCCAACCTTGAAGAAGTGATTTTCTTTACTACAGTTGTGTTATAACTTGTATCTTGAATTAGATGTAGTTTACCTTTATCAGTTCCCAATTCAAATATTTGCCTTATAAATCTCCACCGGTACATATTTTTCCAACAATTACTGACCTTTTATTTCATCCACATGTCAATGTTGGATTTTCAAGATTATCATCACTCAATGATTATAATTGGTTGTTTTTTTAAAACTGAAGCAAGTAATTAACTAGTGTACATTCTTTTTGCACAACATAGTTCTTTTTCGCTTAGATGGAGCCCATAACTAGGGCTGTCAACGGGTACTTTTGGATACGAATAGTGCCGTATCCGTATCCGAAATCATTTTCGGATATTGGATATCCGTAACCGCTTAATTTTCGGATACAGACGGATATCGGATATTTATCGCTCCGTCCATAATCAATAAATTTAGAAGTATAAATGAAAAGGTTTGGATCAATATAAAACAGTTTTTGTATTAATGTAAATAAAAAATACCAAGGAATAAAAAAATGTGATGATAAAACATGTTTTATACCAATATCCGTATGTGTATCTAAAAATATTCGAAAATTAAACACTAAAACTGTCAGTTTTCACTAAAAATGAGTACAAAACCATATCGTAGTAACATCCAATGGTTATGAAATAGTTGGAAAATCATATATTAATTAAATATAATTTTAATTATATATATATGCATCAGTTAATCGGACGGATATTTTTTGGATACGGATACCACAATAACCATATCTGTATCCGGAAAGCTTTATGGATATCGGATATCTGTATTCGCTTTTCGGATAACGGATATTTTTTATATTTTCGGATACGGATTCGGACGGGTACCGGATTTTTCGGGTACCCGTTGACGGCCTTACCCATAACAATGTATTTTTGATAAAGAAAACAAGAACAGCAGAGGCCTGCATCTGCTAGATGATATTTATTAGTTTTCATAATGTTTATTACCATTTGTCACTTACAATTTTATATAACAATAGCATTACGTAGCTCTTTCTCAAAGTCAGTTGCATGGCATAATATTGATCAAGAATAAAAAGAAAAATATAAAAAAAAATCCTCTGCATGTATTTTACCGTCTTCCATTTTTACACAATGAAAATTTGTATCCAGTCATTTTCTTGAGAATTATATTAAAAAATACATCAGGACTTCACTGTTTTTGCACTATTATTTGATCCTCAAATGGGTTTGGGATCACGAAATGCATATTTCAAGTTTGAACACTGAAAATTTCACATTTGCATTCATTAATGGGCATTAAGTGTAAGTACTACTAATGAAGATTAACGATGCTTGGTCAAGTGTATGATTTTGTTCAATATCCTTTTGACCTGTGTGCATAATGATATTTGTACAGACACATTATGCTGGTTGATCCTTTAAGTACGCAAATCAGTGTGCTAATGTAACATTTGCGTATTGTCAGCTAATGCATATTTACCCTATCACACTAGGTTGAATGAGAAGGATGATGCTTACACCATCACTCAAAGGGATTGGTCGTCTTATGATTCTACGCCTATGAAAGACTTGATCGCTGCTGCTCAAAAAAGGCGTCTTTTGTCTCGATCTACAACATTTCCATATACTGGTTCAGATGGTAAAGAGTTTGGGGATTCAGTTGTTAGCCCACTTGGTGGTTACAATAAGAGTGATTCTTCAGGGCAAGGATCCCCTGGGAATTACAGATTGCATCATAGACCTGCAACAGACGATAGGGCAAATAATTTGCAAAATGTCGTTCGACAAAGTAACGGGGTTAACAAACCAACATCTGGTGTTGAAGCACGGAAATCATTTGAAGCACTACTTAACACATTGTCAAGAACAAAAGATAGCATTGGTCGTGCAACAAGGATGGCAATTGACTGTGCAAAACACGCTATTGCTGGAGAGGTTAGTTAGTACTGTTCTATTTTATCCGAATCTATCAACATACATGATTGTGTGCTTTCCTTTGGTACTCGACATTAATCTAAAAGCCACGATCTTTTAACAAATCTAAATACTGTATTTGGTTTTTTATGAATTGAAGGTGTTATAGGTCTCAAAGACAGTAACATAAATATGAATTAGATTAAAACTTGACCAGGCCATCTTGTTATAAACTTGAGAGGTGTGCCATCAAACGTTTTCGCTTATGCTCCTTCTAAGCTCTATTTTCTGTCTTGGTGCATAAGCATCTTATAGTGTTATAATGCTCTGTCCCATTTTTTGCAGTGTCATTTATTGATGACTGTATTTCTATAAGCTTTAGGACTTCATATTGTCCATAACTTCATAGTTTGAGAGCATTTTCAATGCAAGTTGCTTGCACAATCCTCACAATCCTATGTGACATTGTTAACTTGATATCGAAGGCAACACAATTTATATTATAACCCAGTGCACTTGGTAATTATGGAAAAAAAAAATGGACATTGTGAAGTGAATGTTTATAACTCAACATTGTGCTTGATAAAGTTTTATTTTTCCTCATCTGGGAACTAAGCTCAGTGGCAAACAATGCGTTAATGCATGTTGGGTTATCTATGATTACGTCCCACTCATACAAAAAAAGTTGCATTTGTTAAGCATAAAAAATCAACTGTAAACAATGTTATCAACCACTTGGTTATGAAAGTGGTTTACAAAATTGCTGTAATTTATTTCAGTTATGTTCATAGTTTTCTGACAAATTGATTGTGAATTTGTTTTCATATCTAAGATTGTGAATGCATTGTATTAATATATTATAATACAATGATTCACACTTATCAATCACAAACAACTATAATTAAACTATAACAACCAAATTTTTTGGAACACTTAATCTAGTCATTTGGTTATCTACAAATAAATTAAGAAGCTGCAACTTGAAATTCTATTGAGATTATACAAATTGAATGTTTATGTACATGTTCATAATATTATATTTATGGGATCCAAGTTGTTACCCGGTTATTTGGCCCGACTACAAGATGATAATTATAGAGGTTTTGATTGGATCAAACCGGACTCAAGCCAGGGAGAAGTTGGAAATATGTGGAATGTATTCAATTTGAGTGGTTCGGCCTATATGCACGGATCGGCTGTATGCATGGTTCGGCCGAGGAAGGGGGGACGTGTGTCGTTTGATCTTGTGAGATGGCGTGTGTCGCCCGACTAAAGAAAAGGTGTTGGTAGGAACTCAATGAATATCGCCCGGCCTAGAGAGAAGTTCGCCGCTTGGTCGAGGGGGATAGACAGGACAGTTCGGTCAATTGTCGTTCGGTGTTGATTTGGTCCGGCCTTAAAAGCGCAAAGTCGTTTGTCGCTCGTCTAGGGGAGACATTGTGTCGTTTGGTCTGGATAGTTCGGTATGTGCCGTTCGACCTAGATGTTTCGGCGGACGCCGCTCGGTCAAGGAGCTTAATTCAGCCCTGTTTCGGTCCTCGTGGTTCGGTCATTGTAGTTTGGCATGCCTCGTTCGATGCGTGCCATTGACGTTGGGGGTTATCGATTCAATCCCAAAGCGAGGCGATTGGCATGTCTTTGCTTCGAGTCACGCCATTGCTCACTTCGAACCCCTAGAAAGATTGCTTCGAGCTAATCATCAAGACGCCTCGGTTCGGCATCTACCGCTTGGCCAATGTCGCTCGGCAAACGTGGCTCGGTCTGATGTACAAAAGTTGTCAGTAGTGGGCCGAAGTATCTTACCGACCTACGCAGATGGACCAGCCAATCTCCGTCTATAAATACAGAGGCAAGAGGACAGCTAAATTCAAGTCTTTGAGAAAAGCAATAAAGATTACATAAACAGAGGACGTATGCAGTTACGCCGAACCACTATAATTCCGGTATTCTTGTTTCTGCAATTAGTTTTGCATACATTCCTCTATTTTAATTTATCATCTTCATTTATCTCTTTACACATTTTTTTTTGAATGTTAGTGACCAATTTTGATGCTAGCACAAGTGTAAACTAATAAAAGAAAAATAAAGTCAGTATTTGTTTACAAAAAAATAAAAAATCATATATATTTGTTTACATGAAAGATTAGGGTTACAGTGATTGCTGAAGGTAACAATATAGAAAAACCATTGTCCTACCAAAAATATTGCATATCGTAAATGGAATTCATTATCGTTGCCAATATCGTTGGTAGTCGACGATTTATATATCATTAAATTGGTAAGTTGGCGATCAATAATGATAAGTAGATAAAATTCTTATTTATTTATTATATTCATCACGTCTTGGGTAATTGTTAGTACCAAATTTGTTGTTACAGCTGTTAGATTTGCTAATTTGGATTTCAATATTTTGACTTCTAATTTAGTAATTGTATAAATTCAGCTTAATTTTACCCTAAATTGTATACATTATATTGGAAAATTCCATTCTTTATAAAAAAGATAAAAAAAATCCTTTTAAGCACGGTTACAAATTCATAAGTTGTGTCGGGCATCCTTTGAAAATATGTTTAACCATTTAGAGTAATCGATGGTTTGTCGTAACAGATGAATGATAGATGAATTTAACATCATTGATTTTAGATTTCATTGATAAATGGTAATTGTTAATACCAAATTTGTTGTTACACAAGTTAGATTTGCTAATTTAGATTTCAATATTTTGACTTCTAATTTAGTAATTGTGCAAATTTATTTAGAGTAATCATTGGTTTGTTATAACAGATGAATGATAGATGAATTTAACATCGTTGATGATTTTAGTATTTTGTTATTGCTATTTTTATCGTTATTAGTGAATTTATTATTCCCGTACCAATATTTTTAATGTACCAACTAAGCTTATTGTTGGTACCCGATAGCTTGAAAATGTCATGATAACGATAAATTTACCATTACTATAATTATTATAAACAATACCAGAATAAATATTAGTTAAGACTTGAGATACATCAACCAAATATTTTTTTATCATAACCATCAATGTTGATGCTACGGAGAATGAAGAATTGATTACTAGAAACAACGGTTCTCTCTGTGTATATATAAAGTGGCTATGATATCATCATAATATCATAAATTTATTATAGAAAAATAATGTTAGAAAGATAGCAATAAACTATGGTGGATGAAACCAATGTTTGGATTTTTTTTCTCATTTGAAATCGCATTTTGAATAGGCGATCATTTCACAGGTTATTTGGAAAAAAATAAAAAAAATCTGAAGTGTATATAATATAATGTAACCATATCACATGAATCATTTTAACGGGGCATGCCAGACTCAGTGAGAATGATGAGGATAGCGGGAGTTTATAACCACTACAGTGGAAGTTCGAATGATGGATATTTCTATACATCCACCTTCACACTTCCACTAGAGTTGTTATTACCAAAACCTATCAACGATACTTTTTGAACGTTGATAGTGCTACATCTCAGTTCAAAATCATTTTTAGGTACTAGATGTTTGTAGCTGTGGATATCTGACGATTATCAAACTTTTAACCATTCGTCAAATATTAATAAATTCAAAAATAGATGGATAAGAATAACTCAATGTAGAATCGTTTCAATGTCCATTTTAAAAAATACAAAAAATTAATAATGTTATGTTACAATAATGTTTGACATATTGGTGTCTAAGACCGATGAAACAACAATACAATTCTTAGTCGTTCGTTTTATCAGAGTACACATGATACACATATTATCTTGGTAAAATTGGATGAATATTTTCATACGCAAATACCATAATATGCACATAGACATCCATTTTTTTAATATTGGATGTGGATGCAAATGGTATTTCTGGATTTTTGGATATTCATTGACAACCATAGTTTTAACATATGTTTAACAGACAAGGAACAAGAAAGTAAATAAATAAATAGTAAAATAGTAAAACATATTGAATATATTAAAAAACCTACATTAGATGCACCACAAGAAATGAAGTTAAGAAAAGCAAGGACGATTTACCATTTTCGATGATTATTTGGTGTACCAATAAGAGACATAATTTTACTTAGGAATGTATAAAGTTCTAATTTATTTTCACGTTTTCACTAGTCATTGGAAATGTTAATTCTCTAAAATTGACAGACTTTAATGAGACTTTTCAATGGTTTGCAGTGGATTTTTTTAGGACCCTTGTTTTGGTAGTTCCTTATGATTAGAAGTTGCAATAAACAAATGTGAAGGTCCAATACGTAAATGGAAGTCTAGAAGAATTTTTTAATGTATCAACCAATGTAGCATTCCATGGTAGCAAAAGAACACATGGTAATACCTTTTTACAAAATAGTATATGATTATAACAAGCTTCATGCCATGGGCATCTTTAATTTGATTATAGAATTGTCTTGTTGAATTTTAAAAAAACACATGTTTTATCAATCAATGTATGCATCATAAAGAATAGAGGATTGAGGTGGGGGTGTTATATCTTTTGATTTTGTATCTTGATGATTTCTTCCTTGTTGTGGTTTAGTTCATCGTATGCAATACGTTATTTCATTTTAGTTGCCTTGAAATGAAATATACTATAGATATCGACTTATAGAAGTAAAATTATTTTGTAATAAGTTGAAGAAAGATAAATTGTTGTTAGTCAACAAAGCATTGTAGAAAATTTTGATCTGAAAATGCTTTTCTATTCGTGATTGCTACATCAATTATCGAAGTTGATCTTGTGGCATGTTATGATGCCACATTTCAACAAAATTGATTGCAAAAGGTTTTATTGATTTGGAATGTTGATTGTGAATATTTGAAAATTACGATAATTCCATGGAAGTCTACTTCTTTAAAATACGATGAATGTATTAAGGGCGCTAAACATATAAAATTATAAAATGATATTTACATTGTTTATTGAAAAATGGAATGCCAATCGAGAACACACACAAAACTCATGATTGTGGATTCGTTAACTACCATCCAAGACACTAAATATGCCGAAAGAGGCATTATTGAAAAAAAGCTGATGTTATTTTTGTATAATTGACACGGTAGGCTAATTTTATCTACTTCATTTATCTTATTCTTGCTATTGATATAACAAATGTTTTGTTGAGTTAAAATCCAAGGTTGTAAAAATCACTAGCTAGACGCTAGTCGATGAGTATGGACTAGAAATTAATCTTTATACGGGTATTAATCGGATGTAGGCATCGTGTATTTTGGGTGAAAATTAAGTATCTTGTTTAATAATAACAACTGATCTAAATCAGAAATTTTGGGACTTGGATGGGCGTAGGAGTAGCCAAGGTGGCGAGACAGCCTAATACTACCACATAGATTGCTTCTATATCGCATTAGCCTCAAGTAATGCCTAAACAGTGCATGAATACATATTTATATTATCATATGAGGTGTGGGTCTAGACAGATGGTTAGGCGGTAAGGCTTGCCTAGCGTTTAGGTAGGGCCTAAAAGGATTTTTACAACCGAAGTAAAATACACTCTCCAGTAGAGAAATTAAGTGGACAATTGCTGAATTTGTTACCTTATTAGTCGTATTAAATTAAAAAACGGACTTGTGATACCTGTAGCACATCAAATTAAGTGATACGATATATTGGTGTGTACTTAATGATGATATAATGACGTGACTAAGCATGTTGGAACATAGATCTAAAATGTATAGTTGAAGAATGTTGAAATTATGTGACCCAAGTGAACTAGTAAAACGAAAATGTATCTATTAAACATATAAATCAAGTCAAAATGTATTTGTTAGCATATAAACCAAGTCAAATACCTGTTATAAGTATCTAGCTAATATATTATTAGCATTGAGTATCTCATTAAATGTATTTGTTAATATAATAACCAAGGGTGCGTTCAAACGTTCAAGGAGCAAGCGTTCAACATGAATTATGCTCGACCTAATTAAGATAAGTCAGATGTATCTGTTACGTCGGCATTTTCATGTAAAACATTTGGAATCTAAAAAATACTGATGTTGTATAAGATGTAACTTTTATGTTAGACGTAAAATTTTACATAGAATTTTTTGTTATTTATGTTTTTCGCGAATTCATTCTCCACATTCATTTATCAGTTATCTTTTTCCACAAATTCTTCCTAACCATGTCCAAATACGATTTCGTATATAACAATTTTGAAAATGATTCGCAAAGCACATAAGACTCAACTAACAGCGATGAATTATCATATTCTAACGATTTAGAGGAGTACACCAATGATCTTGAAGCTATTGCTAGATTGATGATGAAGCCATTTCAGTTAATTCATACTCCACATCATACTTCATGCACGGGTCAAATGTTGTTGGTTGATGTTCTTGATGGACATGGAAACATAAGCCAAGATCATTTTCGAATGAAGAGTGCTATTTTCAGACATCTGTGCGATGTTCTATCCACTAGGTATGACTTAATTTTCGGTAAATAAATAGAGATTCTTGAAATGGTAGGAATGTTTTGTTAGATAAACCTTGAAACATCACACAGATCGATAAGTGAAAATTTTAAGCGAACCATTGACATCGTTAGTATTTGTACTTCTAAGGGCTTACAACGTGTCTTACTTATGTCCAAAGATGTTACTAAACCTAAAGATTTTAATGTGGCTTTTGATAAAATTAGTTACGATACACGTTACTGACTCTATTTTCGAAATGTAATTGGAGCTATTGACATTTACAGGTAGAAAAATGTTTCAAAATAAAATATTTTTGCTATTGTTAATTTCTATTTAACATTTAGTTTTGTAATGTCCGGGTGGAAAAGCTCTGCCCATGATAGTAGACTATTAAATAATACTATTGGAGAAGTCGAAACGTTTCTGCATCCGCCTAGTAAGTATTACCTTGCAGATTCTCAAGGTACAAGCTTATAAATGGATATCTTGCACCTTAGCGTAACAAACGCTGTCACGTTTCTGAGCTTCAACATACCTATAATATTCCAAAATCCCGTAACTAAATCCTCTATTTCTATCATTTTAGTTTGGGCATGGTGGTGTAAATGATATTTGGTATTTGATATTTGAAAAACTAATTCAACATTTTATAAGACATGCCGACATATAGTTTTATCAAACAAACACAATTTGTTGTTCCAACTTGTGCTATTCAAAATTTTACAACTATGAAGAAATTGCTAATACAAAAATTTCATTGAGTTATATTAGAAATTGGCGTGAACAACGTTAATACAACCATAGTGGTGCAAGTTCATTGAATACAGAACATACTATTGCTACGTGATCAAATCAGAGACGCTTTGGTTTGTATGGGACGACGTCCGTATATTAAACATTTGTTTGTTTTTTATCGTTAAGTTGAACTTGTGTTTGAATTTGTAGTAAGCGCTTGAATTTGTATTTCAATTATTGCTTAATAAATATTAAATTTGAAATATTTATCAATTAAATTTATTAATTAAAAATTTATAATTAATGATCATTAATTAATGCACAGTATCACTATCACATTGCAAAATAAAAATTAACATTATAAATGTTCATAACGTCCATGAACATCACAACATCCAATCTTTAACCCAATTTGTCTACGAACGCACCCCAAGTCAAATATTAGTTATGATACGTTAAGCAAATATTTGTTACGTAGCTGCCTATGTTGATGGAAGATAACAAATGGAGAACCAATTAATAAGTGGAGAATTTGTTATTAGGGTTTAAGAGTTCCTTTTCAATCTATATAAAAAGACCGTTGTATCATTTCATTATATCGTAGAAACTAGTATAAGAAAATAATGTGATATAGAACGATGATAAAACAACGTTAAGAGGGACTTTTCTTCATTGTCGAAATGATCTATAATCCACTAACGGATCAAGGAATGTAATTTGTTTATTACCACTTGTATATTTGTGAAAGCCACGAAGTTTTAACATTCTAATCTAGCGTTACTATAGTTATCAAATATATATATATATATATATATATATATATATATATATATATCGAATTATAACACACTAATCAATTTTATGCATCCATAAGTATCGATTTAGCCTACCAATGGTTTCAAATATATACCGAATTATAACATACTAATCAATTTTATGCATCCATAAGTATTGATTTAGCCTATCAACGGTTCATCCACCTCTTAAATTTTGAATCATGCATATGTATACGCCTAAAATAGTAATTATGTGTACATTTTTACAATTTAAATTTTGCTTCGGACCGGACCTCTCCCATTACTATTTAATTTACATTCTAATCCAAACTCGGTTATACCTACAATTGTGAAAAATCATTCAATCAACACATCTGTATTCAATATGCTTATTTTTGATTCACAATTTTCAATTCTAATGTTTGCTAAACAAAATAAAAAAGGAACAAGAGATCAAACCTAGTTCTAGGTACGGCGTTAGAAGTTCAAACATCATAATCAATTTTGAAGCGTATAAATTTTAAAATATAAATTTTTTTGAACCTATGATTTATTTAAATCTCATTTCAATTTGAAATTTGAACTTTACGATTTACGATTTGAATCTCGTTTTGAAAGCCTTGCTGCATAGTATGTTCGACTCCAGGGATTACATTATTCAAATATATAACCCATCACAGACCATAAACTTTTATATAAACAGATTCGTTGGACAAAAAAAGTTTGAACCTTGAATCACACAATCTTTTATTTATTTATTAAATACAGAGCACTAAGCACCAAAGTTTCAAACAATCCCAGATGTAGATAAACAACACTGTAAATGAGGAGACAAAGTGCTGTAATACCATTAGGAGCCCTAGGCATTAGCCTTTGACGACAGTGTTTAAGCTCAATATTATAGAGATATTAAACATACTTAATCTGGGAATATTAATTTTAAACAAACGAATCAAAACAATAATAATAAATTTCTTATTTTGATTTAATGGGAAGCCATATGGTTGTAAAACCAAGACATTGATTACAATTTTGATGCCAGCTACAAAGCTGAAGTGCTGTTCATCTATAAATACTCATTCCATCTTTAGGAGCACTGGTGTCAGGTGTGCAATTTTTTGAGGAATTTTTCATAATTGTATAGCTTATGGCTGTGCTGTGCATGAAGTCTATCATCTGTACATTACATGAGCTCTTGATACGAGGGTATCCAGAATCATATAGTTCATAATAACCACAACGCTTGATGGGTTTTCAGTTTTTCTTAGTTCTTTGAAAGCACTTTTAGCATTTCATGAGTTGAATGTGTTTCATCTCTACTGGCAAAGAATATAAATTTGTATATTTTGATTACAAAAATATACCGATTTGAACGCCGTTTCGAATCGAATCTTCCAATTTTCGATTCAGTTCTTAGTATCTGATTTGATACTCAAGATTAAGCTTCATGATTTAATTACATATAAATTCTAGCATCAAAATCATTTTCAAAATTAAATAATCACTGTTGAAAGAAGATCACATACTTTCATTTTATTAAATATTATTTGATAACCTACTCAGAGCAAAATCATTAGCATTTAAGTATATAAACATAGTACAATATGAAGCTTTTGAATTTATGGCCTACAATTCAAATCTCATTTGGATTCAAAATTCGAACTTTATGGTTTACGATTTGAATTTTATATTGAAAACCTTGACTAATACCTGTAACAACCTTTGTGTTTCAGTCACATACCATTCTATGATATTTTCAAGTACTCCAGTGTAGCAATACAAGGTCTAAACTTTTGTTGACACTAAAGTTTCCGGTACATCTTTTGTGCTTTTAGGTAATAGAATTACTTCTTCAGCATTTGGAAAAAGAACCGAGCATGCATAAAAGGGTTGATCTATTTTTCCTCGTAGATTCAATTATCCAGTTTTCACGTAATCAAAAAGGAGGTACTACTTCAGCTGCAATAACGTTTGTGCCATTTATAACATCATTAGTTCTAACAAATCAGGAAAAATCTTCAGGTGGTGCAGGAGATGTGTACCCTTCAATTGTTCTGCCTGCACTCCCTCGTTTATTATCTGCTGCTGCTCCTCATGGGAACAGTGCATGGGAAAATCGTAGGCAGTGCCTCAAAGTATGCTGTGTTATTATTAAGTTAGCTGTTTCAACTTTTTTTCTCCTTTCAATAATGAATATCCATCATGTCTGTCTTGAGCATAGGTGTTGAGACTCTGGTTAGACAGAAAAACCTTCCCTGAATCGACAATAAGGCATTATATCCGGGAACTTGAATCCAAAAATGAAGCATCATTGCCCACTTATTCTCGACGTCAAGCTAGAACAGAGCGCTCTGTAGATGATCCAATTCGTGAAATGGAAGGGATGCTTGTTGATGAATATGGAAGGTCTGTTCCCATATATATTTCAAAGCAATATTTGTAATATTTTGATTTTACTTTCATTTGAATCCAATGTTGCATTTTTGCTTCATCAGCAACACCAGCTTCCACTTGCAAAATTTCATCCATCCACCATTACGGGAAGATGCAGAAGAAAGCAGTGATGACGAAAAAAGCTTTGAAGCAGTTACTCCTGAATACACCAATACAGAGACAGAGAATGGTGAAAAAACGACATCAACTAGAACTCCTAACAATGCGAAGGTGCATCATATTTTAGCAGAAGTAGACGGAGAGCTTGAAATGGAAGATGTAGCACCCCCTTTTGTGGTTGAACATAATGAAACTTCTGGGACTATTCCTCCTCCTCCACTTCCTCAAGTGCTGCCTCCGTCACCACCTCCTCTTCCTTCCTCTCCTCCACCTGTGCCTCCCCTTGCTCCTCAATGTCAGTTTGTGAGTCCACCAAATAATTATACAAATAACATGACCACTTCCGAGCCCATGAATTACTATAGGCATGCATATGGTGGATTATCTAAACATATGCCACCACCACCACCTCCTCCAGTGTACTCTGGGAATAACTTTCAGCACAAGACTAGCCCATCTCTTCCACATAAGCCTTACCATTTGCAGCCGCCACCTCCATCAGTGTCAAATCAGTTCTCTTATATTCAGGCAGATACTCGACCCAGATCTTGGGATACTAACTCTTATGGTGATAGGTTTGAGTATGCTAAAAGCAGACCAGGGGTATATTATGGTGATAAAAATACCAGGAGACCAAATCGGCATGATAGTTATGATGAGGGAGAGAGATATTCTCCTGCCATAAATAAAGGTTACAATTCCCTTTTTTTGTTTTATTTTATGTATGCCTAACCCTAAACCTTTATCAATAACTCAAACCAGATGTCTTACCCAGTGGTCGACGTTGTGAAGTTCCTTTGTTGCACTAACAGTTGATGTCATTGTGGAGTTCCTTTTTATGCATCATTAATGATGAATTTGGTGCCTTATATGTAGGGTCCAGTTATTCTGATAAACCTGATCTACTACGCCGATATAGTCCCTACTCAGAACGTACATCCAGTTCAAGTCATGGTTGGTCAAATACTCCACGGATATCTGATTATTCTGCTCATGAACACCCAACTTCTCGGGTTAATAGAGGTAATTCAGCTTCAGTTGAAATTAAAACCATGTTTTAGCTTATGATATTTTTCATGCTGGGTAGTAGGTCTGCCAATGGGCATTTTGTCATATCCGCATCCATATCCAATTCCATTTTCAGTCAGCTCGCAATTGATAGATTTAAAACCATGCATATAAAATTTTGGTTCAATGTATGAAAGTATTTTGGTAATAATGCTTATAAACATAGAAGAAATAATACGTATTATGATAAAAAATAGTTTTGAGCACCAAATACTCATACATTTACACGATATAAATTATTTTCTTGATCAAACAATAAATATCAATCATTATTTGTATTTAAATACATATAATATAGAGCATCATCTGGATACCGTCGTATCCACATGATCGCATGACCGCATCCATATTCTTTTATGTTGGATTTGGATGTGTTTTTATTTTGTTTTGTGGATACGGATTTGGATGGATTTCAGATTATTCAGGTATTCATGGACAAACCTATTGGGTACTTATTTGAATTTTATCTTGTTTGGAAGCTGTTGATTTTTTTCTTCTTCCAACATATCCTATGGTGATGCAGCCTGTAGTTACTTCTAGGAGCAGCATAGTGACCTACTTTACCAGCATATGTTTTTTATGCTGCATTTAGCTTTCGGTATGACAGCTTATGTTTCCTTCCTGATAACTTTGACCTAATACAATCCTATTTGGGTACTTGTTTGAATTTTATCTCATTTGGAAGCTGTTTATATATATGTGTGTGTGCGCGCGTGCGCTTTTTTACCAGCACGTCTTTTGGTAACGCAGGGACCTATTTTTACCAACATTTTTTGTTGGGTGCTGCATTTAGCTTTCAGTATGATAATTTATGTTTCCTTTCAGATAACTTTGACTTATAACAATGATTCTTGGTATTATCCAGTAGTCAGATATGAATAAAAATACATTTTATGATGCTAACATACTGGTTCAGCCAACCTACAACCTTGCTGCTTAATACAGGACCTTCAAACCTTTCTGCTTAATGATGAATCAATTCAAGAATCTACTTCCCCCTTTTTTAATTAATAAGGCAATTACATTTTGGACAATCTAGTGACATCTACAGTTGATGTTATTATTTCAATCAGACAGAACAATTGATATACTTTATTTAGGGACAAATCTATTTGGACACAGTTGGTGAACCAATCTATAACCTTGTTGCTTACTGAGGAAACTCTTCACAAATAATACTCTTTTTCTTTATTTATTAAGGTGATTATATTTTAGAAAATTCAGTGACATCTGTCATTGATATACTTTTCTTCTGCAAAATTAAACCACTTTTGGAAGCTTATTTCAATTTTAGACCGCTTCGAAAACTATCTGCAAATATATATTATTTTTTGCCTCATGGTTAAACGTGGCAATAATACATTGATGCTATTTCAAAAAGTGTTAGTGTATAATATTTTTACCCTTTTAAGTTCACGCTGGCATTAGCCATCTGAGATGGGGAGTGAATTTTTGGACCCTTTGTGCCATGTGGCCAGAAAGTGGCTTATATTTACAAATAGTTGTCAAAATGGTCTGAAATTGAAAAATAAGTTTTCAAAAGCAAACACATGTTAGAAATTCCTTTCTTTGCAATTGTTTAAAATTGAGCATAAAATAACTATGACTAACACTAAGATAAAGAGTGGGAGTTTTTATGCTCATTGCTGCCAAGGATTTTAAAGATTGCTTAAACTTCATTATTACATAAAGTGGTACTGTATAATCATTTTGGGTGTTCTGCAGGACGTGGCTACTGGCAACCAAGATAAAGAAGGTACACACATTCACTGTAATCGGTATTTGTGTTTCTTATATGAACCTTTATGTGCGTGTGTGTCACACACACGTGTGTGTATATACATGTATATACATATATATATGGCGAGGATCGTCTGCTCCTCATTCTTGCTACACCTCAATTTCTCCTTAATTTCAATCGCATGCTCCGAATTAAATGATATAACATACACTCTCTTGTCACTTCATATATTATTTAATTCGGGCCGTGGTTGAAATTAGAGGGGAATTGAGGTGTAGCAAGAATAATGTGTAGCCAATCCTTGCCATGTGTGTGTCTATACACACACACATAAATATTCACACATGCACACACACATATCTTATGACTCAGTTTTCAGGATGTGGAGTAATTTGCTTGCTCAATGAGAAAATGATAAATATCAGTAAATACCTTTTTATTCTTTTCATGTGGTAGATGGAGACTGCAACTACATATAAAGTCATCCACCCGGTTGAAAGATGAGAGCCGTGCATGGTCAGTGTACATAAAATTATATATATGTAATTTAGCTTTTTTCTGCTAAAGCAGACGGAAAAAAGACAATTGCTGTTACTGAGAGCTGTATCATAACTTAGCCAGCCTGCCTTAAATTATTATTCATCCATAGAATAACATTTATTAGTTTTTAGCGTTGCTATTAGGATCAAGGATTCTTGTATTTATTTTAATTTTAATTTTTTTTTTTCATAACTAACATTTTGAACATAAGGTATCCATCAATACAAGATTCTTGACTGCTGAATTCACGATTACCTGTAAGTTCTGTTGTTACAAGATACTGTTTTGTATTATTTGATAATGCAAATCTGATTGTTGTTATTGCACTTTTGTTACTGAAATTGGACATGTATCTGTGGCTTGATGTGTGTTTTTGCTGAAAATTTTGTTTTGAACTTGAAAATTAGGGCAACTACTTCCATGTTGCTTTTGAATATTCATAGTTATTGATTTGAAGATGTTCACCTTATTTTCATGACTTTACAATTTCAACTGCTAGGCTGTGAGCTGAAATGTGTTCGTGAGCAGTGCATTAGGTTGTAAACCCGTCGGGCTTTATAAACCCTGTTGGGCAAGGGTTATATACCCGACTTGAAATATTGAAATCATAATCATCATCTTAGCTGAATGATTTTAAAATGTTACATAAACAAAGGTTACAAGATAGGGATAAAATCAGGTCAAATGAATGGTGCATGAATGACATAGACCTCCATTTTTTTATTTTTATTTACACATTGTACTTGTATTCGGGTAGTGATGAAAGTGTATCCGCCCTAACAATAATTGGCTCGGTCGTGGGTTCGGGCATGGGTAGTTGAAGCTATATCTGTACATGTGTTCGGATCAAAAACTAGTATCATAAAACTAGTATCATTGACGTGCCTATCGACAAGCATCCAACCTTAGATATTGACTGTTCCATAAAGTTCATACTTCTCTTTTAGAAAGGTTAAAATATTGGTAAAATGTTTTGAGCTGTATATCTTCAAGTTATAATATTTATTTATACTAAAAATTAGCGAGGATAAAATGTTCATACCATCAACTATATATGTACATGTCTTTAAGTCAGTTGCATATAATTAGGAGACATCAAGGAGACATCAAGCATTCAATTTTTGAACTACACTTCCTTTGTCATTGTTATTATTTTTCGGTTCTCCTTTGTATCCGTGAACACGCAGAGCAAATGGAGGTCACAAACTTTGTTATTGATACTTCACGAGACAAGCTTAATTGGTAATGTATTTTTTAATTCTATTCTTTCCTATTCACAACAATACAAGAGTGCAGTTCAAGTTGAACACTCATTTTCGTTGTCTTGATGGATTTGAAATCGTGAACTCCAAAACTCCGTCTAAAGTGCCGTGCCAATTGTATCTTTGACATTTTTTATTCCATTCTTAAACTTTAAAATGTTTAGTATGTATATTCATAATGCTTGGATCTATGCGGTCAAGGACGCTGGGTTACGTGGGTGCCAGTTAGACGTTATTTTGCAATTTTAGCATTCTGATATTTTACTTTGACGTTTTATTACGATCTTTGTCCAAGGTACAGCCTGAGCATTAAGCGTTTATCGAGGTGTTAAGAAAATAGACGTTTCTAGTGTATGCGCGCACACACGATTACAATGAAATAACCAATCACTTTATTTATTTATTGAAGCTTTTCATAATCTAGAATTCTTAAAATTTAATTCCTCTTTCTATATTCTGTTTCAAATCATAAAAGCAACAATTAATAAATATTTTTCTTTATAATTTAGAGCAGATGTAACATAAAAGTTATCTTTTAATTTCTCATTTCTTTGAAATTTGATTTTAGTCGTTTCTTCATTTTCTATCTTTTGTTTATATTTCATATTCAATTTTTGATATTTTCCAAACCTATATTAAGTATTCAACAAGAAGTAAAAATTTAGATTTGCTATTTTTTATGCCTCAATATGAAAATGTTCAATTATAGTCATAATATAATTTTGAAGTATAAAATGCACAAGTTACTTTAAATTTATTGGCATAACAAACGTATACATATCACTCGCTCATAATAGACTAATATACAATCATGTAATATGTAATCGTTTTTCATCATTATTTAATGAAAAATTTAACACGTCACTCCAAGACCCACATTAACAAAGAGTATTGCTAGGTAATACCGTCTGCTAATGTAGAGAATAGGGCTGGATAGGAACGACCATCTATAGCTTTGTCTTAAATATTTATTGAACACGTCGATAAATGCCATATATATCTTTTTCTATCTTAAGTGGGTCGATATATCCAATAAATACTTAATACACAGGCACAAGTGGCTATGGGTCTACCAGAACAAAATGCAACAATTCAAACGCAAAACACATCACAGAACAGCAGATAATCCTATGTATACACACGTATACAGATACATCACAGAGTATACAAAATGATACGTCACATGTGGTATGACGACCACAATACAAACACGAGTCAAAAGAATATACATATCAGAGAAGTCACAAATAATAGGAATACGATTTAAACCCTTAGCATGCTTTGTGATGATGTTTAGATTGTTTCATGTGGCTTTTCTTTTCATGCAAATCTGCACGTTAGTTGTTTATTTTCGTCCAAACTCCACTGGAACTCTAAGGTCATTTTTGATCCTAATGTTCCGCTCCATTTGGAACAACGTAGGTTTAGATTATGGTGTATTTGACCTAACTTGTAACAATCTCAAATTTAACCACTTCAAAATATAATATTTAAAGCGATTTTAAATATAAAATATAAATGGTTTTATGATTCAAATAATATTAGATAGGATTTGAAAATAGAAAATATACATAAAAATAGTAACATTTGCTTATATCGACAAAAGTGACAAAATCCTGATTTCAGAAAAGTAAGTTTATACGGTTTAATAAATTATTTTAATTTATTTATGAGTGTTTATATTTTTAAATAATATTGTATAAATTTATTTTTAAATTTGGTTTACATAAATAAATAGTTTAAATAAAACGTCAAAATATGACCATAAACATTTTGTCAAAAATCAACGTTTTGTCGATTTAAAGTTGTCGCAACGTTGTTGCACCTTTATGTACACAATTTAATAAATATGTTAACATATAAAGATAGTTAACAATTAACTAAATAAGATTACTTTTAATAATCACACTTAGAAAATTCTAGAAAGTAATTAGCAAAAGTAAACTAAAAAAGACAAAATACATGTCACATAAAATGTGAAATAAAGTGAAGAAACGTGACATAAACTAAAGTAATTATTCTTATTCTTTACTTAACTCTAAAGTATTTGAATTTTAAAAGTGTGATCTGATGTGGATGGTAAGTTTTGAATTAAATAAGTTTACTTAATTCTTAAGAAATGTTATTTACGTAAAAAAACAAATCTATATTTTATTCTCAAATATTTTCTATAAATATGTACGTACTTTCTCACTTCCTTCCAGGCTTCTTCTTCTCAAAATTTCAAGCTTCTTTTCACCCTTTTAATGGCTTCCAACCTTAATGAAATAATGCCAAAATTTATTCCAAAAGTATGCTAAAGAAAGTAATCATCAAATCACCTTAAGCATTCACCAAAACTCCTCCTCCTTTCTTCACAACCCATGACCCACTCCTTCACCATCAAGCCGAGCGTTGTCCCCCCTTAAACTCCCAGCCCAAAGCACCAAAGACCTCCACAAGTCATGTCAAGCCACGTAGAAGCCTTAAAAGAAGCACCCGTGAACACCAGATTGAAGTTAGGAAAGTTATAATCACTTTAAAGCTAGTTCATTTGCAACTAAGGTGAGAACTCCTAATTTATATGTATATATTTGGTTGTCATGTTGTGATATGTTCATTTGAATGTTTGGTTATGATATATATTTCATATGTTGTTTATTGCATGAAAATATTGAAACAAGTCATGATATAAACGACATTGATTCGTGTGGAAAACACTTTCCAAATTAAAATGAATGTAATATGAAATCATTTATACCTTTTAAAAATGTTTGAATATGCTTTAGAAATAATTTGTAAGTGTTTAAACTTGTCTCGGCAAAGTTTAGATATGGATCTCAAAATACGCCTAAAATTTGGCGCGTCACGTAACGGTAGTTCGTGTTTTCGCGTCAAAAGTTCAAATCAACATACAAAGTGGAATATAGTTCGGAATTCTTCGAAGTAAGAAATTTCCGAACCCTTATATCCATATCTTTTATATGAAAAAGAAAATCAAGATTTTATCTTATATATTTTGAAATACGCAAAATCAATTTTCAAGAAAAATTCAATTTTTACACTAAATGACCAAAATTGAAAATTGATAAAATAAATGGTTTAAAAATATGAAATAAATTCTAAAAATATTTTAAATGTTTTAAAAGTGATTTAAGTTGGAAAAAATGGTTTTTTGAATGATATATAAGTCGTTCTAAAGAATATAGCTTTTAAAGCACTTTTTGCGACACTTTTTGCAACACTTTTTACAACGCTTTTCAATAACTTTTGGAATAAAGTTTGAAAATTAACAATTCTTTCCCAAATCGTTAGTAAATGTTTTTAAGTAAATGACAAAGCATTTCAAAAGAAATTTGAAATGTTTAACATTATTTCAAAGATGGTTAAACAAGTAGTTAAGTGATTTAAAAAGAGAAAATGAGTATGCGGAGACGACTAGTACATTTGACCCGCCTGTGAGATCTAAAGTGGAAATAAGGTGTGTAACTAAGCTTAGGGATGTAGCACCAGTGCCCTGAACTTACCTGGCGGTTTTCTCTTTTAGGCGAGGCGTGGAACATATCGAAAGGAAAGACAGGATGCTCAACTTGGATTCTATAGAAATAATCTTCTTATACTCATTATTATAATCCGAAGAGGGAACTTGTCCTATTCGTGAAATTTAAAAGGTGATCTCACCGTTATTCACCCCATAGCACACGTTGAATACGGAAGTTAATTTTGAATAAAAGTAGGACGATTTTTATAATCCTATTTTCTCAAAGGATATTTAAAAATGATTTGAGAAATATTCAAAAAAAGTGGTTTAAATGATTCTGTATTCACTAAAAGAATATTTTAAAAAGATATATCCCTCGAAGATATTTTGGTAAAGGAAATGAATGAATCGAAAAACAATCACCTAATTACATCATTTTTATCGATAATTGGATTCCGAAGGAACCATGGTCGGATTTGGGTGATTCCTATCCGAAGACCACTTAGAACCAATTTACGTGTTCGAAGATTGAAGTTGTTTGAAGATGGAGATATTGAGACGAATAATAACGATGGACTACTTGTTGATTAATTAGGGTTAAACTCCCGATTCACCATATTGTAACGGTGGTCTCTTTGTTATGAAAAACCTCAAAACCACAAGGACTTCTCGCCTAAAAATGGCCGAGGAAAGTGCCTTCGGTTTGTTCTATTCCTGGACAATTTGTATAGACGTTTTCCTGACATTGCATTTCTAAAAATTACGCACATTGGTTTTTACAAACGTACATCAGTGGTGGCGGAGAAGACAACTTCTCTTACCTTAACACCCTTCTTGAGACGTATGAGCTCAAGGGTTGTATTTTTATGGAAGACAATTAGTAGTCAAAGGAAATGGCAATGTGACATTCAAAGATGTGATATGTGCTATGTGAAAAGGTAACCATTGTCTCAAGCCTGATCAACCGGAAATGACCGAAACTGGGTTAGATGCGGCAAGACTAATTGGGTCATTCCCGAGTAGGGTATGATCATCCCCTTCTAGATATATATATTCTTTTTGCTATGACGTTCGGGATGTAAATTGATGTAGATGTATGCGAAGAGAGCTCTCGGATAAAGGTCGGTAATGACCGGGGAATGACATATTCGGCACTATCTAGTTACAGAGGTAGGCCGGTGTAACGACCCGCAAATCCGTACCCCTTGAGTCAACACTATTCTCCATCGATCAATTCAAGATGAACGGAAATACGAACCATTTAAATTTAAAGAAGAAGAGGTAGAAGAAGAAAATAGAAAACAACAACTGAATCTAACCAACGCAGCGGAATAAAATATAATAGATATTCAATGATCTTTACACAAAAGAAAACTATATCTGTTCATACATACATCATCAGAGTACATCATAAGAGTTCAACAACATCAATAACATACAACTGGATATACAGCGGAAAATAATCAAGTACGGAAGTACATATCGCCATCCAGCTCGTCTTTTGAGCTCCCCAGCATTCTTTCCTGTATTCTATAATACTCGGTCTGACCCGAGCATTATAGTTAAATAATACCCGGGTCAGTCTGGAAAACCAGCGTGAGAAATCACACTCAAATTGAGTAATAAAGTTTCAAAAATCCTTTGAAAAACAAAAGCATCTCGTAAGACCACGCCACAAATAAACATGTCGGGTTTTTACCTTACGATAGTTAAAACACTTTTAATTAAAATCCTCTGATATTATAATAGGGTCTATATACAAATACTTATTAAAATAGCCGAAATTGTTGCATTATTAAATTCCAGCTACTAGCCACAAAGTGGGTAATACAAACAAAACTCGTAAAAGGCGCGTAGGGAGAATGGGTTTCCAACTAATGACTAGGCACTGTGGTACCACCTGTCACGGTACGTCGCCTAGATCACTGTACTGAGGATCACTCCCGACCCCCTGCAACACAAGATCGGGACTATCCCTTACTGGATAATCCCGAGTAAGATCACCTCACGGTTGTGATCAGCAACCGCACCACTAAGCCGAAATAAAAAGGGACATCTAGACAGGGATGACCTCACCCTGAAGAGAGTGCTACCCACCTAGCCTTGCTACATAACCCTTGATTTTCAGTCATTCCCGGTTGATGAGGCTTGAGGCTAAGCGTTACCTTTTAGAACGTTTCACTTAGAATGCTCATCGTCCACCTGACGATGTTCTGAAAGCATTCATCCATACAAGTCCGTCTCGGGTTCGAACGGAACCGAAGGCACTATTCCTACTACATCCATTTTGGAATAATCCTCAGGATTAGTAGCGACTAGCTCTTGCACTTCACTGCTCCATCTTCGAATCCAAACTCGTTTTTCCACGAAAAGGTACAAACCGGATCGAAGTGGTTTTCGAGAATTTAATCCCGATCTCGGTCTCTTCGAAACGATCAATGCATTGGCCAATATTGATAGTCGGTTATTTAACTATCGATTAACATTCACAACAACCATCAAACAATAAATAATTTCCCAAGTTATTTATTTATCTCAAAATTTCTTCCCAAAATATATTTCCATTTTCAACCCTTTTGAAAACAGTTTCAAACTACCTTCCTTTTACAGAATAAATTTCCCAAATATTTCTATTTCCACTGAAATCACCAAGCACAAAACTTTAGATTTTTAAAATAATTCAAAAACACTTTATTGTAAAATATGATTTAACATTTAAATTTAGAAAAACTACTTTAATACTTAATTAAAAATAATACTTTAGGAATATTTAAAATAAGGTTACTTTATAAAATATAAAACTAGTTTTTCTCATTTAAAACAAAATACTAAGTCACCTTTAAATAATTACTATGATAATAGATTTGAAAAATACTTACTTTAGAATTTAAACATTTAGCAATAATAAATTTTCTAAAACATGCTTTTTAAAACAACATTAGAACTTTTATCTTATATTTAAAAATTTACTTTGAAAACGTATTTAGCTATCCAGGGAAATATACTTCTCTTCACATTCTTTAAAAAAAAAAATCTCTGTTTATTTTTAGACAAATTTTCTCATTTCCTTAATAAATTCCCACCGTTAATTTTTTCTCCAAAATATCCACCAATATATTTCTTCACTTTTATAAACCCAGTTCATAAATTCCATAGCCACATTCTCCTTTAAATTTCCAATTTCAAACACTTGAATCAATTTCCAAATTGATTTCCAATTTACTCCATTTTGAAATAAATTCCTTCTTTATCCTTTTCAATAAATTTAAAATTTGGATTTTAAAATAAATTCTTTAATCCTTTAAATGATATCCCTTAGGTTTTCAATTTCATTAATTTCTGTTTTATTCAAAATTCTTTTTTTCCATACTCGAAATTATTTATTAGTATTTTAATATTACTTTCATTCCTTTCCAATTCATTCTTAATTTATTCAAATTCGCTATTATTATTTTACTTAAAACTCCACTCTTTTATTGTCTTTCCAAAAATTCAATTTATATATTTTGATAACTCAGTGTACCGAAATATATTCAAAAAAACCATAGCATTTAATATTCCAATATAATTCATCATAGAATATCAAATAATCACAACAGAGAATATTAAATAATTTAAATGTTGAGGAATCCAGTTGGATCCCTCCAACCTGTTTTCCTGCATCCACAGACGTTAGCACAATATAAAATACCAATTCCACTTCGAGGTGGAATATCGCGGTACATGAGATTAAATATATTACCATCCGCTATTATGCGGCGCATAGGGTCTCATCCGCTATATAATGCGGGAAATCAATCATTCCAAGATGTATTATATACTATAATATAGCATATCAGATCAATTCAACCATCCAACCAATTATTTAACTATTTAAAATTCGAATATTACCCAGATGAGTGAGATTAAATCACCTTTGATTTTCGTTTGCAAATCCAATCCATCTCGACTTGTTTTCCATGATTTTAGACCTTGTACAAAAATGTATATGATTTATAAATATTTGAATTAGTCAAAAAAATTTATTTATTTAATTTAACTATTAATTAGTTTTAAACTAATTCTTCTCTTTTCTTTTTTTCTCTTTTTTAAAATCTTTTAGTAACCAAATAAATTAAAAAGTCAACTGTACAATTTTATCACCAATCCCTTTTAAAATTTTCTTCCAAAGTCTCATATAAATTTCTAGTGTATATATATATATATATATATATAAATTTAACTTCTAAAATTTTAAAATTAAACAGTAAACAATTTTTTTTTTGAAAAACAATATATTGAGTTATATACATATATATGCTGATAATATTATCATAAATGGACAAATTGAATTCAAAGAGTTTAAACTTACTTAACTAAAATAAAATTTAATTACCTTGCTGAGCAGACCCGAGCACACCCACCCTGCATCTTGACTTCGATCACATCGAGTAGTCACCGCAAGCCCCTTCCAAGCCGAGTCCCTTTCCCACCATCGCTGTCGCCTACGTCGCAGCCCTCCAGATAGTCGCAACTGCCTCCTGCTACCACGACACGTCACTTCCAGGTCGAGCCCCCTTTTCGCTCAGACAATCGCGCCCTTGCTCCATCACCGCGCTCGCGTATGAGCCATCCACGACAGCGACGACCACTACGCCTCGCGCCCTTCGATTCGATCGCGATTATACGAAATCAAATTGATTTCGTAATTCCCTCACAAGCATGGAGTTCAATTCGGCTTCATTTTTTTCGAAAATCGAATGAACTCGATTTGCTGAAGAAGAAAAAGGGGGAGGGGGGTGTTCGATCTCCTGCAGCCATTTTTTATATTATATAACAAGGATAGAACGAGGGGTTTTAGAAACAAAGGGAGGGTGTACGATGCTTTATCTCATGATTAACAGATCTGAAATCTGAAGAGAAGGAATGCGTGCTCGAGAAGGGAGCGAGACATATTACGGCTTGACCTGATTATAATTTGACTTTGATTTGATTTAATAGTTTTATTAAATTTTCAAAATATCTCGTTCTAGCAACTTAGAATTTTGGTCTCCTATCGTGACGTGCCGCTAGGCGTTTATAATGTTATACTCCTATTCCGAGCGCGATGGAAAAGATTCTGAGTCCAAATTTGATCGTATGAAGAAGATAGCCTTTTGAAGCAGTTAAAACACTGAATTTTCGATATAAATTTCAGCGCGTTTATATATCGTACGCTCACACAACAACTCCAAATGCTATGAAAATTGAAATCCGATAATAATTCAATATTACGGATCCAATGGAACTTGTTTAGTCAAAATCCGAGACTGTGCCTCGGAAGGCTTTTTTTAAATTCAATTTAAATGATATATCTTTAAAACTGAACAAATCAGTGTTAAATTCAATTTTAAAACTTTTATTATCCTCATTACTATCAATATAAATTTTACAAGCCTTCAAATTATTTTTAACAGGTTTAAAACTCCAGATTCAACATTTACCCAATTTCAAATTATTAAATTCAAAAATTTAATTATCAAATAAATAGTGATATTTGAATTCAGGTTAAAAATTTACTTTTAAATATTTAAAATCAATTAAATATTCCAATTTCAAATGCCTAAAAATTCCGGATCGTCACATTCCTCCCCCCTTAAAAGAATTTCGTCCTCGAAATTACTAGTTAGGAAGAATGGTCCAATAGCCGTTTACCTTTTTCCCAAAACCAAACAGTTTCTAACAATTTGCCAAACAATCTTTTTATTAAGAACACCCTACCACTGTTCCTAACTTTCCAAGCTTCTCCCATTAGGTTCCCACCAATATCATATACCCAACCATTCAAATTTCAATTTAAAACCAAATTTTAAAATTTCTCAAAATTTTCTAACTCCCTAAATTTTCAATTTTTTTTGCCAGCGTCTCCTTTGCGCGGCTAGCTTGGTACAACTACAAAATGCCTCTACGGGCTTCCAGATTTCAAAAGAAAACAAAAGCCAAGTGGCTAGATTAAAAACCCAATCAAATTTCATACAGAAATTTAAACACATACCCTTTTGTCGAACAATTCAAATTTATCTTCTGAAATCAAAACCAATTTTCTTTTCCCTTTAAAATACCTGCATATCCTACTTAGTAATAATATCCAATCACAACATTCAAAACATTTTATTGACTTCCTTACAAAATGTCAATATCTATTCATTCAAGCCGTATGATGTACATATATTTTTATTAAATCTTCACTCAAAAGCTTATTCAATGTAATTTCCTGACACCCATATTACTTAAGAATTTCATAATTTTTTCTTAAGCTCGATATAAGTATTTTATACGCTTCTTATATTTATTTTCACTCCACCACTTTAGTTTATATCTACTTCTATTCAAACTGGTTCTCCCATTTCCATATGAATTCAATTTATCTTCAACTCTGAATATTGAATTCTATATTCCATTTATACGGATTCATATCATTATTTTAAATTAGTTTCGTTCCCTAATTTATTTCAATTTCCAATTTGAAATTGTTTTGTCGTTAACTAAAATTTTACCAAAAGTTTCAAAAAAATTTCTAACTCCCAAAATTTTCGGAAAATTTTGGCAGAGTTTCCTTTGTACGGAGGGGCTTTTGCAATTTGATAAGAGATATAAATATATATATACATCGACCCACCCGATCGGAAAAACAAAAACAGTTCATATTTCCTATTTTATTGCGTAGGCGTACCTTTATTTAGCATTATTAAGCAAGCGGCTTATTATTTTAGCAACTAGCGCGTCCAAATCCAGCCACACGGCTTTCCGATACCTGTACTTACTTCATTTAAACATGTAAGTGCTAAATATATGCAATTTATTAACATTTCACTTTTTAAAACAACTACAATTCATGAATACAAAAAGCAATGCTCACTAAACACTTTTCATAAGCACTTTTATTGTTCTAACATTAATTTTAATTGCTTACAACCAATTCTCAAACCATTTCATTCAGCTTTAGTGATTTACAACCTACTCGCTTATATTTAATTCATTTAAGCAAAACAAACTCATATTCATTCCAATTGATATCAAAATCATCCTATTTCATTTCTAATAACTCATAGGATTTTATCTAATTCCGTTTACATGGAACGACCCATTTTCTTATGCAATTCTACAATAATGTGAATAAATAATTACTTAAGCTTTATAACTATTTAAATTGATTCCAACTCAAGTTACACCTGGTTCCCTCCCATTTTAATTTTATTCACAATCTTTTCATTGCATTTTCTTTCATATCCAAAATGTTTGATTCCAAACCATTTTATTAGACTCGACAACCAATATATTAAATAACCATCTCACAATTTACTTAAGTTATTTATTTTCTTCAAACTATTCCACCCAATAACTTAAGTTTATTTTATTTAACCAACTTCCATTTAAATCTTTGATTTGAGTTCCATTTGATCATATCCCAACCATTTTACTAATTTATTCGATTATTTTATTCTTTTATCCATTTTTAAATTTTAATTCACATTAACAATTCATTATTGAATTTATTAATAATAAGGCCATTCAATTTATGCTTGAATTGGATTTGTTTACAACTCACACCAACTATTTTAATCCATTTCAATTTCATTCGACCACACTTTCAATTTATAATCCCATACTTGATTTTTTCTTCTTCATGTATCTTCAAAACCATTTTATTTAATTTTCTTGAGTTCAATCTTACTTTATATCTCAAGTTTGGATTTTTTATTTCAATGCTTTTCAATTCTTTTATAAGCCGTCGAAGCTTATTTATTCCAATTCAATATTATCTATAACTCAACTGAATTCATTTCAATTCAATTTTATTTAACTTAACTCCAGTAAAATCTAGCTACATACCATTCTTTTGAATTTTGTTAAGCAAGGACTTAATTCCATTTAATATCATTCCAATATCCAATTTCAGTTCATTTACTTACAATTATAAATTCATTTATTCATTCACAAATTCATTTTCAACCAATAAATTTTATTTCCAAACATTAACTATTTTTAGTCCATTTGAACTAATCCTGCACTTTATTTTACACAATTTTAAATCAAACATCATCCAATATTCAATTTCATTTCATTTGCACACCATATAAATTAATCAGTTACTTACTAATTTTAATCTCAGAACTTTGTTTTATTTAGTCCAACTTAACTAATATTTCCTTTCAAACTTTAGTTCAACATTCAGTTTCAATTCCTTTTTGCTTACACGTTTAAACTCATTTATTCATTCCTAACTAATAAATTTATTTCATTAACTTATTTCATTCAGCCTACTTAGATTTATTTCCTTAACATTCACTTTTTATTTAACTTGGTTTAGTTACATGCTAATTTAATTCAAATTTTAAGTCTCTATAAGTTCTCCAATTTACTTACCTTCTGTTGTTAGCTTCCCTTAATTCACTTAAATTATTGGCTTACATTCTAACTTACTTCCATTTTCTTACTTACTTAAAAATTTTAACTTTTTTTGTTCAAGTTAAAATTTTCTATTTTAAATGAATCTTCAAATTTTATAAGTTTCCAAACTCATTCATTATTCCAGAACATTTTTAATAAGATTCCAGAGTTTTTGCTTAAACATACCAAAACATTTCAAACCAACTCTAGAGTTTAAACCATTACTAAAATGTCCAAAATTAAATTTTGAAAACATGTATATCTAAACCAAACTATTCCCTTTCACTTCCAAAATCAAACTCAATTTCTCAAACAAACATTAATCCAAAACATCCAGGTAGCAATCCCTCTCTTGGAAACTCGAAAATAAACACCGATGATGTCGCGATCATCACCGGAATTATTTTCCGGCGACCGGAAAGAGTTCAATGCTTTTATCACTTTAAAATCCCTTCAAATATTTTTAAACTCCAAATCTCTCTAGATTTAAAATCCGATTCAAAAATATTTCTCAAATATATATTATTTTTCCCAACTTTTAAGAATCATTTTCAAATTCAAAGGAATTTAAATTTCCAAATTTCCAAATCCTTTAAATTTATATTCAAACATTACTTTGGAATTTTATCTTATTTTAATTATTAATCACACTATAATTCACATTTATAGTTTACATTTACTAATCTCATTTGTATATGAATTTGTTTCTTAGTTTTTTAATTATGATTTCAGTTCCTTATTCAATTATAAATCATATTTACAATCCCATTTATTTTATTAATTTATTCCTTAATCTTTGATTATTATCTTCAATTTCTTATTCAATTCTCATACAACAATGATAATAATTTAATATTATCACTTTCTAACAACCAAGCATCCATATATAACTATAATAATATATGAAAAATCATTTCCTTTATATACAAAAATAATTTAAAATTATTTCATTTACCCTATTTAAAACAATACTGTGTCGGTTTATCTTGTTTAAGAGTTTAGAAATCCCCGTCGATAACATGGCGTCCCACATATCGACCAAAATCCATAAACACTCAACCGATAAATCAACATAATATAAACACAATTTTATTCACTAACAAATACGTGCTCATATCTATTAATACACTCAAACTCATTCTAGAGTACTTCGGACTCTATTAAATGAGTAACTCCCACCAGAGCCAAGGTTATCACCAACCTAAGCTCTGATACCAACTGTAACGACCCGCAAATCCGTACCCCTTGAGTCAACACTATTCTCCATCGATCAACTCAAGATGAATGGAAATACGAACCATTTAAATTTAAAGAAGAAGAGGTAGAAGAAGAAAATAGAAAACAACAACAGAATCTAACCAACGCAGCGGAATAAAATATAATAGATATTCAATGATCTTTACACAAAAGAAAACTATATCTGTTTATGCATACATCTCAGAGTACATCATCAGAGTTCACCAACATCAATAACATACAACTGGATACACAGCAAAATAATAATCAAGTACGGAAGTACGTATTGCCATCCAGCTCGTCTCCTCAGCTCCACAACATTCTTTCCTGTATTCTATAATACTCGGTCTGACCCGAGCATTATAATTAAATAATACCCGAGTTAGTCTGGAAAACCAACATAAGAAATCACACTCAAATTAATTATTAAAGTTTCAAAAATCCTTTGAAAAACAAAAGCATCTCGTAAGACCACGCCACAAATAAACATGTCGGGTTAAAAAATATAAAAAAAATATAAAAAAATATAAAAAATTTCTAGTATATATATAAATTTAACTTCTGAAATTTTAAAATTAAATAGTAAACAATTTTCTTTTTTTCTCTTTTTTTTTGAAAAACAATATATTGAGTTATATACATATATATGCTGATAATATTATCATAAATGGACAAACTGAATTCAAAGAGTTTAAACTTACTTAACTAAAATAAAATTTAATTACCTTACTGATCAGACCCGAGCACACCGACCCTGCATCTTGACTTCGATCACATCGAATAGTCGCCGCAAGCCCCTTCCAAGCAGAGTCCCCTTCCCACCATCGCTGTCGCCTACGTCGCAACTCTCTAGATAGTCGCAACTGCCTTCTGCTACCATGGCACGTCACTTCCAGGTCGAGCCCCTTTTTTGCTCAGACAATCGCGCCCTTGCTCCATCACCGCGCTCGCGTACGAGCCATCCATGACAGCGACGACCACTACGCCTCGCGCCCTTCGATTCGATCACGATTATACGAAATCAAATTGATTTCGTAATCCCCTCGCGAGCATGGAGTTTGATTCGGCTTCATTTTTTTCTTCCGAAAATCGAATGAACTCGATTTGCAGAAGAAGAAAAGGGGGGAGGGGGGTTCGATCTACTGCGGCCATTTTTTTTGTTATATAATAAGGATAGAACGAGGGGTTTTAGAAACAAAGGGAGGGTATACGATGCTTTATCTCGTGATTGACATATCTGAAATTTGAAGAGAAGGAATGCGTGCTCGAGAAGGAAGCGAGACATATTACGGCTTGACCTGATTTTAATTTGACTTTGATTTGATTTAATAAAGTTTTATTAAATTTTCAAAATATCTCGTTCTAGCAACTTAGAATTTTGGTCTCCTATCGTGACGTGCCGCTAGGCGTTTATAATGTTATACCCCTATTCCGAGCGCAATGGAAAAGATTCCGAGTCCAAGTTCGATCGTATGGAGAAGATAGCATTTTGAAGCAGTTAAAACATTGAATTTTCGATATAAATTTCAGCGCGTTTATATATCGTACGCTCACACAACAACTCCAAATGCTACAAAAATTGAAATCCGATAATATTCAATATTACGGGTCCAATGAAAATAGTTTCGTCAAAATCTGAGATTGTGCCTCGGAAGGCTATTTTTAAATTCAATTTAAACGATATATCTTTAAAACTGAACAAATCAGTGTTAAATTCAATTTTAAAACTTTTATTATCCTCATCACTATCAATATAAATTTTACAAGCCTTCAAATTATTTTTAACAGGTTTAAAACTCCAGATTTAACATTTACCCAATTTCAAATTATTAAATTCAAAAATTTAATTATCAAATAAATAGTGATATTTGAATTCGAGTTAAAAATTTACTTTTAAATATTTAAAATCAATTAAATATTCCGATTTCAAATGCCTAAAAGTTCCGGGTCGTCACAGCCGGTCTTGTGTTGGTAAAGGGCAGATGTTCTGTGCCTTCGGACATCCATCTGGAGGTGTACCCATCGGAAGGTAGTCCCTTCGCCTGGTCATTTGTATGGAAACCCATTCTCCAATAAAAACCTGCTGTTTTGTTTGTATTGGCGTAATGAATAGCCTCGAAATTCTATATGGGTAACCATTTCGGCTAAGATTAAGTTTATTTTAAAATGTTTTCGAAGAATGTCATTAAAAATAATATCCATAAATTTTGCTAATAAAGAATTTTGGTTATCAAAAGATAAAAACCAGTTCCGTGTTTATGTATTGCGTGGTCTTATGATATACCTTTTTGTTTTCAAAACATCGTACTTTGAGTTCTCACACCTGTTTCATGACTGACCCGGAGTTTGTTTTTTCTCTTTAAACTCTGGGTGCCTTATTTTTCGGGAAACCGTGTAGTAAGGATACCTTAGGAGCATTTTGGAGCATGTTGGGGAGCATTTTGGAGAAGTCTTTTACAGCTATGAAGTTGAAGGACGCTACGTAGATATCTACCATTTTCCGCTGTGTTATGTAGTATGTATTTTACATCATATGTACGGATAGACAGTTATAACTATCCCGTTGGATTTGTATTTGACTCTGATCATTTATGTATAATTAAAATGTTGAATGCCATGTGAGATTCTATTATTGTATTATTGTATTAACATTATTATCTTTACACCCCTGATAATATGCCTCCCCGACACTTGAATTTACGGCACGTGAACACCGTGGATGTACTAGTGTCGATTTCTGAGGGTCGAGGAGACGGGTCGTCGCACAGCTGAATTAAGCGAGCACCTTGGTTCTGTTGGGGTATGACTTATTAGAGATATGGTTAGTTATGCCCTAGAATGATTTTAGTCTGAGAGAGCGCATAGTTGAAACTTTTAAATTAAATGAGTATATTCATACAGTATAGCATTCCCTAAGATATCTCGTCTATATATCCTAAAGATCTTTTTCTTACTATATACAGATAGTAGAAAATGAGTAGATGAAGAGTACGAGGTAGGGGAGGAAGTAATACCACAAATGGCCAAACTCCCGCAGCTACAGTAGTCGAGGAAGTAGTTGTTCCGGTACAACCTCAAATTAACTTTGCAACTTTATGCAAGAACTATACCAGCCTTGGTGGTAAGCCTTTTAAAGGAAAAAACCATCATTGAAGTACAAGCTTGGATCCTCTCGTGTGATTTTTCTCTTCAAAGGACTAAATATTAGAGATGAGCAGAAGAGATTCTTAGCTTCTTGGCAGCTACAAGTTGGAGCTCTAGCTTGGTGGGAATCTATTACTCAGAATGAGTCAGAGGATGATTTTTCATGGAAACGATTCAAGAAAATTCCGGAGAGCAATATATGCCGGAAGCAAGAAAATCCCGTCTTTACCGAAATTTCATGGATTTTAAACAAGAGGAGGAGATTTCGTTTGAGGAGTATGCTAACAAGTTTAATGAATTATCTCATTTTGGGTCTGGATTGATAGATACACCCCTAAAAAGAATGAAAAGTTTATTTCTGGAATGAAGAAGCAATACCATGTTAGGATGACTGGGCATGTGAAAGAACCATTTGTAGACTTAATAGACATGAGATACAAATATGAAGCTTTGGATAAATAGATCCACCCGTAGTACAAGATAGCAACAACAATAACTGAAAGAAGAGGAAGTTCAATGACAGGAAGCCGTGGCAGGGAAAACCCAAAGGAGGATCTCAAGAGAACCGCTTTAAAGACATCACTTGTAACAATCGTAAGAAGAAAGGCCATATTGCGAAGAATTGTTGGGGTCCCAAAGCTAAGAGTATTGCCTCTCCGGTGGCTCAGAATTATCTCTACTATAGTTGTCATAAACCAGGGCACTTGATTAAGGATTGTCCCTTAATGAAGAAAGGAGAACAAGCCAAAGTTTATACTATCAAGGATGAGCCTTCAACCTCCAAGATGTGAAGGGCAAAGGAGTGTTGGAAGGAAATATTTTTATCAAAGATGTTTTAGTTAGAGTATTATTTGATACATAAGATTCTCATAATTTTATTTCTAAAACAACTATAGAAGAATTGGAACTTAAACCTAAAATTGTTGACGACCCTATCTGCGTAACAAATCTTATTGGAGGTTCCACTAATCTTTGTACGCACTATGAAAAAGTCCCAATTTGCTATCCTCCCCATCACTATCCTTTTGATCTTTTGGTATTAGATTTTATTGGATTCGAAATTTTACTCGGTATGGATTGGTTGGCTAAGTACAAAGCTGTGCTCGATTGCGAAAATAGAACAATATCTTTATGAAGCGTCTTTGGGAAAATCATAGAAATATCTTGTGAATGTCCTAGTCCAAGAAAGGATATTTTTCTTTATGCTTTAGATACATTCCAGACAGGATTAGAAACAATACTCGTTGTTAAGGAATTTGCAGATGTCTTTGAGGAAGTAAAAAGTTTGTCCCCACATCGAGAAATTGAATTCCGTATTGATTTAGTTCCTGGTGCGATGTCAGTTCAAAACAAGATAGAAGGATGGATCCGAAGGAAAGGAATGAGTTGAATAACGAAACCTAAGAGCTATTAAAGAAATGATTGATAAGACCCAGCCATTCAAGTTGGGGATCGACAGTAGTTTTTGTTGCTAAGTCAGATGGATCTTTGAGACTGTGTGTAGACTATCGAGATCTAAATAAGCAAACCATTAAGAATAAGCATCCTCTGCCTCGAACAGACGACTTGTTTGACCAGTTACATGGAGCTCGAGTTTTCTCTAAAATGGACCTAGTTACAGGATTCCATCAGTTAAGAATTGCAGAAGATTGCATCCATCTAACTGCATTCAAAGGTCCGAATATTTTCTATGAGTGGATGGTTATGCCTTTTGGGCTGACTAATGCACCCTCTTATTTATTTGACATTATGAATAGAGTGTTTAGAGATGTGCTAAACAAATTCATGTTAGTCTTAAATCGATGATATCCTCATGTACTTAAAGGCAGAAGACGAACATGCAAGGCATATAGAAGCTGTGTTGGAAATATTGAGAAATAATGTGCTTAAAGCCAAATTCTCAAAGTGCCATTTTTGAAAGAAGGAGGTAAGATTCCTTAGACATATAATATCAAGTGATGAAATTTTAGTAGATCAAGAGATAGTTGCAGCTATTTAAGATTGGAAGCAGCCACAAACTCCTAAAAAGATTAGTAGCTTCTTAAGTTTGGTAGGATATTACAGAAGATTCATTCAAGACTTCTCTAAGATTGCCTATCACCTAACGAAGTTGAAAATAAAGGATGCTAAATTTATTTGGACTCATAAAGTATGAAGAAGCATTCCAAGAACTAAAGAAGAGATTGACAACCGCTCCAGTTTTAGCAATTATAAATGAAAATAGTGGATTGACCGTTTATACAGATGCTTGTGGAGTAGGAGTTGGTGCAGTTTTAATGCAATATGGGAAGGTGATTGCTTACACAAGTAGACAGCTGAAGACACATGAAAAGAATTACGCAACACACGACTTAGAATTATTAGCCGTTGTGTTCGCTCTAAAGATATGGAGACATTATTTGCTGGGTAAGAATCTTTCATAGTTTATTTTGATAAAACTTTGAATTGACCGTAGTAAATAATATTCCTTCTTTTAGATGACAAGTTCGAACTCTTCACGGACCACAAATCTTTAAAGTATCTTTTCACCCAGAAGGATCTAAACATGAGACAGCAATGTTGGCTAGAATTTCTCGCATCATATGATCTAAATAGTCTATATACACACGGGAAAGCCAACGTAGTAGCTGATGCATGGAGTAGGAAGTTAGCTACTATTTCTTATTTGGTAGTAACTCTAACTCTCCTAGAAAAGGTCGCCCGCAAACAAAAAAAGGATCTATTTCTCAAGGATATCGTTAGGAATATACATCAATGTTATAGTTCAAGATTTAAAATAGATAACCTTGGAGTATTATGGTTAAATGGAAGAATTTATGTTCCAGATGTTGAAAATCTTAAGCAAGAAGCATTAGATGAATGCCACACAGCCAAACTTAGCATTCATCCGGAAATTCTAAGATGTATAGGACATGAAGAGTACATTTTGGTGGAAAAGTATGAAGAGGGACATATCTGTCTATGTCAACCGATGTGAAAATTGCCAAAGAATCAAAAGTGGCCAACAAAAGATGGCAGGATTACTTCAATCTTTGGAGATTCCAGCTTGGAAGTGGGATCAAATATCCATGGATTTCATTGATGGCCTATCCCGAACAAGGAAAGGAAATGAAGGCATTTGGGTTATCATAGACCGATTAATCAAAGTGCACACTTTATTCCAGTTAAGCCAACAAGAACCACAGCAAGCCTTGTGGATATATATATGAAGGAGATTGTCCGATTGCATGGAGTTCCAAGCAGTATAGTAAGCGATCGTGATCCAATCTTCACTAGTCAGTTTTGGGAAGCACTACAGACAACTTTGGGAACAAAGCTGAGTATAAGCAATGCATATCACCCCCAAACTAATGGACAGAATGAAAGAGTCAACCGTGTTTTAGAAGATCTTTTAAGAGTGTGTATTCTAGACTTTGGAGGCTCGTGGGAGAATCATTTACATTTAGTAGAGTTCTCCTATAATAATAGCTGTCAGGCTGGTATCAGCATGACACCGTAAGAAGCTTTGTATGGTCGTCCATGTAAATTGCCAGCATGTTGGATAGAAACCGGAGATCGGTTAGTGCTTGGCCCAGATATGATAGGAGAAGCTTCAGAGAAAGTTGATATGATTAGAAAGAAGCTAAAGGAAGCCCAAAGTAAACAGAAGAGTTATGCAGACCGAAGGCATAAAAATCTGGAATTCTCAGTTGGAGATTCAGTATTTTTGAAAGTCTCTCCAATAAGAAGAGTAATAAGGTTTGGAAGAGCTGGAAAGTTAGCACCTCGATATATTGGACCTTTTCCCATTCTCGAAAGAATTGGCCTACTAGCTTATCGAGTATAATTGCCTGAAAGATTGTCTGGTGTACACAATGTTTTTCATGTATCACATTTACAGAAGCATGTATATAACCCAGAACAAATCATGGAAACGACTACGCAGGATGACTTGGAGATAGAACCAAACTTAGCGGTTATTAGAAAGCTCGTTCGAATCGTGAATCAAGATGAGAAACGATTAAGGAAGGTTGTAAGGCTGGTAGAAGTTCAATGGAGGGGGGATGCTGATGATTGCACATGGGAAACAGAAGGTAGAATTAGAAAAGCATATCTTGATTTTAGGATCGATGTGTAAACTTTATCTATCATTTGAGTTACTCACCGCATGTGGTGTAGTCGCTTATTGTATATATTCCATCTTATTGAATATATATTTCCTTTTGAGCTATTTTCTTCTTATCTAATTTCGAGGAAGAAATTCTTTTTAGTACGGGAGAATGTAACGATCCAAAATTTAAGCACTTCAAAATATAATATTTAAAGTGATTTTAAATATAAAATATAAATGGTTTTATGATTCAAATAATATTAGATAGGATTTGGAAATAGAAATATACATAAAAAATAGTAACATATGCTTTTATCGACAAAGGTGACAAAATTCTGATTTTAGAAAAGTAAGTTTAAATGGTTTAATAAATAATTTTAATTTATTTATGAGTGTTTATATTTTTAAATAACATTATATAAATTTATTTTTAAATTTGGTTTACATAGATAAATAGTTTAAATAAAACGTCAAACTATGATCATAAAATATTTTATCAAAAATCAACGTTTTGTCAATTTAAAGTTGTCGCAACATTGTTGCACCTTTATGTACATAATTTAATAAATATATTCATATAAATATAGCTAACAATTAACTAAATAAGGTTACTTTTAATAATCACACTTAGAAAATTTTAGAAAGTAATTAGCAAAAGTAAACTAAAAAAGACAAAACACATGTCACATCAAATGTAACATAAAGTAAAGAAAAGTGACATAAACTAAATTAATCATTCTTATTATTTACTTAAATCTAAAGTATTTGAGTTTTAAAAGTGTGATGTTATGTAGATGGTAAGTTTTGAGTTAAATGAGTTTACTTAATTCTTAAGGAAGATTATTTAAATAAAAACACAAATCTATATTCTCAAATATTTTCTATAAATACATACCCACTTTCTCACTTCCTTCCACACTTCTTCTTCTCAAAATTTCGAGCTTCTTCTCACTCTTTTAATGACTTCCAACCTAAATGAAATAATGCCAAAATTTATTCCAAAAGTATGCTAATGAAAGTAATCATCAAATCACCTTAAACATTCACCAAAATTCCTCCTCATTCCTTCACAACTAATGAGACACTCCTTCACCATCAAGACGAGCCCAATCACCCCTTAAACTCATGGCCCAAAGCACCAAAGACCTCCACAAGTCAAGTCAAGCCACCTAGAAGCCTTAAAAGAAGCATCCGTGAGCACCCGATTGAAGTTAGGAAAGTAATAATCACTTTAAAGTTAGTTCATTTACAGCTAAGGTGAAAACTCCTAATTTATATGTATATATTTAATTGTGATGTTGTGATATGTTCATTTGAATGTTTGGTTATGGTATATATCTCCATTTGTTGTTTACTGCATGAAAATATTGAAACAAGTCACGATATACACGACATTGGTTCACACAGAAAACACTTTCCAAACTAAAATGAAATGTGATGTGAATCATTTATACCTTTGAAAAATGTTTGAATATGCTTTATAAATGATTCCTAAGTGTTTAAACTTGTCTCGGCAAAGTTTGGATATGAATCTCAGAATGCGCCTAAAATTTGACGCGTCACGTAACGGTAGTTCGTGTTTTCACGACAAAAGTTCAAATGAACATACAAAGTGGAATATAGTTCGGAATTCTTCGAAGTAAGAATTTTCCGAACCCCTATATCCATATCTTTTATATAAAAAAAATAATCAAGATTTCACCTTATATATTTTGAAATATGGCAAAATCAATTTTCGAGAAAAATCCAATTTTTACACTAAATGACAAAAATTGAAAATTGATAAAATAAATGGTTTAAAAATATAAAATAAATTCTAGAAATCTTTTAAGATGTTGAAAAGTGATTTAAGTTGGAAAAGATGGTTTTCTAAGTGATATAAAAGTCGTTTTGAAGAATATAGCTTGCTTTTTGCAACGCTTTTCAATAACTTTTGGAATAAAGTTTGAAACTTAACAATTCTTTTCCAAATTCTTAGTAAATGTGTTTAAGTAAATAACAAAGAATCTCAAAATAAATTTGAAATTTAACATTATTTCAAAGATGGTTAAACAAGTAGTTAAGTGATTTAAAGAGGGAAAATGAGTATACAGAAACGACTAATACATTTGTCCCGCCCGTGAGATCTAAAAGTGGAAACAAGGTGTGTAACTAAGGTTAGGAATGGAGCAACCAGTGCCCGGAACTTACCTGGCCTCGGTTTTCTCTTAGGCGAGGGGTGGAACATATCGAAAGGAAAACCCGGATGCTCAACTTGGATTCTATAGAAATAATCTTCTTATACTCATTATTAAAATCCGAAGAGGGAACTTGTCCTATTCGTGGAATTTGAAAGGCGATCTAACCGTTACCCCCTATAGCACTCGTTGAATACGAAAGTTAATTTTGAATAAATGTAGAATGATTTCTATAATCCTATTTTCTCAAAAGATACTCTTTAAAAATGATTTGAGAAATATTCAAAAAAAGATATTTAAATGATTCCGTATTCACTAAAAGAATATTTTGAAAAGATATATCTCTCGAAGATATTTTGGTAAAGGAAATGAATGAATCGAAAACAATCACCTAATTACATCATTTTTATCGATGATTGGATTTCGAAGGAACCGGAATCGGATTTGTGTGATTCCTATCCAAGACCACTTCGAACCAATTTACGTGTTCGAAGATTGAAATGGAGATATTGAGACGAATTAACGAGGGACTACTTATTGATTAATTGGGGACAAAATCCCAGTTCACTATATTGTAACGATGGTTTCTTTGTTATGAAAAACTCAAAACCACAAGGACTTCTTGCCTAGAAATGGCCGAAGAAAGTTCCTTCGGTTTGTCCTGCTTCTGGACAACTTGTATAGATGTTTGTCTGACATTGTATCTCTAAAAATTACGCATACAAACGTACATCGGTGGTGGTGGAGAAGGCAACTTCTCTTAGCTTAACACCCTCCTTGAGATGTACGAGCTCAAGGGCAGTATTTTTGTGGAAGGCAATTGTAGTCAATGGAAATGGCAATGTGGCATTCAAAGATGTGATATGTGCTATGTGAAAAGGTAATCGTTGCCTCAAGCCTCGTCAATCGGAAATGACCGAAACAGGGTTAGATGCGGCAAGGCTAAGTGGGTCATTCCCAAGTAGGGTATGATCATCCCCTTCTAGATATATTTCTTCCCTCTATGACTTTAAGAATGTAAATTAATGTGGATGTATGAGAAGAGAGCTCTCGAATAAAGGTCGTTAACGACTGTGGGATGACACTTTCGGTACTATCTGGTTAAAGAGGTAGGCCGGTCTTGTGTTGGTAGAGGCAGATGTTCTTTGCCTCAGGACATCCATCTAGAGGTGTACCCATCAAAAGTAGTCCCTTCACCTGGTCATTTGGTCATTTGAATGGAAACCCATTCTCCAATAAGAACCTGTGGTTTTTTTTGTATTGGCGTATCGGCTAAGATTAATAAGTTTATATGAAAATGTTTTCAAAGAATGTCATCGATAATAATATCCTTAAATTTTGCGTAATGAAAAGTTTTGGTTATCATAAGGTAAAAATCCGTTCCATATTTATGCACGGCGTGGCCTTATGAGATACCTTTTTGTTTCCAAAACATCATACTTTGAGTTCTCACATCAGTCCCATGACCGACTCAGAGTTTGTTTTTTCCCTTTAAACTCTGGATGTCCTTTTTTTCGGCCTGCCGTGTAGTCAGGATACCATAGGAGCATTTTGGAGCATGTTGGGGAGCATTTTGGAGAAGTCTTTTGGAGCTATGAAGTTGAATTATGCTATTTAGATATCTACCATTTTCCATTGTGTTATGTAGTATGTATTTTCCAACATATGTACGGATAGACAATTATAACTATCTTGCTGGATTTGTATTTGACTCCGATCATTTATGTATAATTAAAATGTTGAATGCGATGTGAGATTCTATTATTGTATTATCTTCTATCTTTATTTTGTTTACACCCCTGATAATCTGCCTCCCCGACACTTGGATTTACGGCACGCGAATACCGTGGATGTATTAGTGTCGATTTTTGAGGGTGGAGGAGATGAGCCATCACATAACTCATGTTCGTTTTACTTAATTATGATTTATCCTATGCAGTTAAATCACTTGGCAGATATAACGTGGCGGAGGTGCAAAAAGTCATAGCGGGCATACAACAAGGATATAACGAGACATAGCGGATGACTCTAAAATAGCATATAAAAAATCGTACTCAATGTTTTTACAAATATATAAATGGTAATTAAATAAAAAATTAACATTCAGTTGAATTATAATTAATATATAAATAATTTTAAATAAAACAAATGCAAATATGATGTAAATAAACGTAAAAATGTTATATAAGATAATTGAATTTAGTAGAATATTAGAGTATTTTCATTTCTAAAATATATTAAAAATTCAATTAAGTAAATTACTTTCATAATTTTTATAATGTATAAATTCCATTTTTCAATTTATTTCTTTTTAAGACGATATAGCGAAAATAGCGGAATATAGCGGAAACAATGGGATATAGCGGAAATTACAGGGATTAAAGCAGAAAGGCTATATTTGAGGTTATATGAAAAAATCGCAGCGATAGAAATCAACTATGAGATATAGCAAAGTTATAGCGGGGTAATAGCGAGGCATTAACTGCATAGGATTTATCAAATCGACCATTAGTCGCCCCCCCACTACATCAGCCGAAATAAAACTGTAAGTCAAAAAACATGCATTTACGTATATCCTTTTCTTCCGTTTTATTTTGTGTAGAAAGATATCCCCATCTCCAATATCTCGTTCTAGTTCCGATAAACTCTTGTTAGATATGAAAAATATCGAACAGAGTTTTACCCAAATCGGCGCATTGAAACTCCAACTAAACAAATTAAAATCCTAAACCAATGCATGCCATACCTAAATAGATGGAACTTGCTTTGCCCTAGATTTCTGCTTTTTTTATCAAATTCATTTAAATAGTGTCGACCAGTCCTGCAGTTTTTGTTCTATTCATTTTCAAATTTCAAATATTAATAAATGAGAGATCCAAGGAAGCATAAGATTAGGTCAGGACTACGGTTCACTATGGGGCCTTTCCTTAACGAGGGGCTTCTGGCATGCTCGCTACTAGTATCAGCCAACCCATCAATATGGTCAAAACTCTTACCGTATAGTTTTCTTTGCAGTTTGTCCCAAGGCAGGATAAATGGGGAGGGCTGTGATAGGTTTAGCGAACCAACATAAAACCATAGCCTCTCTTATGAAAATGGAACTTTATTATATATCAAGGCTCAGGTATGGTGATAATATGCAAGGGCTGGGTCGTCAATCCCTTAGTGGCTCTACATCGATGCACCGATGTAGTGATAAACGAGCAACGCTCTTCGCACTTTACATGACGGGTGCGAGGGGCAATGAAGATAGTCGTTGAAAGTAGGCTTGGGTTAGGTAGTTGGAATGTAGAATCCTTAACAGGACAGTTAAGAGAAATAGTTGATATTATGACTAGGAGATGTGTAAATATATTCTACGTTCAGTGGACCAAATGGACGGGTCAGAAGGCAAAGGAGATGGAGACACATGCTTCAAGTTATGGTACACAGAAAAAGAACGTAACAAAAAAGGGGTAGGCATCTTAATTGACAAGAATCTTAAAAACGAAGTGGTCGACATTAGGAGACAAGGGGACATGATCATCCTAGTCAAGTTGATGTTGGTGATATGGTTCTAAACTTCATTAGTGTCTATGCCTCACAAGTAGGCCTAAGTGAAGCCGCCAAGATGAATTTTTGGAAAGAGCTAGATGATATGGTTAGAGATGTGCATAGTAGCGAGAAACTTCTCATAGGAGGAGATCACAATGACCATGTTGGTACAACTAGTAGCGGGTTTAAGAGAGTGCATGGTGGTTTCAGATATGGCGATAGGAACCAAGAAGAGAAGAAATATTGAATTTCGCTGTTGCTTATGACCTCATGATAACTAACACCTTCTTTAGAAAGAGTCAATCGCATTTAGTCAATTTTAGCAGTAGCCAACGCTCTAACCAGATTGACTTTGTTTTTACTAAAAGAGATGGCAAACGAACTTGTATAGATTGCAAAGTCATACCTGGAGAATGTGTCATCTCACAACATTAGCTTTTGATATCTGAGTTTTATCTTCGGATACGTGTTAAAGTAGCTAAGATTAGTCGGATGAAATGGTGGAAGCTTAAAGGGGATGCCTCACAGGATTTTAAGGACAAAGTGATAGGATAAGGGACATGAAATATGGAAGGAGAAGCAGATGATATGTGTGATGAGATGACAACGTGCATTCGAAAAGTGGCTACCGAAATGTTTGGGATAACAAAAGAAAATAAATGCAAACCTAAAGATTCATGGTGATGGAACAGTGAAGTACAAAAGGGTACCAACGAGAAGGAATGCTATAAATGCTTGCATCATCACAATAGCGAGGACAACTTGCAAAGTACATTGTGGCAAAGAAGAACACAAAGAGAGCGGTGAGTGAAGCAAGGGGTCAGGCGTATGAAGATTTATATCAAAGCTAAGTGCGAAGGATGGTGAAAAAAATGTCTATAGGACAGCTAAGCTCTACGAGAGGAAGATGAGAGACTTCAACCAAGTTAAATGCATCAAGGATGAGAATAGTTTTGGTGAAGGACGATGAGAAAAAAAACAGATGGAGTGAATACTTCGGCAAGCTATTCAATGAAAAAGGTGATAGCACTACGATCGAGCTGGATGACTCTTTTGATGACACCAGTAAACATTTTTTTCGGAGAACTCATGAGTCCGAGGTAAAAGAGGTGCTAAAACGGATGAAAGCAGGCAAGGCATTGGGGCTTGATGACATCCCCATTGAGATGTGGAGGTGCCTTGGAGATGCAGAGATAGTCTAGTTAATTAAGTTGTTCAATAATATTTTCAAATCAAACAAGTTGCCAAATAAATGGAGGAGAATCATATTAGTTCTAATCTTCAAGAATAAAGAAGATATTCAAAGTTGCACAACCTACAGAGGAATTAAGCTTATGAGTCATACAACGAAGCTTTGGGAGAGAGATTGAACATTGATTAAGAAGGATAATAAATGCTTCAAAAAATCAATTTATTTTCGTACCTAGGAGGTCGACTATAGAGGCAATTTTCTTTATAAGACCACTTATGGGAAGATTTAGGGAGCAAAAGAAGAATATACGCATGATATTTGTAGATTTGAAGAAAGCTTATGACAAAGTGCCTAGAAAGGTTATGCCGTTGGCTATGGAAAAGAAGAGAGTCCAACAAAGTACATTACCCATTCAAGGATATGTATGATGATGTTGTGACTAGTGTTAGAACAGGCAATGGTGAAACCAATGACTTTTCCATTAACATAGGATTATATCAAGGGCCAACTTTGAGCTCCTACATTTTTGTCCTAGTGACGGATGAGGTTACGAAGGGTATACAAAGTGAGATTCCTTGGTGTATGCTCTTTGCCGATGATGTTGTGCTAATTGACGAAATAAGGATAGAGGTTGATAGACAACTGAAGTTGCGGAGGCAGACTTTAGAATCAAAGGGTTTTGGGGTTAACAAAACTAAAATAGAGTATATATAGTGCGAGTTTAGCGATGTCAGGTCAGAGGATAAAAACATCACTCTAGCCGGACCAGTAGTGCCCAAGAAGGAATCCTTTCGATATTTAGGATTAATGTTGCAGTATGATGATGAGATTGATGAAGGTGTTAGTTTTAAAATTCTAGTGGGATGGATGAAACGGTGACTAGCGTCTATTATTCTCCGTGACAGGAAAGTTTCACAAAAGCTTAAAGGAAAGTTCTACGAAATAGCAATTGGGCCTACAATGTTGTATGGGACATAATGTTGGCCTACCAAAAGACAACATGCCCAGAAGATAAGTGTTGCAGAGATGCATAAGCTGCGATGAAGCTGTGGCCACACAAGACGAGACCAAATTAGAAATAGACGTGACAAATTTGGAGTAACACCAATTGAAGAGAAGCTAGTCCAACACTACTTAAGATGGTTTGGACATATCCAACGGAGGCCTTCAAAGGTGCTTGCGCGCGTTGGAATTATAGGCTGTATCGAACGCTCAAAGGGATGTAGAGGTCGATCAAAATTGACATGGGAGGAAATAGTAAAAAGGGACTTGAAGGTTTGTAATATATTCATAAAGCTGGTGTCAGATAGGAGCACGTGAAAGTTAGCGATTCACATAACGGAAGCATGAACTAGGAGTTTTTTGCTTAGGGTTGGTTTATGGGTAGTGCTATAAATTTTAGATTATTAGACTAGTGAATAGGAGCCTAAGACGTAGTGTTTGGTCTTACTTCAGTCCCTATTACTAGTAGTATCATTATGACTATTACTACCACTATTATTATCATGTTTTTTTTGTTTTTTATATATTTTCATTTTATTTCTATCTTTATTTTTATTTTTATTTATTATTATTATTATTTGTTTAAATGTTTTACTTTACTTTATTGTCGTTATCATGGTTTTTTAATTATTATTATTGTTATTACTGCTTTTATGTATATTGACTTTGTCATTTTGTTTTGGGTTCCATCTCTAGCCAAGCCCAACTTGTTTGTGAATAATGGCTTAGTTGTTGTTGTTGTTGTTGTTTTGATAACGATTTTTTAGACTATATTGATGGATTTGAAGCTAGATTTGACTAAAATTGTTAGAAACATACGCTTGCTAGAAAATTTCTTAATGGGTTGAATACATTTTTAAGTGATACATATAATTTTTATGCCAATTAAGTAGACTAATTAAGTATGTTATCTGATTGATTAAGTTAGTGGATGTTCCATATCTGCATTAATAATCCAAGTCTAGGTGGCCAAGATATTCAGAGTGCTATTAGTAACATAATGAGGCCCTTGACTGAATTTCAACGGTGACTAAATATTTGGGGTTATTTTCTACAAAAATGTTGTTCAATTTCAAACCACTGTATTTTGGAATATTAGATAACGTGTTATTTAAGTTTCTTTCAAATTTAAATTGCACTAAAATTATGTCAATACGTCTATGTTCTAAATGTTTCATTATTTTTGTTTACTTACTTATAGTCATCGATGTTAATGGTAAATAAGGAATAAAATAGTTTTAATTTATTGCTAAATCTATTAAAAAAGGAATAAAAGCAAACCATTTTTTGTCGTGGTATCCTGGAACATGATCTTTGTACAATTTCATTTTGCAACTTACCATATAATTTGCCTTTATATCATATAATAGGGAGGATTAATGAAGCTTATCATAAAGAAATGTATACTATCTGTTATCCCGCCTTTTTCAGCAAGGCCGTGATATCAAAAGATCGACCGAGAGAAGCAAGATAGCTCGTCTCAAAGATTGGTCAACTCAACATCTCAACCAAGCAAGTTCTGTTGAATGTTTTTTCATCTAAGATCCCCTACGGAGGGGGGGTCCGGGGGGGTGCCAACCCTCCAAGGTGGGGGTGTAGGGGCAACGCCACCGCGACGGTGTTCGACCTGACCGGTCAGGTCGCAGGGGTCCAGGGGGCAGCGCACCATCCAAAACGGTATACGACTTAAAGAATGAAGCGACCTATCTTCTACTCGAGGCCAGCGCCTACAACCTAAGAAGACCTCGCGACCTAAGACGTGACCAAGTTAAGCGACCTAGCGGCTTAACACGTGGAGCGACCTAAGCTGGACCAAGGGTCAACGACTTAACGGGTTAACCTATCAGCGACTTAAGGCATAAAGCGGCTCAACCGAGTTAACGAGCTAACAGGAGAAGCGGCTCAACGACCTAAGGCTAAACGAGTTAGCAACTCACCAGAAGGTCCGACCTAGCAGAGTCCACGGCTTAAAGGAGTCCACGGCCTAACGAATTAACTATGTGGCACGACCTACGACTTATCTTAGGTCGTCCACACGACCTAACTTCTTAAGTCGTCCCTGCTGACCTAACTCCTTAAGTCGTCCCTGCCGACCTAACTCCTTAAGTCGTCCCTGCCGACCTAACTCCTTAAATCGTCCCTGCCGACCCAACTCCTTAAGTCGTCCCTGTCGACCCAACTCCTTAAGTCGTCCCTACCGACCCAACTCCTTAAGTCGTCCCTTCCGACCTAACTCCGATTTCACCTATAAATACTCCATCAACTCCACATTCGGGAGGGGGGACTTTTCTGGATTGGAAGGCGCCTACACTCTGCTGATTTCTGGACTCTTCGAACACCTCAACCATCGAAGATTCTTCATCAAGAGATCTACTTCATCCAAGAGAGATTCAAAGAGCAATTCACCATCAACGTTCTAACTTCTTTCTCCGTTCATGTTGTAATTGTAAGATCGTATTGTAATCGAGAGATCATGCTGTAAAAGTGTTGTAATCTTGTAAAAGTGTGTACAAAGAAGATAATGAAGAATGTAAAGTGGATGTAGGCTTATTAGAAGCCGAACCACTATAAAAATCTCTGTCTCTTTTACTTTTCTGGGACTTTTCTTTTTACTTTGTTTCCCGTATAAACGGGTGGTGCTTTCACTTCATCACGAGATACACCGGGTGTTAGCGATAAAGCTATTTTTACCGTTAACATTTTGGTGCTTTCACCGAGAATTGAACTCAGGAATCTTATTAATCAATACTTGAATCCGGGAGATTGAGACTGAAATCCAAAGAACTATGGTAAGGCGATCGAGTAGACTACAAAGACCAGAGAATAGTCAGCATGAAGGAAGTCAAGAGGCTTCTTCGTGAGCAAGCCAAACTTCAGCCTTTGTTACAAGAGAGGAGATGGAGGCAATGATGAAAAGGCAAGAGGATTTGATCCAGAATTTGTTTCATCAGATTGGGCAACTTGGAGCTCATAATCAAAGAGGAACAGAAGCCCAAACCGAAGAACAAATTCCACCATCCCCTCGTGAACTGGGGGGGGGGGAATACGAAAGCCAAGGGCGAGGACTGTCACTAAGAGATAACGACAGATTAGCGGAAATGGTCAAAAAGGCTATGAAAGGTGGTTTGGTAAACAAAGACTTGGAGGATGTCAATAGAAGTCCTTTTACCGTAACAATCAGGCGAGCTAAGAACCCACCAGACTTTAAGCTACCATCATTGGATATGTACAATGGAAGGAGAGACCCTACAGTTCATCTGACAAAATATATGAGGCATATGGAAGTACTGGGGGCGTCGGAGGAAGTTATGGCCCGGTGCTTTCCGCTGTGCTTGACAGATATTGCGGCACTATGGTTCAGACAATTGGAAAATGGATCGATTGAAACGTGGAATGATTTGATTGAGAGGTTTATGAGGCAATTCAGGGTCCACATCTCGAGGCCCAAGAATGTTATGAGTTTGACAGTACTAAAGCAAAGAACCGAAGAATCTTTGAGAAGTTTTTTGACGCGATTCAATGCAGCCGCGGCATCGGTGGATCGACCAGATCCATCCATGGTTCTAATGGCAGCTGTGTCAGGTATAACTGATGGCATGGAGTTCAAGAATTCATTGACCAAAGATCCTCCTATGGATTTAGGAGAAGTTTTCCATGAGGCCGAAGGGTTCTTATGATTAGAGGACGCAAAGGCTGATATAGAAGAAGGAGAAGGGACCGATGTTTTTGTGGTTAAAGGCGGGAATCCTCCTGGGAAATGTGCGAAAACTAGCAAAGGCAAACGAAAAGCTGAGGATAACAATGAAAAATCATCACGACAACAAAGGGGATCAAGATTCACCTCGTACACAGAATTGAATGAGACTTTGGAGCGAATCTATCAAGACACCAAGGGACATGTTCTTTATCGAAAACCAATTAAGAGAGATCCAACTAACAACGAGAAAAAGTCGGACAAGTATTGCTTGTTCCATGAGCTAAATGGCCATAGCACGAATGACTGCAGACACTTGAAAGATGAAATTGAGGGGCATATCCGGGATGGTTTGTTATCTCAATATGTGAAAAAGAAGGCTGCAACGGTGGAACAAGAACGACCACCTGCACCAACTGGAGACGCCTCAGGATCAAAGCATCGACTTATCATCGAATAATTGAGGTTATGACGAATGAGTGGAAAATCTACATCAACACAATTAAGTTGTTCACACATGTATGGGACCACGATCGATCCACAGGCATGCTCTGATACAACTATAAATCATACTGATGTAGATGTTTGCACTCGGACGTCAATTCTTTGCTTTTGAATTTTATTTCTGATGGTTGACTACTTTACTTTTGTATTTTACTTCTGATGACTGATTACTTTGCCTTCTGTGTTTGGACTAGGCTTGACATTGCTTTCATGATTTGTTTCCGACGATTGAGTTTGACTCTACATGGCTTTCATGTTTTGCTTCTGATGTTTAAGTTTGACTCTACTGTGCTTTCCTGATTTGCTTCCGATGTTTGGATTTGATTCCACATTGCTTTCACGATTTGCTTCAATGTTTGGATTTGACTTTTTCAGACATTTCTACTTGACAACTTTTCAGTCGAATATTTGATTTTTCATGATTTTGAAATGTGTAAGCCCTACGAACAGGCATCATCAAGCCCTACGAACAGGCACCTGACTTCGAACAATCTCAATGATTAAGTCCTATGAACAGGCACCCGACTTTGAACAGTCAAAAACTCATGGATTTAAGTGCTTGACCGCCAACAGTCGCTTGACTGTGGTCGGCCGCGCTTCAATTCATAACTCGATCCTAAGCGATCGTCGCGTAGATTTAAGTGCTTGACCGCGCAGGGCTGCACTTGACTTCAAATGACTCGATTACGAATGGTCGTCGTTTGAAGTTAAGCGCTTGACCATGAACGGCCGCGCTTCACACCGCCAACAGTCGCACTTTCACCTCAAATGGCCCGACTCCTAATGGTCGTCGTTTGAAGTAAAGCGCTTGACTGTGGACGATTGCATTTCAGCTCACTTGGCTTGATCCCGACCATCATATAAAGTTGAGTGCTTGACCACGGACGGCCGTGCTACACCTCAAATGGCTCGATCCCGGACGATCGTCATTTGAAGTTAAGCGCTTGACCGCGAGCGGCCGCGCTTTACCACTTGATCGCTCAGGGACGCACTTTACTATGAATGGCTTGACCCTGAATGGTCGCCATTTGAAGTAAGGCGCTTGACCATGGACGGTTGAGCTCTATCACCGGACCGCACAGGGCCGCACTTTACCACAAATGGCTCGATCCCGAATGGTCGTCATTTGAAGTAAAGTGCTTGACCATGAACGGTTGTCATTTTGATCGCACAGGGCCGCACTTTACCACGAGTGGCTCGACCCCCGAATAGTCGTCATTCGAAGTAAAACGCTTGACCATGAATGATCGCATTCCACTACAAATGACCCGATTTCGAACGATCGTCGCATGGATTTAGACGCTTGACCGCGCAGGGCCGCACTTCACCTCAAATGACTCGACCACAAATGGTCGTCACCTGAAGTTATGCGCTTGACCATGAACGGCCGCGCTTCATCCCAAATAGCTCGATCTCGAACGGTCGTCATTTTGGGGCCATATAAAACTGTCAATTCCTTTACAGGTTATCAACAGGATATGAACGTCCGGATTATGGCATTACAAAACACACCTTCCTACCGCAAGGCATGTTTTGGGGGGCAAGTGTTATCCCGCCTTTTTTAGCAAGGCCGTGATATCAAAAGATCGACCAAGAGAAGCAAGATAGCTCGTATCAAAGATTGGTCAACTCAACATCTCAACAAAGCAAGTTCCGTTGAATGTTTTTTCATCTAAGATCCCCTACGGAGGGGGGGTCTAGGGGGGGTGCCAACCCCCCAAGGTGGGGGTGCAGGGGTAACGCCACCGCGACGGTGTTCGACCTGACCGGTCAGGTCGCAGGGGTCCAGGCGGCAGCGCCCCGTCCAAAACGGTATACGACTTAAAGAATGAAGCGACCTTTCTTCTACTCGAGGCCAGCGCCTACAACCTAGGAAGACATCGCGACCTAAGACGTGACCAAGTTAAGCGACCTAGCGGCTTAACACGTGGAGCGACCTAAGCTGGACCAAGGGTCAACGACTTAACGGGTTAACCTATCAGCGACTTAAGGCATAAAGCGGCTCAACCGAGTTAACGAGCTAACAGGAGAAGCGACTCAACGACCTAAGGCTAAACGAGTTAGCAACTCACCAGAAGGTCCGACCTAATAGAGTCCACGGCTTAAAGGAGTCCATGGCCTAACGAATTAACTATGTGGCACGACGTACGACTTATCTTAGGTCGTCCACACGACCTAACTTCTTAAGTCGTCCCTGCCGACCTAACTCCTTAAGTCGTCCCTGCCGACCTAACTCCTTAAGTCGTCCCTGCCGACCTAACTCCTTAAGTCGTCCCTGCCGACCTAACTCCTTAAATCTTCCCTGCCGACCTAACTCCTTAAGTCGTCCCTGTCGACCCAACTCCTTAAGTCGTCCCTGCCGACCAAACTCCTTAAGTCGTCCCTGCCGACCTAACTCCGATTTCACCTATAAATACTCCATCAACTCCACATTCGGGGGGGGGGGGGGGGGTGCTTTTCTGGATTGGAAGGCGCCTACACTCTGCTGATTTCTGGACTCTCCGAACACCTCAACCATTGAAGATTCTTGAGATCTACTTCATGCAAGAGAGATTCGAAGAGCAATTCACCATCAACGTTCTAACTTCTTTCTCCGTTCATGTTGTAATTGTAAGATCGTGTTGTAATCGAGAGATCATGCCGTAAAAGTGTTGTAATCTTGTAAAAGTGTGTACAAAGAAGATAATGAAGAATGTAAAGTGGATGTAGGCTTATTAGAAGCTGAACCACTATAAAAATCTCTGTCTCTTTTACTTTTCTAGGACTTTTCTTTTTTACTTTGTTTCCCGTATAAACGGGTGGTGCTTTCACTTCATCACGAGATACACCTGGTGTTAGCGTTAAAGCTATTTTTACCGTTAACACTATCTATAACTTCCTCTTGTAGCTATGGGAATATACTTTGGTTATGTTCTTTTGCAAAGTGAGTTTTGATTTTATTCTCTTTTGTGAATGTTGTGTTAGGCTATGCAAAAGTTTAGTATAAATTTAGGAAAACATATGAAGTTTAGATTATTTAGAAATGATGTTTTGAGCATAATTTCCCAGCAATTATGTTAAACAATTTGAGTAATTTTTTTAAAAATTTGGTAAATGGGTAGTGTATTATTGTAGTTTAACTGTTATGTAGGATATAAGATGCTACAAGTTAACATGGGATTAAGTGAGTTCATATAATTTATTTCAGGTCACCATTGGTGTTCTTTTGTCTTAGTTCACATTTGGTTTTCTTGCAAACATGATATCTTAACCAATTACATCATGCCTAATCACCATGGAGTTATGCAACTACAGTTAGGAAACCACTTGCTTCTTTTTTCTTTTAAGATTACATTTTGATATTCTTTAAACCAATTTTCTTATTTATCGCTTATAGATTTCACATTTTCTTAAGCGGTACCATTTAGCAATGATTATTACATAGATTCTCTTCGTCAACACAATATCATTTTAGAATTTATGGTACTTGGTTTGGGTAAATTCCAATATCATCCTTATTCAACTCAGTTAGTCCATAAACAAAATCATTGGTTCAATAATAACATTTAATATTAACCATACTATTCTAGCTAGCGATTTTGACTTTGAGTTGATTATAGCTACCTTAATAGTAACCTCGTACAATCGAGGAGATGAATTCTCCATTAAATTGTGTTTTTCTTCCAATACTTCAATTCAGAACCAACGATAATCATTCGATGGATGCCATGCCACAATTTAACTACAATCAAAGTGGAGAATTCACACTGAAGTTACATAGTATTCTCAAGTTGAAGTTCCATAGTATGTAACCCTTTAGTGCTCCAACAGCAATGAGTAATACACCAGTAACACCACCTAGCATTTAGAGAGCGTTACACACTTTGGTTTTAACGGCCGTATCAATATCCTTTCTCAAAACAACTCGATTAGGAATATCTGAAATAATATGTTAGTTTATATTATGATAATCTTCTAACGGTTACGATTCCTTATAATTATTATCACATAACATGACATTTAAGAATTTTCTTATTATATACTTTAATTTAATTATTTGATTGGTTATATCACAATATAACAAAGTATATAAAAAAACAAACACTGTCAATACGAACAAGATTGAATATAGAGTTAGATATATATAAGAAACTGCATAATTTTCCCTAGGGTATACCACTAACTCTTTCAGCTAGTTCATTATAACCTTTAGTTCCGATCTAGTCATTCTATGAACGTATTCTCATTGCCACTTCAGCTTTTCCATAGGCAATAAAGCCTGACATTTGAATGTGTCTGGCACTTGCTTTTATGCGTGTCTCCACCAGACTCATCCAGCCTCCGCTTTTAGTTAGCAGCAGTTTCCATTATATTAATTTTACAACACTTCTATTATATCATATCACTTTATTACTTGATCATGTACATTACATGCGTATATTAGGTCTCGGTTGCCTTTATATTTGGTTTTGACATTCAATTCCGGCTTTCAATATAGCTATTCTCAATCAGGAAAATTATATACAAATTCCATAAATTAGTGAATAAATTATTTTACATTTTTACCAACATTTATATTTTTAGACTATTTTCTCTTGTTTATTTAATACGCAGATTCCTTCAAAATTCACAACTAAATATTTTAAGTAGAAAAATCTTCTAATTAAATTCCATCTCTAAAGTCATGCTTAGAACATCATATTAAATCTTTGTACAAAACCATTAAAGCAGGGGATCATAAGTAGTTAAGTTACTTTACCCCAAACATTCATTAAAATTTTATTGATCACATATAAATTATTTAAGCATATTATCTCTATCATGTTTAATCAAAACCAAACTCAAACTGTTATTTAAACGATAGAAATGATGTTGCATTACTTAACTTGATCTTTGATTTTAATTGATCTTTAATCTTCTTAGATTGTTTAGCTTTTGTCTTTTTTTCTTCATCTTCTTAGGTCGTTGCCATCGTTAATGAGTTCTTTTTGAGCTTTCATTTTTGTTTGTAAAATGAGCATGAATAAGATGAAAATTATTTTGTTTTATTATATCTCCTTCCCACGGAGTTGAGACGCTTGCCTTGTACCCCTCTTCTTATTCTAATTTATTCTCAAGCCATGGCAAACTATAGCATAATAAGTAAATGTACACTTAAGTACTTATTATAGTATTACTTATTTTAGTTATGAGCGGTCACAAGTAAATAAATATCCCCCAAATATTTCTGTTAGAACCATGTTTGTACATTTTAACGATTACAACTATATCTTTGTATATATCTAAAATATAATATTTTGCAGGTTTCAGAAGATCCCGACTCGCAGAATCAAGGAGAAAACAAATGAATCATGTACATTTCAAAGGTTAGGAAATACAGATCGTCAAGTCAAAATGTATGTATTTGGTCGTAGTTATACTTGTAAAATCTCCTTGGTAGTTTATATGCATACACACCCCTGCATACAAATGTTCTCGAAGATCAAAGAGTTAAACAAGTTTAAAATGGGTTGTTTGAGTAAAAAACATATCTTATAGTTCAGTCGACTGAATATATTTTCAATCGACTAAGGGCAGTCTATTGAAAATATATTCAATCAACTAAACCTTTATATTTTATTATACAAACTTTTTATGAAAATTACCACGTAATTTATTGTTTATATTCAATAGGCTGACTTTTTATTCCCAATCGACTGATCATCCTATAATGTTTATTTTCTAAAAAGTCACTTCGAATAGTTGCAGTTGTTCAAGAGCATCTTGGCGAATGGTAATGACTTTTTTTCGAACGATTACAACTCTTCGATGAAACTCTTTGATATTTATAAATAGAGATCGACATTCACAAATCATTTTAACTTTCTCAATTTACTTTCTTGACCTCTATCTTCTCTTGAGCACTCTTAAACATTCTTCCTTTCAACTATACCCTCTACTCAAGAATCATTATATATACTTCCATAATTATAGAGCATGAATATTGAATCATCAAGGAGATTATAGGAAGTCTAATACTACAATTGACTTTATTCGAATTATTAAGAACCCATCAGAAGTTAGAGAATTATTCTTGTTTTGTGAAATCCCGTTGAAGATCTTCAGACAATGGTTGAAATTCTGTTTGGCTACTTAGGCATTTTGTAAGATACCCATTCCTCTAAGTTAAGTGAGGGTTGGTTAGTTAATTCCAGGAGGAGTTTGGGACTAGCCGTTGGATGGGAGGTCTGAACTGGTATAAAAACCCTAGTGCGATTACTTTTATTTACTTTACTTTACTATACTTTGCTAGTTAGTATTGCTTATTTTTGAATACGCAGTTGAATACATATTTAAGCCATATTATACGAGATCCTTGTGCACTTTCATTTGGCATTAGAGCAGGTCATTTCAAATACCGTAACAATGTTTTTGAGTAAACATTATAATACGGGAAGCACTTTTGTAGAAGGTCAGTCAACTGCACGTCCCCCACTATCCATTGGATCTAACTATGCATACTAGTCTACGTGTATGAGAATTTTTGTGGAAACTAACGGTCTTGAAATTAGCAAGCTACTTAAACTAAGTATGAAGCACCTACTACTGAAATGAGTACTTGGACAGATGCTCAAAAGACCACATCAACCAACAATGCAAAAGCTATGGGTGCTTTATTTTGTTCACTTGATAAGAATGGGTTCTCTAGAGTTATGTTTTGTAAAACTGCATATGATATTTGGCATACATTACAAATCACTCCTAAAGGCACAAACACAGTAAAACAAACTAAATCTCTATTCTACAGAACCGGTTTTCAACTTTCAAAATGAAAGCAAATGAGTCCATTGTAGATATGTATGCTTGATTTCAAACAAAACTCAACACGATCTCATGTCTTTAGGAGTGGCTTTTACATAATTTGAACTTGTTATTCGTATTTAGAATTCTTTAGTTACTGAATGGCAAAGAAAAGCTTCAGCTATCGAAGAAGCTAATGATCTTTCTTAACTCAAAGTTAACAAGAAATTTGATGTCATACGAACCTAATTTATAGGCAAGGAAAGAATAAAATCAAGAAAAAAAGCACAATTTTCTAAGCCAACGATGATAACTTGGATTTAGGTGAAGATGAGACTGTGTTTATCGCCAAGAACTACAGAAAATTCAAGAAGTTCATAAAGGTGCAAAACAGTGGAAACTACACCTCAATCAAATGCTTCGAATGTGACAAATTCGGATACATAAAGGAGGATTGTCCACAACTAAACAAGGAAAAGAAGAAGAACAAATTTAAGAAGAAAAGAAAAGCTTTTCAAATTACATGGGATGATTTAGACAATCTTCTTCTGACAACGATAACGATAGTGGCACAGAACAAGCAATCGTTTGCTTCATGGCTACTAGTGAGGCAAATCCCGAATTCTCTAATAATGGTATTCTAGAAATCAGTATTGAACTTGATGATAAACTAAGTTATATGAGGAAAATATAGACAAGTTAAATAGAGATAAATTAGAAATTGGCATTCTTAAAGGTGAGAAAAATATCTTAGAAGAAGAACTAGAAATTTCACAAAAATCATGTGAGAACAGTTCTTAAAATACTGCTTTAACAAATGAAATAAAGGCTAGTAAAACTAAGAATGATAAGCTGAATAATGAAGTTTGTGAATTAAAATCTAGTTTGGGCTTTGCTAAAAAAAAGCTGTAGAACTAAAACATAAATTGGAAAAGTTACTAACAATGTTTCAAAATTTAACAAAGGAATGCAGAATTTAGAAAATCTAATTAAAATTTCAAAATCTTCTAGAAACAAAAATTGACTTGCTTTCAAAACTAAACAAAGTCACAAGAAATATAGTACTTTGTGTACTAAGTTTAAAAGGATCAAAGATAGTGTAAATCAAGTAATTTAAATTCAAAATTTTTGAAAATTTGGATTCCTAAAATAAGAATAAATTGATTTGGCAAAAATATGTAGATGATTATCTAGTAAATGTTGTTTATAATGGTGATTATATTTCAAAGGTTCCAAACCTTATTTGGTATGGCTGCTTTCTTATGCTAACGTGTAGATTCCTGTAATTTCATAATTTTAACACCAATTTGACTATAAATTTCAAAATTTTAAAGTTTTAATACAAATTTAACCGAAGAATGTTGATAAAAGTCATTGTCTAAAATTTCTTTGGAAAGTATATAGATCTTCTATAAATAGAAAGTTAAGGAAAAGATTGTATGGTAAAAATTATCCTACCAACAATTTAGCACTGCTAATTTTAGTAACGACCAGGATTTTCGACCCTCGAAAATCAACACTAATATGCCCGCTTTATTGCTTGTCGAGCATTTAAGTGCCGAAAAACCAATTTTTAAGGTAAAAAGAAAAAGAAGAATGAACATAATCTCACACGAATGGAATAGCATATATTATTTCAATAATCTTTACAGTAGAGAAACTTGTAAATACATATATCAGAGTCTATCCTAAGCTCAGCCTGGACTATTATAAATACCCATCCTTTTAAATGCCCAAAAACAACTAACAACGAAAATGTAAACTACGTCCATACGTTGATGAAGATCTCCAGCTCCCTCTAGAAACCCCAAGCGTCTTCAGCTAATCCTGGAACTACTTGGATCCAACTCGAATATTAAAATGTCCGGATCAGTCCGGCAAACCATTATGAGAAACGAAAATCATATATATATATATATATATATATGACAATGTCATAGATCGACTTTGTTGCCAAACAAAACCTTTGAAAAGAAGATATTTCATAAGACCACACCACATATAAACACAGATGAGTTTTTAACTTAGATAACTAAAACATTTTTATCAAATCATTTGATATTTTTTCTAATGACATTGCTTTGAAAACACTTTTCAAATAACATATTAAATTAGTCAGAATTGTTACATTTGTTAAATTTAACAGCATATTTAGGTGTACAATCAAGTCCATAAGGTACGTATTGGAGAACGGATTTCCAACAATGACAAGGTAAGGGACTACCTTCCCTATAGTACATCTCTAGAGGAATGTACCGAGGCACAACCTCGCTACCCTCTGCCAATACAGAACCGACCTACCTTTACCATAGATAGTACCTAATATGTCATCACATCGGTCGTTTCCGACCTATCCATGGCCATAACATACACAACAAACACGATATATAGAGGGAAATCTAGAAATGTGACGATCATCTCCAAATGGGTGCGACCCACATAGCTCTGCCGCATCTATCCTATTTGTGCCATTACCGATGTGCAATGCTTGTGGTACATTTTACCTTTCTCAAAGCATCAAATCCCACTTTGAATGCCATATTGCCATTTCCCACGACACACCAATCGATTTCCACAAAAGTACAGATCTCGAGTTCATGCGTTTCAGGGAAGGGTGTTAAGTATAAGAGGGGTTACCTTCTATACCACCAAACAGATGTACGTTGTTAAAAACCAATGTACATGGTTTTAGAAATGCAAAGTTAGACACCCGTCCATACAAGTTGTTCAATAACAGGACAAACTGAAGTACTCCTACTACATCCTGTTTGGAAATCACCCCTTAGATTAGTAGCAAGCAGTCCTTGCATTGAAGGTTTCAAAATAAAGGTCTGCTGCCACCATTTGTATATAATATAAGAATCATGAGGTTAAGCATCCCTACATTATGAAGATCTCCATCTTCGAAATTATTGTCTTCAACATGTCCTCACTTTCGAACGCGTGTATTGGTCCGAAGTGGTTTTCGGATAGGAATCATCCAAATTTGATCCCAGACTCTCCGAACTAATTATCCATAAAAATATGTGTATACATAAATGTTAAGACACTTTTATTAAATCCTCTTATCTTCTTTTACTCAAAATATTATTAAACTTTGAATATATCTTTTTATCCAATAAAATATCCTTTAGAGGTATATATCTTTAAACCATTTCTATTTCAGAATATATAGAACTATTAAACATCTTTGTAACTTTGGAAATACCAAATCATTTCCTTTTAAACACTTGGGGAAAATATTTCCATATTCTATTATAAGCATAATTAATAAAGATTTTATTTTTTCAAAATATGTTTTAAATGGGTTAAAAACAATGTTATTTAAGACATCGTTTACTGTAAAATCCAAATCAATTAGTATTGAGTTAATTATACTCAATTCTAATTTCCGTACTCAACCTTTACTATTTGTCAAATTATGGTGAAATCACCTTTTAAATTTACCCGGATAGCACAAGTTCTCTCCTCAGAATTTAATATAGAGTTTAACTAGAATGTTCTCTTTTTGTTTATTCTTTTTGGAAAACTCTAGATATCTTTTTTTTAGCTTAAGAAAGTGCGATCCGAGTAAATCAAATTAACTATCTCATTTGTTGGGTCGGTCTGGATAGCTAGGGGAAGCAGGCAAATGGTTTCCTAAACTTCAGCCGGAGACTATCTCTCAGTCATCCATAAAGCGGCCAAGTTATTTGATCAACAACTTTTAAAATTACATGATTTATCATTTGAAAAACATTTCAAAAAGATTTGGGAAGAAAACCCAATTCAAAACATTTATTCAGTTATTACCAAATTCCATTGCTAAATTGTCGGTGAATAGTGATTTTAAAGCCTTATAGATTAGACACCAATTTCATGACATATATGACCATTTTAGTAATTCAAATTACATTTTAAAATATTTTATCATATTTATGAAATTATTTTATATTTTTAAAGATATAAAAACATCCGTTTTAAAGAGTTGCAAATAAAATTTTACGAACTGCCTAAACGTGACGATTTAAAAAACTTGATTTGGACATATTTCAGACTTTACTAAATCGAACCTTGATTTTTCTTTTTCATTTGAAAAAAATGATTATTAGGGTCCGATTTTTTTTTATTTCAAAGAATTCTGACTTATATTTTATATTATACATCCGCTTAACTTTTCGGGCCTCGAAATCGCGAAGTGCAGAAACGCGACGACTTATTTTTCACCTTTTGGTCAAAATTTATAAAACTTGTTCGAAACACTTGTAGATTACTTTAACAACATAATAAACTATATTAAACCAATTTTCAACTATTGTAATTTATTAGAATCTCATTCTCAATTTATACCGTATCTTTAATATTATATTATTATAGTATTCAATTTTCATCTTTTTAATTCAAAATTCTTTTACACTAAACCGTATGATATTTTTCCATGTATTTTCCACCTTTTAAACTATTATTTTCAAAATAAAACCATTTGATTTACTTTTTCCCAAATAAATTAAATACTAATATTTACTTTTCCAAAACAATTTCTATTTTCCAAAAGCGATATCTTTTTGATTTAAAATTCGAAAGAGGCTTGATACTCTTTATACACACATTATTTCAGAATATAATAAGAATTATCAAATTACCATGGCTATTTAAAGTGATCATTTCAAATCTAATGGATATGATTTTCACATAATTATCAAATTAATATTATTTAACTCAACCAAGTCAATATATGATTAACATGAGCCACCAATCAACCAATAATCAATCATTTTAGCATCCAAACTATGCTAATCAACCAGGTATACCTGTATAGCGCCAATCATAGATAATTTAAGATAATTTTAAATAAGATAGAAGTAGTGTTCTCACTATTATAGCTTTCCCTTTCGAACTCATTTAAATTATTTCGACGGTACTATGTCAGCTTCTCTCCACTTTCTCATTTCTTTACTTTTCCAAAGTAAATTCCAATATTATAAAATGACATTTATTTTGGTTCTAAAAACAAATAGTTCAAACATATGTCATATCATATTATTTTTGGGTATAATAAGAATATTTTTTCACAACATATGCATTGTTAATTCACATAGCTATCATTTCTCATCATATATGATTTTTAACTCATAAATCATAATAATCATATCTATCACAACCAAACTTTTATATGATCAACCAATGATTATCCAAACATATTAAACAACCATATAAGCAATCATTTTAGCATATGATCAAGGTATAAATTTAAATAGTCAATGTCTATTATTATCACTAATAGAAAGCAATATTAAGTGATTAATAAGTAATACAAACAAGTGATTAATAAGTGAATATCAAGTGATATCATCAAGAAATTCAAAGCATGATTAACTCACTTTTATTTTACCCATTTTACTTCCTACCAACATCCAATATATCAACACTTCTACTATCACCTTCTACTCAAACCAAAACATCACTAAACCCATTCTTCTTCCTCTTAATGCTTATGTCCAAGACATTTTCTCCTTCTCCTTGCACATAGCCATACTTCCTCCACCCTAGTACACATCCAACTTCTCCACCACCATAAACCATGGCCTAAAGGCCTCTTCCTCCACCTTATTTCTCAAGGCTTTAGGCCACTACCACCCTAAACACTCACGACCATTAAAAAAGAGGAGAAGAAGAGAAGACATGAAGAGGAAGAAGTGAATTGTGTAGGAAATGAAGAGGCCGTATTCTCTTATTTATAGCCTTAGGAAAAGTGTGGAAATATAACAAACCTCTTCCTTAGCCATTAAGAAAAAGAACTACAAGCCACGAGACATGCCATGAAATATGCTCCTTAAAACAAGGTCCTTGTTTTAAGGAATTTTGTTTTCTTTCAATAATCTTACTTACTTTTACTAATAACACTTAGTTTTAATTAATTGTTGTAAATTTATATGTTATTAATTTGTTATATGTGCATATATACGTCATTTTAAGTTTCAACGTTGCAACATTCAAATATAACTTTTATTTGTTAAAGTGTTGAAAATCCGAAATCTGTAATCCGAATCCCGTTCATATTTTTAGTTTTTAATCAAACTATTTATTTATGTAAAAAAACTTGAAAATAAATTTATTATATATTTAAATAATTAAAACAACATTTTTTGAGCTATAAAACTATTTTAAATTATATAAAAATCCATTTATAAAAATACGACATCGATCCACCAAAATGCGACAAAGTTTGTATATCTTTATAAAACAAGTTTATGTATTTATAAAACCATTATAAATCACTTATTATCATTATATAATAGTTAAAGTGATTACCATCATTTTAAAACAATTATCTGAATATTTAAAATTAATTAAAAATTCTAATTTAAAGTGATAACATACTGATTGTCACATTCTTCCTCCCTTAAAGAATTTCGTCTTTGGTATTTAACCCCAACCTCGAACCCAAAAGAGTTTACAAAAAAAAATCAACTCTGTATGATATATCAGAATTATCCATATGCAATATCTGATTCGATCTTCTACTTGAATCCACAACTTTACTTCCAAACTAGTATTGATCCCTCGATCTTCTAGTGCGGACTCTGATCTGGCTTCTTGATCAGAAACCCTCCCTTCTCTTATATAGCTCTCAACTATGATAGAAAATGCAAGTATCCAACCACGAACCTTCATTAATGTTCGCCATCACGAATCGGTGATAAATCCTTATTCGGACTGGTGTAAACACCTCAGAGTTCAGTACTCGAATCTTAGTTTAAAACCATGGGACGAAATGATCTACGTACATCATACATACTTAGTTATATCTAATTCCTTTTTCAAATTTATTTATGAAAAGCATTTCAATGAAACTTTTATCTTTTATTCAAACATTTTTATAAAGATGCTTCTTCATATATAATCACTTAAAAAAAAAATTCACCAGATTTTTTATCTTTTTTCCAAAGAAACCATTTCAATTTAAAGGATAAATTATCTTTTATTTCTAAAGTTATAATAAATTCCTTATATTATAATATACTCCCTTTAACCAAAATTAAATGCAGACACCTTGATAAAAATTAACAATCGCTAATTAGTGTATCAATTAATAATTCACATTATCCTTTTAACTTTAGAAAATAATATAGATCGAGCAACTCAAAAATGATACCAAGGAACCAGTTACTACCAATAGCATCATATATTCCCTTTACAGGAAGGGGAAAACTTAAAAGATGTGTTTACCCCCGAACACATCTTTTGCCCATTTTTAGTTACTTTCGAGCCACTAGAACTACTTAATCATTAGATTCTTTTCAAAAATACTTGGATTTAAATTTTGAAAAATCTCTTTATAAAACACATTTTAAAAATCAAATTTATAAAATCACTTAATTTTTATAAAACATCCCTAAATCATTATCTTGAATAAATTTCTTTAACCTTAAACCAATATTATTTATCAAACACCACATAGTCAAATTATGAAATTCTAATCACAAGATGTCCTTATACTAATTTATGTCTTTTAACCAACCCATGGTAATAACTGAATATTATTATCCCGTAATTAACTATATCTTTTAAAAAGATGATCCTTTTATATTCAAAATATTATTCTAGGAAAAATTATTTCATTTACCAATTTTCCAAAACAAAGAAAAATCATTTATGCATAGCATTAACAAATACGCTCCAATATATGATACTCTCAACTCATTCTAGGGTGTCACTTATCATATCTCTAGTGAGTTACTCATCCTAGGGTATTACTAACCCTATCTCTTATGTAACTTTACATATATCAGACTCAGGTGTTCGCTCAACCTAAGCTCTAATGCCAACTATAACAACTGGGATTTTCGACCCTCGAAAATTGACACTAATACATCCACTATATTGGGGGCCGAGCATTTAAGTACTGGAAAACAGGTTGTTAAGGGTAAAAGGAAAAAGAAGATAGAACATAATCTCACACGAATCGAATAACATATGTTATTTCAATAATCTCACACGATTGATGAAATAACACACCATCAAGGCAAACAAGACAAGATGAGCACTTGAGCTTTATCGAAAGAAAGTTTATGGTTTTCCACCAACAAAGTAATGCATTCGCTCCATTGGAAGGCCATCAAAACAACTTAGTCCATGAAAATAGTTTAATCTATCAAAACACCCGGTCCGATAAAAATACATAAACTATATATAGAAAATTTATAGGTGATAGATCCATCCAAGGAGGAATTGAATCTATCAATGAACTAATGATTGATTTTATTTTTTACGAATAGCATTGCGAGACATTTAAATTTGATTTTTTTATAATAAAAGTTTATATATTATATGAATAAGTTTTTAAACATTCATATATAAGCAAATGAAAAGGTCTAAGGTATATATACATACGTTATTAAATTCTCAAAGATACAAACAAAAACGCACAACACCCGTTTTTTCTTTCATCTAATCAACTAAATAAAAACCCAGTCGACTAAAACTATATACAAAATATATAAATATACATAGTCGACTAAAAGTTTATAAAATAGATGACTAAACAAACATTTGGGCTTGGGATGAAAAATTACCTAACACAGTCGATTGAGAAGTTTCACAGTCGAAAGAAGTTAGGCTAAATACAAAATTGTCGAGTAATTTTTTATAAAATAGTTGACTATATACAAGATTTCTCTCATTTTTTGAATTTACCCTAGTTCAGTTGATTAAACAAAAATCTAATCGACTGAGCAATTGTAAATCAGTTGGCTACATTAAATTTTCATAGTTGAGTAAATCGACCCTTGTTCTCTGGAATGCAAATTCTATGCATTCGGTCGAGTGAAATTTTCAACTAGTTGATTGAATTGATAGTATCTGGTTTCTTTATAATGTGAATAGGCATGCCTCTTCAACTTCATTCTTCATTTTTCTTTTTCAAAATTAAAAACCTGAGCTTTTCAGACCTTCAAATTCACATTCATGGCTCCAAAACAAAAACTTCCAATTACTAAGAAAAGACCACAATCTCAAAGAGGGAAAGCTCCTTCATTATCTACTCATTTACATCTCGAATTTGCTTCCGATGAGCAAATTAAAATTTGGTTGAATAATAGCAGAATAGCTCTCAAACATTTCAATGAACTAAATGACAAACGGATATTCAAAGAGACTTCCTGTAAGTTGTCGAATTTTGAAACCTTTGGAATTGAAGCAAAAGCACGGGAGCATAAATTCCTTTCTCTTATCGATGCTACCCAAAACTTGGTAAAAATTTGCCCTTTCTTAGTAAGAATGTTCTATGCAAGCTTGGGTGGAGACTATTGCAAACCTGAAAATGACGAAGAAGTATTTTGGAGCAAGGTTCTAGGAAAAGATATTGTGTTTTCCATCAAAGATTTGGGGATAATTTTAGGTTGCGCTAATACCGGATGCAATTTAGAGGTCATTAATCACAACAATTTTGCGATTAATTCTAATAGCTATTTATTCCATATGGAACAAATAGGAAATGCATATGTTAATCTACGTCCCTAAGCAAGAATTCTCAATAAAATGATTATCCATACTATTTTCATGAACCGGTAGCTACGAAAAGATGTATGAGAATAATTACAAGATTTTGTATGCTATCTACTCCAATAAGAAATTGAATTAGGCTAAGATCATTCATGATAAAATCAAGAGTTTCCATGCACGCTCTAAACATGCTATGTTCTTTACGTCTTGAATAAAATATTTATACAATATGACATTGATGTTGAGAGTACGCAAAATTTCATTTTTTCTATGGTAATGAACCAAAAATCCATTTCTCTTATAAAGTTACCTTCGAAAATGGAGCCTCTTGTACCACATAACGTTTATTTTGTTAGGAACTGAGTTGATGATGTTTTGATGACAACAACCTTATATAGTTATTATACTTTACTTTATAAAATATATACTAACATTTCCATATATATATATGTATATAGGAAGTATATGCAGGTATCGTCGAAGGCTGATCGGTATAAAGACTCAAGCATCAAGATGAAGATTAGAGATTCAAGATTCAAGACTCTAGAGAATCAAGATTTCAAGATCTCAAGATAAGTGTGTAGTATTTTGTTAAAACTTCATAATAGCACTCTCATCTTTCTTCCAATTTTCTTTTGGGATGGAACCCAATTTCTATCGAAACCAGTGGCTTACAAACCCACGACAAGTAGCTTACAAACCTACGACAAATGGCTTACAAACCCACGAAAATCAAAATCATTTAAACTACTTTGTACAAGTTCTCGAGTCCTATGGAGGAGCTCTGTAGGAAGGTTCTTGCAATTTCAGTTTGAATAGATTTTTCAAAATGTTTTTAAATCTGTTTTCAAAATGTTTTAGCTTTCAAAATCATGTTTTCAAAAATATTTTCAAACTTTGTTTTAGCCTTGAAATATTCCTCTATTCTGATTTTAAAAACTTCTATTTTTAAAACATCAAAACTTATTCTGATTTTAAATATTACTTATATAATTGACGGTTTATATCAATTATATATATATATATATTTAAAATAATGTTTTATATTCATTCTCTATCTCAAAATATTGTTTAAACACTTTACTTTGCTTCAGAGAAGTTTCAACTTGTTTTAAATTCAATTGTCTTTACAAAACAACATCTCTATAATTTTGAACTAAGAGATGTCGACATAAGGGGATACCCCATGTCGACATGGTGACAGTTGGATTCAAAATTCAATTTTCAAAAGAAGTGTCCATTCGTTCGAAAACCTTTCGCCAATGGTTATGACTGTTGTGCATCTATATAAAGGCTTCCAAAACGAATTTTTTTAACAACTACTTTCTTATTTTCTTCACTCTTTCTTCTTCACCATTCCATATCCATAAAACTTCATATTTTCAAGATCGTGCCATCATTCTGCCAAATTCTCAATAGGAAATCATTTAGATACTCTCTCTATTTGATTCTCCATCATTCTACTAAAGATCAAAGTGCTATTCAGAGTTATAGGATTAATTTGTATTCAAAAAGTCCGTAGAGTCTATCCATTCAAAAGGATTGTTATTAAGAAGTATTAGGGTGATCTTGTGTCCCGTAAATCAAGAGAGTTTACCCCAGACTCGGAGATAGAAGGGTTCCTCAAGGCCTTAGAAATTGAGGGTTGTAATTTATATATTGGCTTATAAAAATCTGTACAAGGATATTGCCTTGGTGCAGGACTGGATGTAGGAGGATTCCGAACCAGTATAAAATCCGGTGTGTTCTTTCCTTTTACTTGCTTTACTTTACTATTTGCATTTGTTATATGTTCTGTGATCATTCTGTGTTAGAATTCTATTTAGATTTGTGTTGAAAGTTTTAATTTAGTCATATAGTTCATATATTCTTTAAAACACTATTCACCCCCCTCTAGTGTTATTTTTGCCTTAAGATCCTTAATCCGCATCCCTAACAATTGGTATCAGAGCATTGGTTTTCATTATTTTCATAATATGAAATTTTGAAAAATTTTAATGGCACAACACACTAATAATGTCACTCCTGTCACCACTACTTCTGTTAACACAAGCATTAACACTAGTTCATTTGTAGAAGGTCAGTCTACTGTCAGACCACCACTTTTTAATGGCAGTAATTATGCATATTGGGCATGTAGGATGAAAATTTATTTACAATCCATAAGTTTAGATGCTTGGAATATGACACAAATTGAATATGTTGAACCAACTACTAATTTTGCCCAGTGGACTACTGAGCAAAAGACGGTTGCACAAAACAATTCTAAGGCTATGAATATACTATTTTGTTCACTAGATAGGAATGAGTTTAATAGAGTCTCTGTTTGTAAGTCTGCGTTTGAAATCTGGAAAACTTTGCAAGTAACTCATGAAGGAACAAGCAAAGTTAAACAGACTAAAATTTCCATATTAACTAACCAGTTTCAATTGTTTAAAATGCATGAAAATGAGTCCATTTCCAACATGTATTGTCGATTTCAAGATATTGTACATTCATTGATTGCTTTAGGAAAGGGTTTCTCAGAAGAAGATCAAGTCAGAAAGATACTCAATTCACTCACTCCAAAATGGGATCAAAAGACACTTACTATTGAAGAGGCAAATGATGTTAGTCAAATGAAGATTGAAGAGTTAATCGGTAATCTAATGTCTTATGAAGTTCAACTACAAGGGAGAAAAGAATCTAAGACAACGGAAAAGAAATCGATCGCATTCAAAGCAACAACTGGAGATTCAGAACAAGATAGTGATGAAGAAATTGCTTTCATGACCAGAAATTTTAGAAAGTTTCTGAAGTATAGAAAGATGAATAACTTTAAAAGAAATGATCAAAGGAATTCCAGAAATACTTCGGAGAACAAAAACAATCACAACAACAACAACAACAATGGTGATAGATGCTACAACTGCAACAAAACAGGGCACTACATGATAGATTGTCCATATCCAGACAAACAGACATTTCAACCAAACAACGAGCAACTAAGGAAAAGAAAGAAGGCATATGCAGCAACTCTTGACGATTCAGATTCATCCAGTGATGACGAGAAGAAAACTGATAATTCAAATCCGTGCTTCACTGCTATTCTCGAATCGGAAGACGATCAGAGTTTGGATCTAAAAATAGGTACACATTTATTTTGATTTTATTGGATACTTGCTTGTTTTGATTTTATTTGCAATTTCTTGAACCTTTTAAATTCAAAATCACCCTTTGAAATTTGAATTTTTAAATTCAAAATAATATTATTTTAATAATATGTTAAATATTAAAATATTTTAATATTATTATATTTAATATTATTACTAGAAATATATATAGATATAGAATATAGATTAGTTTTCTTAATATTTTAGAAATTTCTTAGATTTTAGAAAAAGACACCTCTTTTCAAATTCAACAGTCACATGTCGACATGCCAGGATACCCCATGTCGACATGTCTCTCAGAAATTTGATTTCAAAATTTTAATTCAAACTTCTGAATTTCCCTCCACCTTTTCACTTACTTCAAAATTCTGAAAAGATACCTCTTGACCAGAGAACATGACTTTAGGGAATCTATTTAATATACTTCTCTTATCATCTCTTTTCACTTTATTCTCATAATTCAAACTTTCTTCATTATCTTCTACTCCTCTCAAACACTCATCAATGGCTTCCTTAAGTACCCCATCAACTATGAGGCTGACCAAATCCATCAAAAATGATCTTTTTAATGACCCGGAGGCTATCAAAGCTTACATAAGTTATGTAAACTACGGTAAAGTCAATACGGGAAAATTTGCTATTTTTGATGATTTTCCTTCTTATGAAATCGATCAACTTTTTGAAGAAAACTCCATTTTAGCTTGATTGATAACAAGCAAAATGATTTCGTTTGTTATCCAAACCTTGTAAAAATGTTTTATGCAAACCTAAACCGTGAATTTTATAATGGAAATGAAGATCAAATTTGGAGTAGTGTTAAAGGAACACTTATTGTTTTGGATTCCGATATTTTGGGTTGCAAATCTACCGGTATGAATCTCTCGCAATTTCAAATCAATGAAACCGATCGAGAGACTTTTCATCACATTTTTGAAAGCGATGACCACATGGATTTTAAGAATCGCTTTTTCCGCCCAAAAGCAAGAATTGTCAACCTTCTTATTCAACGCACCATTATTCCTAGGTCGGGAAACTACAATAATCCCACCTCAAAAGTGTGTAAAGCTCTTTTTGCTACATTTGGAAAATATGATATTAATTGGGCACAAACTATTTTGGATGAGTTAAGACCCAAAAATTTTACCATGGGAAAAAAAACACTCTTTATCATGGAATTTATCTTACTCGTATTTTCAATTATCTTGGTGTGGATGTTAAAAAGGAAGAGTTTGTAAGTAGGAAAGTGTTCAATCATGGGAACATTTCCCTTATGAAAATCCCACTTATGTTTCAACCGTATGAAACATTTACCGAAATGGAAGAGAGACTTGCTCATGAAGAGATGGAAGAAGAGGGAGAAGAAGAGGAAGAAGAAGGGGAAGGAATGAAAATTGAAGAAGAAGAGGAAGATGAAGAAACCTCTTTGGAAAGTATAGAGTATCCACATACACCTACCAATCCGTCCAACAAAACCATACTCAAGAACCAAAAGATACTTGCTCAAAACCAAAAGGTTCTTAAGAGATCTATTAGCAAGAAAATGGATAAAATCTCTACCAGGATCGACAAGTTCTTTGGGAAGATAGGCAGGAAACTTGGCTTGTCCTCATCATCATCTTCATCAAACTAATCCTAGCCATTATCTCTCTAGCTATCGTTTATCTATCTTTGTATTTTCTATTTTTTTGGTTAATATTATGTAATGTTAACTAATATAAGTAATGCTATCTTATTCTCTGTTTTCCAGCTTTATATATCTCTGATAGTTATTTATTTTAAGTTTATATAGGTCCACTAGTATAAAAATAAACTTAGAAATCAAAAATAACTCAACTTGGTCATTCTTTCTAGACCATGTCGACATGCCCCATCCCCCCATGTCAACATATAACGGTCAGAAATTAGTTACAATTTCTAACTTCAAATTCTTGTAACTACCAAGTGACAATTCATTTTGAACGGCCAATAACTCCTATAAATACCTATTTCTTCCAGAAAAACTTCTCTACCTCCATTTCTATTCATCTCCTCTTATACTTCAACTTATTTCTTAAATTATGGCTTCTCCAATTATGAATTTAAGTGAAAATCTTGAAGAAACTCTTACTTCTTTCAAGAATATTCTCTCTTTTATACTTAGAAATCAAAGGCACTTAGAATTAAGCCAAATGCAGATGATCAAAGAGCAAGAGAGACACTTCGACGCACTTCGTTGGATGATCTCAAGCCTTAGCAAAGACGAATCCGAAGCAAATCCACCGGTCACTCTCGATAAAGATAATTGGGATGTTATCAAAACTGATCCTATCTTTGGAGAAGATGGATGGGTGGAAGTCCCAAGGAATGTGTAACAACCTTGGTTTTGTGATTACCTGTGAAAATAAATTATAACGATGATTATAATTTAAAATGGAGAAATAAAATAAATTGGAGATGTAAAATTTTGTTAAAAATTGTTTGTTTTATAATAAACAATGTGTACTTGGTGAAATAAAATGGTAATAAGATGGTTTGGTTGGAAATTAAATGTGGATAGTGGAATTATGTTAATTTGGTTGTGAATTAATTAAATAAAAGATAAAAACAATTAATTCGACATTTATTTGTTGTAGATAAATATAAAATGGAGAGAATAAAGTTTCGAAAACTTTATTAAGTTATTTTGGGGGTAATAATGAACATTGAATGGTTTTATTTTGGTAGAATGTAATAATTGTGGAAATAGTGGTCAAATAGTGATTTTTGTTAATTTTAATGATGTATTAAAAATTAAATATGGTAAATATTGTAAATAAAAATTTGGAATTTTATTTAAAAACGACATTTGGGTGTAAGAATAATCTTAATATAGTTTTTATGATGAATTGGACAAGGAAATGATTTTTGTGTAATTTTTGTTGATTAAAATGTTGTTTTGTGTAAATAATAGTGTAAATTTAAGTATTTGATCAAAATGAAATTTTAATGATGAAAATTTATTTTAGTGGCTAAAGTAATTTTAAAATATGTTAGTTGCATTTTTATAAAGATAGAAACATGTTTTGTATAAATTATTTGGTGAATTAAGTGATGAAAATGGTGTAAACATGTTAATAGTATAACTTAACTAAAATTTGTTTAAGTATTATGACATTATTGCTTATTGGGTAAGCAAAATTTAACCCAAGCCCAAAACCATTTTCTAGAGGAGAGGAAACTTGCGCCTGTACGTACAATTCATCTCCTCCTTCCTTTCATTCCTTTCTTTCTCTGAGAAAAACCAAAACCCAAAAATGGCTTCTTCTTCAAAGCTCTAAATCAAATTTCTAAGCCTCCAAACTAAATTAAATTATAAAAAGATTAAGGAATTAAAATCTCCTACAGGTAATCTCTCTAAAACCCTAATTTATTGCATCCACCTTTTGATTTGAGAAAGGGTTGTTACTGTAATTTTTTTTTCCGGTTTGCATGTGTGTTATCTTCTTTCCTACAGGTTTCTAGAGCTTATTCAAGGCTAAATCTTCAAATACTTGCTTGCAAAAATTGTCAATTCGCTGCAAACAAATTCAAAGGTGAGTATTATCTCACACTTCTAACTTAAATAAGCTTGAATGCCAATTACATGTTGTCTTCTTTGTTGTTTGCTGGAAAACAATTTCCAGAGTTGAACCTGAAACTAATTTAATCATATCTCTCTCGTTTCTTATCCAAATTTGATGATTTTGGATGTTCTGGAAAGCATAGGCTTTAGCTAAAACTTTCATGTTTTGAGCTTTATGAATTTGTGAGTTTAATTTGGTCGAAAATGCACTTCTTTGTCGCTGTTCCGAGAGCAAATGACAGTGACAATGAATCCAGACCTGAAAATTGTTTTGAGTATATCTTTTGACTCGTAAGTCCAAATAGGGCGATTCTTTTTTTGACTTCTAGCTACGACAATTCTCTACAACTTTCATGTTTTATGATTTATCAAATTCTGTGACATATAAGGTCGAATTGTTACAGAATAAAGAGAATGGAGGCAATTAGGGAGAGAACAATTCTATTGAATGAGAGAGATATATCTCTTTACAATACAATCAAGCTCCATATTTATAGACTACTTATGCAGTGCAGATTACAATAATGCCCTATCATATTTAGCATATTCATCCCTATTATTAATGTATATTACAACACTCCCCCTTGATTATGCGTATGTAAAGATGATAAGAGTAATTGCCTCATTAAAAACCTTGTTATGAAAAACTCAGTGGGAAAAAATCATAAACAAGGAAAAGAGTACAACATGATTTCATCTTTAAGTAACATATATTTTATAATGTTACTATGAGGGTTGATTCTTCTGGATCAAGATAATGCCTCATTAAAACCTTACTAATAAAAACCCAATGGGAAAAAATATTAGTGAAGAAAAAGAGTACATTATAGCGTATTTCATACGCTCCCCCTGGATTATAACGCATTATTCAATTAGTTTGTTGATGCAGCCGACGCATACCAATTTTGTACACCATCTTCTGAAATGTTGATTTTGGGAGCGCCTTTGTGAATAAGTCCGCTGGATTTTCTTAGAATCGGATTTGTTTCACTTCTATCTTATTATCCTTTTGTAGCTCATGTGTGAAGAAAAATTTAGGAGAAATGTGTTTCGTCCTATCACCCTTAATGTAACCCGCTTGAATTTGAGCTACACAAGCTGCATTGTCTTCATAAATAATGGTTGACCTTTCCGTTACTGATGGAAGTTGGCAGCTTTTTCGAATATGCTCAATCAGTGATCTTAGCCAAATACATTCTTTACTTGCTTCATGTAGTGCTAGTATTTCAGAGTGATTGGATGATGTTGCTACCAATGTTTGTTTTGTAGATTGCCATGAAATTGCTGCATTGCTGTTATTAAATACATATCCAGTTTGTGATCTTGCTTTATGTGGGTCAGAAAGATAACCTGCATCAGCATAGCCAACTAGATTTGGATTAATGCCCGTGTTAGAGTAAAATAAACCCAAATTTGTTGTTCCACGAAGATATCTCATGATATGTTTTATACCATTCCAGTGTCTTTTTATTGGTTCTGAACTGTATCTTGCTAGAAGATTTACTGAAAATGCAATATCTGGTCTTGTGCATTGGGCCAAATATAATAATGCACCAATGGCACTAAGATATGGCACTTCCGGGCCAAGCACATTCTCATCTTCTTCTTTTGGGCGGTAAGGGTCCTTTTTAATATCTAAAGATCTAACAACCATTGGCGTACTAAGTGGATATGCTTTATCCATTTGAAAACGCTTTAGAATTTTCTCAATGTAGTTTGATTGATGAATTAATATTCCATTAGTACTATGCTCAATCTGTAGACCGAGACAGTGCTTAGTTTTGCCAAGATCTTTAATTTCAAATTCCTTCTTTAAGTAATTTATTGTTTCGTCAATCTCTTCTGGAGTTCCAATCAAATCTATGTCATCAACATAAACTGCTAAGATAGCAAATCCCTTTACCGATTTCTTTATAAAGACACATGGACAAATGAGATTGTTTTCGTATCCTTCTTTTACCAAATATTTACTAAGACGGTTATACCACATTATTCCAGATTGTTTCAATCCATATAGTGATCGTCTTAGTCTTAATGAGTACATGGACTTTGATTTTGCTTCAGGCAATTTATATCCATCTGGAATTTTCATGTAAATGTTGGTATCTAATTCATCCTAAAGATAAGCTGTCACAACATCCGTTAATCTTATATCGAGTTTTTCAGAAACTACAAGGCTTATCAAATATCGGAATGTTATGACATCCATGACAGGGGAGTAAGTTTCCTTAAAGTCAAAACCCGGTCTCTGCAGGAAACCTTGTGCGACAAGTCGTGCCTTGTACCTCACGACTTCATTTTTATCATTTCGTTTTCTAACGAATACCCATTTATAACCTACTGGTTTAACATTTTCTGTTGTTTTTTCTATTGGTCCAAATACACCATGTTTTTGAAGTGAATCTAGTTCCACTTGGATAGCATCTTTCCATTTTGGCCAATCATGTCTTTTTCGACATTCATTTATGCTATTTGGCTCATTATCATCATTCTCATTATTCTCATGACCTTCAATTATTTCAGTAGCTACTGCGAATGAGAATACATCATCAATTATTATTTTACTTCGATCCCATATTTCTCCGTAGTTCGTATAAAATATTGAGATCTCATTATTATTAGGTACCATTTTATCGTTGGAATCTTCTTTTATTTCTTCTGCGATAATGTTTCCTTCCACGCTTCTAGGAGAATTGGGATTTTCATTTGAGTGATCTTTTTGATCACTTATAACCTCTTCAGGAGGTTCCTTAATTGATGATTTTTCATTAGACTTTCTTTTTCTAGGCGCCAAGTCTTTTGAACCAATTGGCCTTCCACGTTTTTGTCTTGCTTTAGATTCATTTGCTGCTATATTTATTTTTGATCCTTCAGGGACATCAATTTTTGCTGGTGCATTTGCTGCTGGAATGTGAGATTTAGTTATTTTTGCGGTGTCACTAAATGCATCCGGCAGTTGATTTGCAATATTTTGAATATGCAAAATTCTTTGTACCTCATATTGGCATTGTTTAGTACGTGGATCCAAATAAGACATAGATGGATTATTCCATGATATTTCACGCCGTTCTACTGGAACGGTCTTTTCTCCCCCTAACGGCGGGAAGATTGTCTCATCAAATTTACAGTCTGAAAATCTTGCAGTGAAGACATCACCTGTAAGAGGTTCAAGGTAACGAATTATCGATGGGGAATCAAATCCCACATAAATTCCCAACCGTCGTTGAGGACCCATTTTAGTACGAAGTGGGGGATTAATAGGTATATGCACAGCACAACCAAATTTTCGTAAATGTGAAATATTTGGTTGAAATCCAGTTAAGAGCTGTGATGGTGAAAGCTGATGATAAGCTGTTGGTCTAATTTTAACCAATTTCGATGCATGCAAAATTGCATGCCCCCAAGCTGAAACAGGTAGTTTTGATTGCATAAGCAATGGTCTTGCAATAAGTTGCAAGCGCTTAATTAATGATTCTGCTAGACCATTTTGAGTATGAACATGAGCTACTGGATGTTCAATTTCAATCCCCAATGATAGACAATAATCATCAAATACTTGAGAAGTAAATTCTCCAGCATTATCAAGTCGAATCGATTTAATTTGATGATCAGGGAAGTGTGCTCTCAATTTTATTATTTGAGCAAGTAGCTTGGCAAATGCCAAATTTCTTGTAGAAAGTAAACAGACATGTGGCCAACGAGTTGATGCATCAATCAATACCATAAAATATTTGAATGGTCCACATTCAGGGTGGATTGGGCCACATATATCACCTTGAATTCTTTGTAAAAATGTTGGAGATTCAAAGGTGATTTTACTATATGAAGGTCGAGTGATTAATTTTTCTTGTGCACATAGGGCACATAAGTAATCACTTGGTAAATTCAATTGGTTTGATAAATCATGTCCGTTTGAGTTTTTGGCAATTTTACGCATCATAGTTGATCCAGGATGACCCAAGCGATCATGCCAAAGAATCAATGTCTTTGTATTTGTGAGCTTCTGGCTCATGTTTATAGAGTGAGATTCAACTATGCCAATTTTTGTAAAATATAAACCAGTTGAAATTGTACCAAATTTTTCTAGGATAAGCTTCTGGCTTTCAATTCTAGAAATAACACAAAGATATTCTTTGTTGTTTTCATTTATAGTTTGAATATGGTATCCATTCATTCTTATATCTTTGAAACTCAGCAAATTTCTTTTAGAGTTGCTTGAGTATAATGCATTCTGAATAAAGATATGCGTACCATTTGGTAATATTATATGGGCTCTTCCGGACCCGTCAATTATATTAGCAGATCCAGCTATAGTAGAGACTTTAGCTGAGAAATTTTTAGATAGTTCAGAGAAAAACTTCTGGTTTTTCAAAATTGTATGAGTAGTTGCACTATCTAGTAAGCATATATCATCACCCAAATGGCGTTCCATACCTTAAGAATTAAAGACAATGATTAGTCAATCACTAAAATTTGTATGTATAAATGAATGTAATGTAAACAAACAAAGTAATATGATTAAAATAGGCTATTGATTAAAAACAACATCCACATTACACATTACTAGTACTGCAAAGGGAAATACAATTAAACGAACACAAATTTCAAACTGATTTATTGATGCAAGCTAATGAAATAAAATGAAAGTCACATAACAAACTTCAAGACATTTCTAATTGATCAACTAGGTCATATCATTGATCATTGCATTTAGATTTTCATCATTAATGAAATTTCCATTGTCATCTTCGAAGAAATCATCTAACTTCAGGTTAGTGTTTTCAGGTAACTTTTCGGCATTATTTGCCTCAATATTCTTCGAGCGATGATATTCTTCAACTGTTTTCTTTGATGATCTACATGTACGAGACCAGTGACCAGATCGTCCACATCTATAACAAACTTCCTCATAATGCCTTTTATTTTCTTAAGCTGAATCATTGTTCTTTATAGGCTCAATTTTCTTTTGTTGCTTTTTAAAGTTGGTGGTTTTGTTACCTTTAAAACCACCATAACCACCTTTGCTAGAGTTATATCCATGTCCACGACCATGTCCTCTACCTCGACCTCGACCCCTACCTCTTCCAGAGTGGGCAAAATTAGCATTAACTTCAGGTAATGCAGTTGAACCAGTTGGTCTTGAGGAATGGTTTTTTATAAGCAATTCATTATTTTGTTCAGCAATTAGTAAGCATTCTATGAGTTCAGAATATTTTGTAAAATGACGCTCTCGATATTGCTGCTGCAGGAGTATATTCGAGGCATGAAATGTTGAGAAAGTCTTTTCAAGCATTTGTGCGTCATCCACCTTTTCTCCACATAATTTCAATTTAGAAGTGATTCTAAACATTGCAGAATTATATTCTCTTACGGACTTAAAGTCCTGAAACCTCAGGTTCAACCACTCTTGCCTAGTGTTTGGAAGTATGACCGTCTTCTGGTGGTCATAACGCTCCTTCAGGGAGTTCCATAAGTGGAGAGGGTCTTTTTCAGTCAAATATTCTGTTTTTAGATCGTCATGGATATGACGTCTTAAAAATATTAGAGCCTTTGCTTTGTCCTGCTGGGACATAGTATTGCCATTTTTAATGGCATTTTCTAAGCATTGAGATTGCAAATGAATCTCAGCATCCAGTATCCATGATAAGTAGTTGTCTCCAGATATATCCAAAGCTTTAAATTCAAGCTTGGCGATGTTTGTCATTTTGTGAACTGTTCATAAAATAAATTGCATAAGGTGAATATATTCGCCACAACAACATTCACTATTTATCTGTTTCCAGCTAAAAAGAAGAAGAAAAAAATGGAAAGTCTTCATTCATGGTATCAAATAACTATACCAAAAAATAAATTGTATCAACAAAACCAAACATTTGGATTTTGCAACTTTCATGTATTTATCAAATAAGAATGGAAAGTCAGCTTTTGCGTATATTCCATTCCAAACTTTTGAATTTTATTTGGCAATAGATCCGCAAAGGGAAAATAAAATAAAATAATAATATTGAATTTAGAAGCCAAAGAATAAAAATAAGAGTGATACAAGAAAAGACATGAAAAATATAGAAGCGAACCCCAAACTAGCATGTGCTGACTTGATAGCTTTATCAAAAAAATATATGATATTGACAATTACCTTTTTGGAGAGAGGAAAAGTAACGAGTTTATAAAGAAATGCAAGAACATTTCCTTTACCTGCTGTTTTAAAGGAAATAAGAAATAGAATGTATGTAGATATATTCTAAAAGACTCGTCTGCACTAATATATATAATAGGATTTTGAATATAAATAGTCTTAGAATTGGAATGGTCAGAAGAGAAATGGTCAGAGTAATTAATATTTAATTACTTGCTGAGAAGTTGGAAAGTTTGAAGGTGAACAGGTTGAGGTCAATAATTAATTCGCATTCCTTCGTGCTGATAACGTGTTACAGAATAAAGAGAATGGAGGCAATTAGGGAGAGAACAATTCTATTGAATGAGAGAGATATATCTCTTTACAATACAATCAAGCTCCATATTTATAGACTACTTATGCAGTGCAGATTACAATAATGCCCTTTCTTATTTAGCATATTCATCCCTATTATTAATGTATATTACAACACGAATTGGCTTTTTAAGCCGCAGCCCTGTTGTTATGTTAATTGTTCACAGTTTTGCAATTTTAGACCTGAGAATTAAAATCATCATAACTTTTGAGTCTGTTATCCAAATTGGGTGATTCTTTTTCTGTAATTTAGTTTTTTCAATGCTCTTCAACTTTCGTGTTTTAAGATTTAACAAATTCTAGCTTTTACATGGTCAAAATGGCTCTTTAAGTCGCAGCCCTGTTGTTATGTATATTGTTCTCAGTTTTATAATTTTATACCTGAGAATTACTATTGCCATAGCTTTTGACTCGAATGTCCGAATTGGTTGATTCTTTTTCTGACTTTAAGCTATGGAAATTATATTCAACTTATATGTTTTATGTATTCTCAAATTTTGAGTTTAAAAGGTGCAAACTGCAGTACAAGCCGCATGCCTGATTTCTTTTGCAATGTTTGAGCATTTTCCGTTGAATTGTTTTTAAATTCGATGATTTCGAGCATTTTTTATAGAGATGGTTCTAAAGGGATAACTCCAACTAATCGAAATGCCGACATTAATGCCGATTTTCACTGCGAATTGATGGTTTCACTTGGGTTTTGTCGTATGTTAATTTTTGAATTTTTATCGATTTTTGCTGTTTCTGTGCACGTGTTTTCTAAACTGTTTTCGAAATGGTTTTTTTTTTTAAAAAAAGATGAAAAAGCTTTAAAAGTAAATGTTTTATAAAAGTTTATAATTAATTTTAAAGCTATATATGTATATATGTTTTCTCTATAATAAAGAGAATTTCAAAGCAACAATTTTCAAATAATTTTCAAAATCGTTTAAAAACCCTTTTTCTCGAAGTAAGTATTTTCTATATAAAAGAACACATATTTTTGCACTCTTCGAGAGAACGAGGAAGTGACTTAAATGGTATAATAAACCACGTGGTATGGGACACGTAGATTTGTTATACCGGTTAATTCCGGACTTGTTCCTTTGAAGCTACACACATTTGGTAGTTAGTAACACATTCCGTTGTTGTTGCCAGTACTAGGCCAGGGGGGCCAAGGGCGGGGGGGCCACTAGTGCTAGGTCGGTGGAGCCATATATATACATAAGGCCGGGGGGGCCAACGTTGATAAGCGCACTATTATAGTACTTGACAAGGCCGGGGGGCCACTTATTATGTGCACGTGCAGTTGTTGTTATGGATCCATACCGTTGTTGTTGTTGTTGTTATTTCTAGATTTCATTCTTATTGAATTTTAGATTTTTTTTGTTGTTTTTCATATGTTCACCATAGTATTGTTCTTGGAGTTATATGTATATATATATAGCCTATGTGCTATTTGAAGATTTTCATATGGTGAATACATTATGTGGTTGTTGGGAACTTACGTGTCCTATTTGGTGCTATGATGCGGTTTGCATCTTGTTGTTTTGTTGTTGATGGAAGTCTTTTATTATGTCGATGTTGAAGCCGATGATATGAGGCATTTATTCATGATTTAATCGATGTTGTTGTTGTTACCCCTTTTCATGAGAATTTCGTATGATATTCTAGTTGTTATCATCTCATGAATTATGAGATGACATATGTTGTTGTTGCTTCTTCTCTATTGAGAAGAATTATTATTTATTATCCTTATACTTCACCTATCATTCTCTAATCAGTTTATTTAAGCTAGACTGACCCGTGTATTTTATGTACTCGGGTCAGACCGAGTTGTTTCAGGTTAACCACCTGCTGTAGATTCCCTTGTAGCTGCTTTCGCTATGGCCCATTTTGCTATCCTTTGGATGCTAGTCCACCTTTTGTGTTGTCGTTTAGCTATCTTTTTGTGTACTCTGATCTATGTATATTCTTTTGAGACATGATGTATATATATGTGGTCCGTGTTATCACTCACTTATGTATCACTATGTAGTGTACTGATGATGTATCTGTATATATGTGCGTTTGCTGTTCTGTGATATGTTGTATATTTGTTGTTGTTGTATTTTGTTCTGGATAGGTCCATTAGCCACCATAGTTTTGTGTTAAACATTTATTGGGTAGGTTGATCCACAAAAAAAGAATAAAAAAAATAAAAAAATAAAATCAATACACCCAATCGACGTATCCAATACTTGTTTAAGGCAAAGCTTACGGATGGTCGCTCCTAACCAGCCCTATTCTCTACACTAGCAGACAGTATTACTCCGTAATACCCTTTGTTAGTGTAGGTCTTGGGGTGGGGCGTTACAGCTTGGTATCAGAGCATGGTTCAGAACAAAATATGATAAACAAAGAATTGAAACACATTTTATGGTACATCAAAGTGTAATACAAGTGTTATGAATCCCTGAATCATCGTGTCTTTGTTCTTTCCATGTCCTTTGGGGTAGATAGAAGTTTGGGAATACGTCTAGGAATGCATTTTAATTCCGTAGTATTCCATATTTGAATTAATGATATCTACCATGTGAATAATCTTTATCTTATCTTAACTTTCAGCTAATGGCTGGAAGAGGCAGAGGACGACGCTCGGATGCTGGGCAATCCAGCGGCTCGCATCCGGATGGCGTTTATATGTCTGTCGATCAGTTCATGGAGTTATTTAAGTGCACTCAGCCTCCAGTTCCTACTCCTTCGTCTCCTTCGCGCAAGTCTTCTTTTGCGCGCATGTGTAGTGATTTTTCTCATCTTGGAGGCAAGCCTTTCAAAGGCTCAGAGTCTGTTCTTGAGGTCCAGGCATGGCTTCGTACATGCGAGCGCATTTTTACTCGCATGGAGCTTTCTGACCACCACCGAGTTCTTGTAGCATCTAGTATGTTGCAAGAGCGTGCTCTTGATTGGTACGAGCTTCTTATTGCTGAGATTGATGAGTCCACTCTTACTTGGCTACAATTTAGGGAGCGATTCGAACTTAAGTTCGTTCCTGAATCCGAGAAAGCTCTCTTAGCCCGTCGGTTCCTTGAGTTGAAGCAAGGGAAGTCTTCTATTTCAGAATATGTTTCTTCTTTCGAGGCCTTGTCCAAATATGGTCTCGAATACATTAGCACTTCATATAAGAAGAATCTCAAGTTTGTTTCTGGCCTCAAGAAATATTTGAAGAAATCTTTGATGCTCCAGCTTAAGCTTTCTTTTGAGGAGTTGATTGACTCGGCGCTTCATCTCGAAGCCGTCGAGAAGGAGTGCGAGAGTGGTGAAGAGGTTGAGGTTTGCAAGAACCCCAATAAGAAGAAGTTCCCATTTCATAAGCGGAAGTTTTTCCCTTCCAAGAAGAAGAAGCCCGTTGGATCTGGTCCTAGTTCTCAGCCTAGTGGAAAGCCTCCTACCCAGAAGTCGTGTTACAATTGTGGCTCTTTTGATCATATGATTAGAGATTGTCCCAAGCCTCGCATTTGTCGTAATTTCAAGAAAGAGGGACATTGGTCTTCTTCTTGCCCTATCAAGCCAAAGTCTTCTGGTTCTGGAAAGCTTAATGTTGTTGATGCTTCTGGTGGTTCTTCTCAGCCTAGAGGTACCCTTTCTTCTGTTCTTGAAGGTTCCATTTTGTTTCGTGATCGTTCTATACGTGTCCTCTTCGATACGGGTGCATCACACTCATTCGTATCGAAGGAGCTTGTTGATGATATACAGTTGGATGTTTCTTGCCTTATTACTTCTTTGAGGATTGCAAATCCTATTAGGGGATCCGCAACCCTTAGTATGCTTTGTGATGATGTTGAGATTATTCTTTGTGGTTTTTCTTTCCGTGCGAATCTGCACGTTATTCACTATCTTGGTTTTGATATGATATTTGGTATGGACTGGCTAGTTCGATACGATGCCAAGATTCTTTGTTCTGATAGAGCCATTTATCTCCGCCATCCAGACTCTCCTTCGCAGTTATCTCTTATGCTTCGGGATACCGATTGTGATTCCGTAGCATCCTTATATGCTCTTGATTCTCGAGATGATGAGGATGATGTGTCTCGAATTCCGATCGTTTGTGACTTCGCTGATATTTTTGAGCCTGTTTCGGGATTGCCACCCAAGCGGGCCATAGAGTTTCGTATTGACCTCATCCCTGGTGCGCAACCAGTTAGTCGTCCTCCCACGAGGATGTCCACTAAGGAGAACGAGGAACTTAAGAAGCAACTCCTCGAGCTCGAAGCTAAGCACTTCATTCGATCTAGCTCTTCACCGTGGGGTGCCGCGGTAGTATTCGTGAAGAAGTCCGACGGGAGTCTTAGGCTTTGCGTCGACTATTGCAAGCTTAACGAGTTAACCATCAAGAATCGTTACCCTTTACCAAGGATCGACGACATGTTCGATCAGTTAAGTGGTGCTAAGGTCTTTTCACAGTTAGACCTTGCCACTGGTTTTCATCAGCTCCGAGTTGCGGAGGATAGTATCCCTCTCACCGCATTCCGCACTCGCTATGGCTCTTATGAGTGGCTTGTCATGCCGTTCGGATTGACGAATGCACCTGCCTACTTTGTCGATCTTATGAATCGGGTATTCCGGGAATATCTCAATAAATCTGTTCTTGTATTCATCGATGATATCTTAGTATATTCCAAGTCCGAAGAGGACCATGCTCGACATCTTAGAATTGTTTTGAGTACTCTCCGAAAGCATCAACTCAAAGCAAAACTTTCTAAGTGTCACTTTTGGGAAAAGCAAGTGAAGTTCTTAGGCCATGTTGTATCTTCAGAAGGTATTTCCGTTGATCCTTCTAAGATCGAAGCTATTCAGAATTGGAAGAGACCTGAGAATGTTCATGAGATTCATAGCTTTCTGGGTTTAGCGGGTTATTATCGTCGTTTCATTAAGGATTTCTCTCGCATCGTGCTTCCTCTTACAAACCTCACTAGGAAGGGTGTTCGTTTTATCTGGTCTGACAAGTGTGAGGCTGCCTTCCAGCGATTGAAGGAGCTTCTCACACATGCTCTTGTGCTTGTTGTTCCTGAAGGGAACCAAGATCTCATTGTTTATACTGATGCAAGCCACAGTGGGCTTGGTGCGGTTCTTATGCAGAAGGATAAGGTTGTTGCCTATGCTTCAAGGCAATTACGTCCGAACGAGGTTCGATACGCGACCCATGATTTAGAGCTTGCAGCCATCGTCTTCGCCTTGAAGATATGGCGTCATTATCTCCTTGGTGAGCATTTCGTCCTTTATACCGATCATAAGTCTCTCAAGTACCTCTTTTCGCAGAAGGAATTGAATATGAGGCAACAACGATGGTTAGAGTTCCTCGCCTCGTATGATTTCGATATCGAGTATACCCCAGGGAAGGGTAATCGTGTAGCTGATGCGCTTAGCCGCAAGCATTCGACAGTCGTTTCCATGATGTTAGCCGAATGGGATGTTCTTGAGACCTTATCCAGCTTCGACATTCATGATCGAGCACCGTCATCTGATTCACTGGTCTTATTATTCAGTATGGTGGCTCGACCTTCTCTTCTTGATCGTATCTCTGAGGCCCAGAGACGTGATGCTTATATTATGCGCCTCATTCAGTCTTGCTCATCTGAGTCCCGTGATGAGGTGTTGCGGGATTATTCGATTGATTCTCATGGCTGCCTTCGTTTGAGGAACCGTATAGTTGTTCCATCTGATTCAGCACTTAGGCGTGACATACTTGATGATTGTCATCGCTCTAAGTATACCATCCATCCGGGTAGCAGTAAGATGTACGCGGATATGCATCGCCTTTACTATTGGGAAGGCATGAAGCGTGATATTGCAAGTTATGTAAGTAATTGCATGACTTGTCAACTCATAAAAGCCGAACATCAGCGCCCTTCTGGTCTCCTTCAGCCTTTAGAGATTCCATTGTGGAAATGGGATCAGATTTCAATGGATTTCATTGACGGCCTACCTCGTTCGAGATCGGGTCATTGTAGCATTTTGGTTATTGTTGATCGCCTTACCAAATAAGCACATTTCATTCCTATTAAGTCTAATAGGAGTGCTCCACATTTGGCCAAGTTATATATCAAGGAAGTCGTGAGACTTCACGGAGTTCCTAGTTCGATTGTGTGTGACCGTGATTCGCTTTTCACGAGTCATTTCTGGCAGAGTCTTCAGCAAGCTTTGGGAACAAAGCTTAACTTCAGCACAGCATATCACCCGCAGTCTGATGGACAGACTGAACGGGTAAATGGTATTCTTGAGGATCTTCTCCGTGCTTGCATTTTAGATTTCGGTGGTAATTGGGAGGATCACCTACCTCTTGTAGAATTCTCCTACAACAATAGTTTTCAGTCCAGTATCGGTATGGCTCCTTTCGAAGCCTTATACGGAAGACCATGTCGATCACCTTCTTGTTGGTTGGAATCTGGAGAGAAGCTTATTCTTGGCCCAGATTCTATTCGTGATTCTTCTAAGAAGATTGTTCTTATTCGTCAGAGAATGAAAGAGGCACAGAGCCGTCAGAAATCCTACGCGGACAATCGTAGGAAGCCTCTCGAGTTCTCGGTGGGTGATTTCGTTTTTATTCGTGTATCTCCTTTGAAGGGGGTAATGCGTTTCAGTAGGACTGGTAAATTGGCTCCTCGCTATATAGGACCATTTCCTATTACAGAGCGCATTGGCCCGGTTGCTTATAGAGTATCACTTCCAGCCCAGTTTTCTAGTATTCACGACGTGTTTCACGTCTCTCAGCTTCGGAAGTGCCTCCGTGATTCAGATTCTGTTATTGATCCACCTAATATGCAAGAGCTTGAGATCTCACCTGATTTATCTATTGTGCAACATCCATTCCGTATGCTTGCTTCGGAAGTCAAACGCCTTCGAAATAAGGATGTACCGCTCGTGAAGATTCAATGGTCCGCTAATCCAAAAGACTGTACATGGGAAACCAGAGAATTTATCAAGCGATCCTATCCTGTCTTTCTATCTTCTCATGTTGAAGGTGAGAATTTTTAACTCAAACCTATCTATTTTCCTTTGCTAGATGAAATAAATTGTGTTGAATACAACTCTTCTTTAAGAAATTGCGGGGACGCAATTTTTATAAAGGGGGGAGTCTGTAACAACCTTGGTTTTGTGATTACCTGTGAAAATAAATTATAACGATGATTATAATTTAAAATGGAGAAATAAAATAAATTGGAGATGTAAAATTTTGTTAAAAATTGTTTGTTTTATAATAAACAATGTGTACTTGGTGAAATAAAATGGTAATAAGATGGTTTGGTTGGAAATTAAATGTGGATAGTGGAATTATGTTAATTTGGTTGTGAATTAATTAAATAAAAGATAAAAACAATTAATTCGACATTTATTTGTTGTAGATAAATATAAAATGGAGAGAATAAAGTTTCGAAAACTTTATTAAGTTATTTTGGGGGTAATAATGAACATTGAATGGTTTTATTTTGGTAGAATGTAATAATTGTGGAAATAGTGGTCAAATAGTGATTTTTGTTAATTTTAATGATGTATTAAAAATTAAATATGGTAAATATTGTAAATAAAAATTTGGAATTTTATTTAAAAACGACATTTGGGTGTAAGAATAATCTTAATATAGTTTTTATGATGAATTGGACAAGGAAATGATTTTTGTGTAATTTTTGTTGATTAAAATGTTGTTTTGTGTAAATAATAGTGTAAATTTAAGTATTTGATCAAAATGAAATTTTAATGATGAAAATTTATTTTAGTGGCTAAAGTAATTTTAAAATATGTTAGTTGCATTTTTATAAAGATAGAAACATGTTTTGTATAAATTATTTGGTGAATTAAGTGATGAAAATGGTGTAAACATGTTAATAGTATAACTTAACTAAAATTTGTTTAAGTATTATGACATTATTGCTTATTGGGTAAGCAAAATTTAACCCAAGCCCAAAACCATTTTCTAGAGGAGAGGAAACTTGTGCCTGTACGTACAATTCATCTCCTCCTTCCTTTCATTCCTTTCTTTCTCTGAGAAAAACCAAAACCCAAAAATGGCTTCTTCTTCAAAGCTCTAAATCAAATTTCTAAGCCTCCAAACTAAATTAAATTATAAAAAGATTAAGGAATTAAAATCTCCTACAGGTAATCTCTCTAAAATCCTAATTTATTGCATCCACCTTTTGATTTGAGAAAGGGTTGTTACTGTAATTTTTTTTTCTTTTCGGTTTGCATGTGTGTTATCTTCTTTCCTACAGGTTTCTAGAGCTTATTCAAGGCTAAATCTTCAAATACTTGATTGCAAAAATTGTCAATTCGCTGCAAACAAATTCAAAGGTGAGTATTATCTCACACTTCTAACTTAAATAAGCTTGAATGCCAATTACATGTTGTCTTCTTTGTTGTTTGCTGGAAAACAATTTCCAGAGTTGAACCTGAAACTAATTTAATCATATCTCTCTCGTTTCTTATACAAATTTGATGATTTTGGATGTTCTGGAAAGCATAGGCTTTTAGCTAAAACTTTCATGTTTTGAGCTTTATGAATTTGGTCGAAAATGCACTTCTTTGTCGCTGTTCCGAGAGCAAATGACAGTGACAATGAATCCAGACCTGAAAATTGTTTTGAGTATATCTTTTGACTCGTAAGTCCAAATAGGGCGATTCTTTTTTTGACTTCTAGCTACGACAATGCACTACAACTTTCATGTTTTATGATTTATCAAATTCTGTGACATATAAGGTCGTATTGGCTTTTTAAGCCGCAGCCCTGTTGTTATGTTAATTGTTCACAGTTTTGCAATTTTAGACCTGAGAATTAAAATCATCATAACTTTTGGGTCAGTTATCCAAATTGGGTGATTCTTTTTCTGTAATTTAGTTTTTTCAATGCTCTTCAACTTTCGTGTTTTAATATTTAACAAATTCTAGCTTCTACATGGTTAAAATGGCTCTTTAAGCCGCAGCCCTATTGTTATGTATATTGTTCTCAGTTTTATAATTTTAGACCTGAGAATTACTATTGCCATAACTTTTGACTCGAATGTCCGAATTGGTTGATTCTTTTTCTGACTTTAAGCTATGGCAATTATCTTCAACTTATATGTTTTATGTTTTCTCAAATTTTGAGTTTAAAAGGTGCAAACTGGCAGTATAAGCCACAGGCCTGAGTTCTTTTGCAATGTTTGAGCATTTTTCGTTGAATTGTTTTTAAATTCGATGATTTCGAGCATTTTTTTTTAGAGATGGTTCTAAAGGGATAACTCCAACTAATCGAAATGCCGACATTAATGCCGATTTTCACTGCGAATTGATGGTTTCACTTGGGTTTTGTCGTATGTTAATTTTTGAATTTTTATCGATTTTTGCTGTTTCTGTGCACGTGTTTTCTAAACTGTTTTCGAAATGGTTTTTTTTTTAAAAAAAAAAGATGAAAAAGCTTTAAAAGTAAATGTTTTATAAAAGTTTATAATTAATTTTAAAGCTATATATGTATATATGTTTTCTCTATAATAAAGAGAATTTCAAAGCAACAATTTTCAAATAATTTTCAAAATCGTTTAAAAACCCGTTTTCTCGAAGTAAGTATTTTCTATATAAAAGAACACATATTTTTGCACTCTTCGAGAGAACGAGGAAGTGACTTAAACGGTATAATAAACCACGTGGTATGGGACACATAGATTTGTTATACCGGTTAATTCCGGACTTGTTCCTTTAAAGCTACACACATTTGGTAGTTAGTAACACATTCCGTTGTTGTTGCCAGTACTAGGCCGGGGGGGCCAAGGGCGGGGGGGCCACTAGTGCTAGGTCGGTGGAGCCATATATATACATAAGGCCGGGGGGGCCAACGTTGATAAGCGCACTATTATAGTACTTGGCAAGGCCGGGGGGCCACTTATTATGTGCACGTGCAGTTGTTGTTATGGATCCATACCGTTGTTGTTGTTGTTATTTCTAGATTTCATTCTTATTGAATTTTAGATTTTTTTTGTTGTTTTTCATATGTTCACCATAGTATTGTTCTTGGAGTTATATGTATATATATATAGCCTATGTGCTATTTGAAGATTTTCATATGGTGAATACATTATGTGGTTGTTGGGAACTTACGTGTCCTATTTGGTGCTATGATGCGGTTTGCATCTTGTTGTTTTGTTGTTGATGGAAGTCTTTTATTATGTCGATGTTGAAGCCGATGATATGAGGCATTTATTCATGATTTAATCGATGTTGTTGTTGTTACCCCTTTTCATGAGAATTTCGTATGATATTCTAGTTGTTATCATCTCATGAATTATGAGATGACATATGTTGTTGTTGCTTCTTCTCTATTGAGAAGAATTATTATTTATTATCCTTATACTTCACTTATCATTCTCTAATCAGTTTATTTAAGCTAGACTGACCCGTGTATTTTATGTACTCGGGTCAGACCGAGTTGTTTCAGGTTAACCACCTGCTGTAGATTCCCTTGTAGCTGCTTTCGCTATGGCCCATTTTGCTATCCTTTGGATGCTAGTCCACCTTTTGTGTTGTCGTTTAGCTATCTTTTTGTGTACTCTGATCTATGTATATTCTTTTGAGACATGATGTATATATATGTGGTCCGTGTTATCACTCACTTATGTATCACTATGTAGTGTACTGATGATGTATCTGTATATATGTGCGTTTGCTGTTCTGTGATATGTTGTATATTTGTTGTTGTTGTATTTTGTTCTGGATAGGTCCATTAGCCACCATAGTTTTGTGTTAAACATTTATTGGGTAGGTTGATCCACAAAAAAAAAAAAAAATCAATACACCCAATCGACGTATCCAATACTTGTTTAAGGCAAAGCTTACGGATGGTCGCTCCTAACCAGCCCTATTCTCTACACTAGCAGACAGTATTACTCCGTAATACCCTTTGTTAGTGTAGGTCTTGGGGTGGGGCGTTACAGAATGTCTGATCATTATGTGTGTTTGTTTGTTTGTTTGATTTGATTTAGATTTGATTAGGATTTGATTGAATTGTTTACATAAGTTTGATTTGGATTTGGTTTGTATATAACTTCATATACTATACATGATTGGTTTGCTATGTATGATATTGATTTGAGTGTCAAGTTACACTTATATATATGCTCACACACTTGATCACTTACACGTTCACTTTACACTTTTATTCTATATATACTTGATAATCTTAGAAGAGGTAAATCTTTTATTCCTTTTTGCTGATGTCAAAGGGGGAGAAAGTTATAAAAATATGTGCGCTTGGTGTAAGGGGGAGTCATGGAATAAAGGGGAGTTGTAGTTTTAAGAAGAAGTCACGGAGTAAGGGGAAGTTAAGGTATGGTAAGAATATTTTATAAATAAAGGTTGTCATCATCAAAAAGGGGGAGATTGTTAGGAAGTGAGTTGATGATGTTTGATGACAGCAACCTTATATAGTTATTATACTTTACTTTATAAAATATATACTAACATTTCCATATATATATATATATGTATATAGGAAGTATATGCAGGTATCATAGAAGACTGATCAGTATAAAGACTCAAGCATCAAGATGAAGATTAGAGATTCAAGATTCAAGACTCTAGAGAATCAAGATTTCAAGATCTCAAGATAAGTATGTAGTATTTTGTTAAAACTTCATAATAGCACTCTCATCTTTCTTCCAATTTTCTTTTGGGATGGAACCCAATTTCTATCGAAACCAGTGGCTTACAAACCCACGATAAGTAGCTTACAAACCTACGACAAGTGGCTTACAAACCCACGATAAGTAGCTTACAAACCTACGACAAGTGGCTTACAAACCCACGAAAATCAAAATCATTTAAACTATTTTGTATAAGTTCTCGAGTCCTATGGAGGAGCTCTGTAGGAAGGTTCTTGCAATTTCAGTTTGAATAGATTTTTCAAAATGTTTTTAAATCTGTTTTCAAAATGTTTTAGCTTTCAAAAAAAAAAACCAAAAAGAATTCAGTTCAGATGTAGGATACCTATCCAGAACTTGACAAAAAATATTCATATTGATTTACTGGTACTTTTTAGGTTAAAGCACATCTTTTCTAAATCTAAATTTTTTTTAGCCTCAATTATGACTACTGATTTGAAACGCCCACCCCAAGATGAGTGCTCTCCTATTCCGACTTCCCCAGAGCCTCCGGTAGCACCCGGATCCCACGAGTGAATAGAAAGTTAGATCTACATTGGATCTCACCTGAATCGCCCCATCTATCCTCCTGAGGAGAAGAAGCTCCGTTTACTCAATGAATGACTCCCCTCTAAAACTTTTTGTTTGTCTACTACTTCTTATTTCTTATGTTTTTATTTATTTAAAATAATGAATGTATGAATCTAAACAAAAGATTTCCGATATATCCGGAAAAGAAGAAATATTAATCTTTGGTGAACAAGAGAAAAAGCACCAAAATATCATAATTTACGATCAATTCATTCAATTTTTCCTTTTTTAGAGGACAAATTATTCGCCTTTGCCCGTTCTTCCAGCCCAATAAGTGGCTTTTCCTGAGTGAGCTCCTTTGTGTAATACTGTAATACAATAAGTAGTTGACCTTTTCATTATATTCCATCTATATCCCAATTCCATTCATTTAATATTTCTTTGGTGTGATTGACATAAGAGATGTCATTCAATCGAAGAAGATGGTATCGTTGACATAAGAGATGTCATTTCTAGTCTATCTCTTTCTATATATGGAAAGTTAAGAAATCATCATATAATAATCGAGAAATTGAAATAGAAAAGAAAAAAGGGAGGTTTGTGATGATTTTAAAATCTTTTCTACTAGGTAATCTATTATCCTTATGCATGAAGATAATAAATTCGGTCGTTGTGGTCGGACTCTATTATGGATTTCTGACCACATTTTCCAGTCGGAAAAGGAAAAAATATAGTGATAGTTTTCTTTCCAAAATAAAGAGCCTTGAATACTAAAAGAAAAGCACCTATACCTAATAAAATTAAGTGAATACCCAAAATTGTCGTCATTTTATTTCTATCTTTCCATACATAACCAAAGAATGGAAAGGATTCCTCAAGTGTCTCAGGTCCAAGAAGCGCGTGATAAATACCCCGAACGAGTTGGTTCGGAAGGCTAATCAGATCTACTAGGCAATCATCTACTTACATAGCCTACTTACCTTACATAGCCAGTTGCTTTCCGCCGACTACTTCTGAAGAGGTCCGGGGGGAACCCCGTTCAATCCGTCCCTAGACTTTTTAATATAATCCAACCAACAAACTGGAATTATTAGTTGGTTCGGGTATTGGTACCAGAGAGAGTTAACAGAACTTGAATATGCACAAATCGAAGCAATTTGATGTCTGACTCGGGCCTATATGACATGACCGATCGATAGAAATACCCCAACACTCCATCCACCTTTGTCCATATATTCCATATATCACACTAGATAGATATCATATTCATGGAATACGATTCACTTTCAAGATGCCTTGATGGAGTCAAATAGCAATGATTCGAAGCACTTCTTTTTACATTACACTATTTCGGACCGTCTATTGCGAGCCAAAACACCCTCAAGTAATCGGAAATGGGATTTATTTCTCATAAATAGAATTCAGTTAGTCTAGGGGAATAGGGTAAATATAAGATGATACCGAAAAAAGAATTGATTGCTGAGCCGTATGAGGTAGGAAACTCTCAAGTACGGTTCTAAGGGAAGGAATTGAACCACCTATTCCAACCGCGGAGAACAGGCCATTCTACAGGGTGATTCTGAATAGAGACTCTACAAATAAAAACCGAGGATTGGGACTCCATTGCTGTCATTTCATATGTATATGGTTACAATTATTTACGCTCCCAATGTGCCTATGATGTAGCACCTGGCGGATTTTTAGCTAGTGAAAAAAGATTTTTTATCACAAAGAGGTCTACTGCAACTTCTTGACCTTCCTATTTGGACAATTATTCCTGCAAAGAGTTCCTTCTATTCCGAAAGGCTAACAGTGGTTAACTATCGGATTAACTGAAAAAACGGAGTCTTTGTCTAAAGAAATACGTTGAGAAAGGGCACAGCTCGGGTTTCCGTTGCTGAGTCAGCGGGTTGGCTACAGCGATTGGCCCGTTTTCAATAACACCGAGCCTTACACTGGGTAGGCCCCGAGCGTCGAGTCCGTCGCCCAAAAAGCAGAGGACGTAGATACGCGTAGAGGGAAAGCCCAGTGTAAGGCGCAGAGTGAACATATCCCGTCCGAATATAGAGCTTATTAATGGGGAGAATCAAACCCAAAGGAGATACTCTCTCAGAACCCCCCTTTGGTTGAGGGGGAGAACTGAGCTGGCCCAAAAAGCGCTTGGGCCCACGTTACTTTGATAGTTGTGGGGCACTGTGTACTTACAGCCTCTACGAGTTGCTTGCAAGTGAAAAGCACCATTCTTCTTTAGTTAGGTAGTTCTCAGAGACCGTCAGACCAAATGTTTATACTGGGAATCGAAGGCCCGCTTACTAATAGGCAACAGGGGAGGTTGGCGTTTCTCACCCAGCCCTGTTGTTGCATCGAAACATATAAATGTTGACTAATCTGGCTAACGTTGAACTTGGTAAAATGAAATGGTTGAATAATTGAAAAATGAGATTATTCAGGAATACACATTGAATGCTGTTTATACTGGCGGTCATACGCCATGATATGCATGATTTAGACCTAATTTCGTAGAGAATTTCGTACGTAAACTAGATACGATCAATTGGGGGAAGGTAGAGGTGTACTTTTCGCGAAGCGGAAGCGAGAATGTCGGCTTGAGTAACGCAAACATTGGTGAGAATCCAATGCCCCGAAAACCTAAGACCCGAAATGAGTTGCTTCTTCGGTTGACTACAAGTGAGAAGTCTGTGCTGACTATCAGCAGCAGGAAGAGATCGACCGGAAACGAAAGCAAGCAGTACAAGATCCAATCTTTCTTCAAGGCAACTGACCCTAAAAACTCGCGTTTTTCTTAAACAAAACTGGCCTCTGATTTCCTCCATAAATTCTCCGATCCAAATGGCAGAGAAGTTTCCATATTTCTACCTTTTCTTGTTGGGCCCAGTATATTAATTGGCAGAGGCCGCAGCGGGACTACCAGGTCCACTTACTTTTTTTTTTAGTTACCATTTTTATGGTAGGTTCGGTGGGAACAATAGGGAAGTAGGAATATTTTGGTTTGTGATTAATAAATAGGGGTTGGATATCTAGAATATTTATGTTATGTTTCCTGGAATATTTTAATAAATAATAATAAGATATAAAGAGGACTATTATGTCACTACTATGTCACTACAGGCGTCGCCTGAGGGGCAGTATCGCGACTGAGTCAGCTACTTGTCACCCAGCCTAGCTACCGAATGATCCGCTGTCACATCTCTTACATTCCTAGAGTTCCGACTTGAATTGAGCCCGGGCAAAAGCCGTAAACTCTCCCCTCCGGCCTGGGTCTCGCGTGTGACAGGGCATGAACAGTTATAAATGAATTCTCGTTAATTTTTAGTTAAAACTTTGAGTTTGAGACAGAATGCCTTATGAGCTTATCCTCAAAAAAGTGAACTTTTAATTTACTTACGTGAAGCAACCAAAACCAAAGACGTCTGATAGGAGAGGCACTCTTTTTCTTTTACAAGGACTTAGCTTGGGGCCAATTACTTCTTTACTTAGTAGTCTGGTCTGGAATGAAAAAATCAGTTCGATGTTCCATTTGAGCAACCTACCAGACGTCTCAGGCCGCGTGAGGACCTGTCGTAACGGCTGATCGGTGTACACAGTGATGGGATGAGCCATTTTCCCATTGAGGCCGAACCTAAACCTGTGCTCGAGAGATAGCTGTCCATACACTGATAAGGGACTTTCCTAAGGCATAGTATATATATAATATGAACGAGAACGCTACTTTTTAATACCGGGTGATCAATGATAGAAGCTCGCCTGCTACAGAAAGAATAGAACCTGGGACGATCAAGATACTTTCGTCTTCTTGGATGAGGAGGTTCTTTCGACATAAGGAACATGATGAACAAGAAAATCTCTCGGCAATCGATTTCGGACCGGAAGCCGTTAATTTTAGAATAAGATCTTTTATGTAGCCCAACTCATAGAGAGTTCTGTCACTTGGTCTGAACCTATTTCTTCTATTCCTATGATTGTTCAGTGATGGGTTTTCTCCTTTTAGGATTAGGTTTCTATCCCATATCGTGTTGTGCTAAGCTCATTTAGCTAACATTCCTTTTTCCGACGAATGGCGTAATCCGATGATTTCGTGTCCAATATCCGTTTTACATCTTCTGTACGAAAATATTCAATTCTCATAAGATCCTCCTGACTGTTACTCAAAAGGTCCAATAATGTATGTATATTGGACTTTTTGAGACAATTATAGGCCCTAGGAGATAGTTCTAATTGGTCAATAAAAATACATCAGCTTCAACATCGCTTGGTCAACGCAATCAAAAATCATTCACCAATAAATTCTCAATACAATAAGAGTAGGGGAGTTGGAGAAGATTGAAAGGCCAAGCTTTGACTTTTGTTAAGAAAATGCTTTCATTTCTTGCATCCATCCAAACACGAAGCAGTGAGAAAGACATTTTCATTTTGATATCTTTCTTGTTATCTGCCCCGTCATGCGCATCTGGCAAACACTTTCTGATTCTCTCACAAATACCAAGTTCTTTTTTCTTATGGAAGAAAGTCTTTTTCAAAGATTCTATATAAATTTCATATATGAAACCGAGATAGTTACCTTTCAGAAAATTATAACGATATAGGGGATATCTATGTTTTATTTAGGTAACGCATCATGACGGCTAAGAGAAAGAAGCATTAGGCTTCGCATGAAGCTGGACTTCAGCCCGGCAGAAACAGGTGGGTGACTATGGCACATAGAAAAGTCTTGGCGTAAGGCTCGGTGTTATTGAAAACGGGCCAATCGCTGTAGCCGACTAGGCCACAGCTTCATTCTCGTTCGCCGTAGCCAACTAGGCCACGTCTCACTTCCCCCACCAACTGTAGCCGCCCCGTCTGCTAAAATTTGGCCCTTTTTTATACATTTACCCTGCTGAACCTGGTTCCGGTGAAGGTCAGCGCTTGCCTTTGATACAAGTTTAGTAATGAGCATAACGGCCCTATTGTTCCGATGGAAAGAAGAACCTATAATTAGCTTTTCGGGAAATTTCCAAACGAACAATTTCAACGAAATCTTTCAATTTCTTATTTTACTATGTTCAACTCTATGTATTCCTCTATCCGTAGAGTACATTGAATGTACAGAAATGGCTATAACAGAGTTTCTGTTATTCGTATTAACAGCTACTCTAGGAGGAAGGCATAGTCTTCTTCTTCTTTTTTTTTTTAATAAAAACTCATTGGCGCCAAGCATGGGGGAATGCTAGACGTTTGGTCGAAAGAGTAACGGATATAGGAAATATTGTTGCCAAGATCTACCTTTTTCTAAATATCCTTATAATTCTTCCATTGACTTCAATTTCTACTTGAACCTGCCTTTCTTTCTTTACCGGGAGGGGTGGCCTATATGGCGCAACCCAATTTTTGTTTTTCAAGTTTATAATTGAATTTGGGCACTTTCCATTTTGAATCTAAAAAAAAATACTAAGAAAAATTCCCCCTTGACAGTGATATGTGTTGTATATGTAAATCCTAGATGTGAAAATAGGGATAATTCCCTCACTCGCTTCTACGTCTGTCCAACTGTAACAAAGAAAAACCAGATCCCTTTGTCTAAGACCAATGTTTATACTGGTCTATCTACTATTACGTTCCTCACTCCACAAGAACCCCCCTTTGGTTGAGGGGGGCAGGGTCGGGGGCGGGAGGTTAATCGGCTTTGCGATTCCGATCGCAAAACTGTAGGTGCGTAGCAATAGAGATAGCGATCGCCCACGTAGGACAGAAGGATAAGATATCAGTCCTATTGGACCAGGGAGTCACATCATACATGAATAACTTTTCAATCCTTTTCCTTCTTCTTGTTGCTGGATATCTCGTTCGTATCCATCTTCTCTTTTTTTCCCGAGCCTCTAGTGAGTTACAGACAGAGTTAGAAAAGATAAAATCTGGGTTCGGGGGAGGAGAGAGGATTTCGACAAGGAGATACTCTCTAGTTCTTCCGGGAACCCCCCTTTAGTTGAGGGAAAGCCCAGTGTAAGGCGCAGAGTGAACATATCCCGTCCGAATATAGAGCTTATTAATGGGGAGAATCAAACCCAAACGCAAGCACCTCGGGGCCGCTTGACCCCTAAAGCTCAGATGTTTGACTTTCATTTGTTAAGCAAAGCTGTTTGCAAATAATCTATTTTGACTTCCCCATTTATTCCGGGGGAGGGGAGAAATGTGAAACTCTTGACTCACAGATTACATCGAAATCTTCAGTATTGAGCCCGGGGGTGGTGGTCGGGGGCGGGAGGTTAATCGGCTTTGCGATTCCGATCGCGGAAATGGTTGAAGTAGTTGAATAGGAGGATCACTATGACTATAGCTCTTGGTAAAATTACCAAAGAAGAAAATGATTTATTTGATATTATGACCTGGATGGCACAAAGTAAATCTGATTGGCTGCCCGTCACCCTATTGTAATGGGGTAGTTCATTTTGGTTCGAATGAATCCGAAACTCAAGGCATCGAATATGAATTGTTGTCCATTTTACCCGGTGTCGAAACAGAATTCTCGTTTTAAAGAGATTGTCCTCAGAGGCCAGTTTTGTTTAAGAAAAACGGTGGGGATCCGGTATTTTCTGAGTCCTTATGTAAGGAATTACAAAAGAAATTTTTTCAACAAAAATGTGAATTAGGAAGGATTGGTCGACGAAATATGAACCGGAGACTGAATCTTGATAACCTAGAGGTTCCCGAGGGGAGCACAGCGAGAAGTCGAGGCGCGGAGACGCAGTCAGTCACATTGGAAAATGATCCCCCAATTCGATATTATTGCAACAAGAGCTTACGCCCCAGTATACTTAGGCCTTCCTTTAGTCGATGAGACTTCGACGAGTAGGCGGTATATGTTTGGTTAGTTAGACAAGACAGGCAGCAAGGCCTCTCTTTTCTTTTTATTTCCTTCCATCATTCCTTAAGTCCCATAAGGCTCGATTAGTTTCTGCTAGACGAGGCTTATCACTCCTAAACTAACCTTATTTATTTTTTTTCTTTTTACAGAGAGCCCGGGCTCAATGAACAACTATTCTCAATCGGCGAAGCCTCCTGGTCATCGCTGCCCCCTGATGCTGTCTCGGGGAGTTGAGTTGGGGGCTTTGGCTTTCTCTTCTGGTTGTAGCTCTCTCCGTCAATGCCTAAATAATATACTGGACTCCGAACTATTCATGATATTTTTTGTTTCCTCGTAGCTCGCTTCTTTTTGGGTGTGAAGCAGTGTCAAACCAAAATACCCAACAAGCATTGATCTGATTCAGTATCATCAAGATACAATTCATCCCATTGAATTTACAGGAATCAAATTTATCATCTCTATGGGATTAGATCCCGAGTTAAGTTATTGCGAAAAAAAAGATTAGATTATGGAAGTCAATATTCTCGCACTTATTGCTACTGCACTGTTCATTTTAATTCCTACTGCTTTTTTACTTATTATCTATGTAAAAACAGTTAGCCAAAATGATTAATTTGAATGAAACTTTAATTATCAGTTCTTAGCAGTTCAATTCAATTCAATTCAATGATTCAAGAAATGAAAGAAAAGAATTCAAACTCTAAGTCTTAAATGAAATGATTGCGCAGAATAAATACAATAATGATGAATGGAAAAAGAGAAAATCCTTTAGCTAGATAAGGGGCGGATGTAGCCAAGTGGATCAAGGCAGTGGATTGTGAATCCACCACGCGCGGGTGCACTGGACGTTCCCAAAATGGGTACTATCAGGTCGGGTGAATTAGGGAATAGACAGACGCCTGTTGGCATTCCAGCTTTCCTTCTCTTTTCAGGGCCTATCCGGTTTCCGGTCGATCTCTTCCTGCTGCTGATTGATTTTCCGTCCCCCGAATGTAGTTATTTCAACTACATCGAATGATCTTTCGAATTGGTCAAGACTCTCCAGTTTATGGCCATCTTAGTAGCCAGAGGAAAAGAAAGCAAAAGCGATTCCCATAGTAGCGGCGAGCGAAATGGGAACGTAGTCAATCTCAGCCTTAGACTACATCGCTCACTCAGCTGCGCTACCTTCCTTACGCTATCTCAATCCCAAGCCGAAGGTTAGTCCTTACCTTTCTTCCCAAACCGAGCCCCTGATAAAGGAAAGAGATGCTGTGTATGAATCACTCACATATTCTTCTGAATTATATGTCCCTGCGGGAGATCCTTTTCTATTTCATACTCATGAAAACAAAAATTCTTTTTTTCCTAATGAGCTGATTATCTTAATCTTTACCATTTTTATCAATAATACATATTTGTAGCAGAGTAAACTCAAAGTTTTAACTAAAAATTAACGAGAATTCATTTGGGAGCGTCAATCGGTGCTCTTCGCTTCAAGTCTTTTCCCCTGCCTACTTTCTTCGGATCGTTCTGACGATGCTTATTATTTTCTGTTTGATAGTTCCTCGTCTCAAGGGCCGCCTGCATAGTTGCAGGCCGACTCGACTACAGAGACCTTACCTGGGCGGGTCGGCCTTCCTCCGGGCGCCTGTTGTTCCCAGAAAGACGTACGGAAGAGGTATGGTATGCCCCTAAGCCGGATTCTTTCCCTGTAGGTACTGGGTGTTAGCCAATTACACCAGAACAGTTATAAATGAATTCTCGTTAATTTTTAGTTAAAACTCATCCTATCAGCACGCATTCCATCAAGATCAAAGATTCCAAGATTCAAGAAGTAGAATCAAGATCAATTAAAATCTCAGATTCATACAAGAACCACGATGATTTAATCCCAAGCTAAATAAAAGGGTTCTTTGAGTAAAGTCGTCACAATCACTTTAAGCAGTGGAAACAACACTAAATGATAAACTAAATTGTTCGGGACAGATTTCGGGTGGTGGTCGGGGGCGGGAGGTTAATCGGCTTTGCGATTCCGATCGCAAAACGTAAATGACAACAAATGACTTAGCACCTAGGAGCGACAATGGCAGTCGCTCTGATCTTGAATAACTGCGAAGCGACCCGCTCGAAGATCCAGGATTTTCATTGATATCACTTCAAACTTTGTTTTAGCCTTGAAATATTCCTCTATTCTGATTTTAAAAACTTCTATTTTTGAAACATCAAAACTTATTCTGATTTCAAATATTACTTATATAATTGACGATCTATATCAATATATGTATATATATATATATTTAAAATAATGTTTTATATCCATTCTCTATCTCAAAATATTGTTTAAACACTTTACTTTTCTTCAGAGAAGTTTCAACTTGTTTTAAATTCAATTGTCTTTGCAAAACAACATCTCTATAATTTTGAACTAAGGGATGTCGACATAAGGGGATACCCCATGTCGACATGGTGACAGTTGGATTCAAAATTCAATTTTCAAAAGAAGTGTCCATTCGTTCGAAAACTTTTTGCCAATGGTTATGACTGTTGTGCATCTATATAAAGGCTTCCAAAACAAATTTTTTAACAACTAATTTCTTATTTTCTTCACTCTTTCTTCTTCACCATTCCATATCCATAAAACTTCATATTTTCAAGATCGTGCCATCATTCTGCCAAATTCTCAATAGAAAATCATTTAGATACTCTCTCTATTTGATTCTCCATCATTCTACTAAAGATCAAAGTGCTATTCAGATTTATAGGATTAATTTGTATTCAAAAAGTCCATAGAGTCTATCCATTCAAAATGATTGTTATTAAGAAGTATTAGGGTGATCTTGTGTCCCGTAAATCAAGAGAGTTTACCCCAGACTCGGAGATAGGAGGGTTCCTCAGGGCCTTAGAAATTGAGGGTTGTAATTTGGATATTAGCTTATAAAAATCTGTATAAGGATATTGCCTTGGTGCAGGACTGGATGTAGGAGGATTCCGAACCAGTATAAAATCCGGTGTGTTCTTTCCTTTTACTTGCTTTACTTTACTATTTGCATTTATTATATGTTCTGTGATCATTCTGTGTTAGAATTCTGTTTAGATTTGTGTTGAAAGTTTTAATTTAGTCATATAGTTCATATATTCTTTAAAACACTATTCACCCCCCTCTAGTGTTATTTCTGCCTTAAGATCCTTAATCCGCATCCCTAACATATTTATCCCACTCGGTTCAAGAGAACACAGCCCAATCCTTATCACAAGCTCAACCAGTCATGCAACAAACTACCCATCAAGAGGTTACTGTGGAAATGGATTGGAGTTCCAATAATGATAAGGAGTTTGCTTTTATCAAGCCTTCCAAGACTATCTCCGCTAACACTGCCATCCTCAAGAGTCAAGAGATGCTTTTTAAACAACAAAGAAAATTAATCAAGAAACACAATATTTTGAAAACGCATAATGGGCTTTCTCGAGAAGATTTGGGACAAAATAACTTCAAGCTCTCATCCCTCCTCTCTACCTGACTCAAAACCGAAAAGCTAGATCTTGCTAATGACCTTAGGTTGGAAGGTTTGTGTTTGCTTATGTTTATTTATGTTTGGGTGTCTTTACTTTGGCAATGAACTATTTGTTTCTATTGTATTATTTGAACTTAAATGTTTAGGGGTTGGTACTTATGTGGTTATTTTGGATGTCTATTTGGACGTATATTGGTCTTGTTTATGTTGGTTTCAAAGTGTATGAACATATGCTATGTTTATGTTGTTTTGTTCTTGTTTGTCATCATGTCCATTTATCATTTGTTATTTATGTGGATCTCATACGAATCTCTTATGTTGTTTAATTGTCTTGTCACATCCTTGTTATATTCTTGTCTTTTTGTTGATGACAAAGGGGGAGATAATATTGATAGGGGATGCATGTATTAAGGGAGAGAGTTATACCTTATTCTATTTCAATCTATATAGTTGTTAAAATAAAAAAGGGGAGAGTGTTAGAACCATATTTGTACATTTTAATGATAACAACTATATCTTTGTATGTATCTAGAATGTAATTTTATGTAGGTATCAGATGATCTTGAATTAGTGAATCAAGGAGAAAAAAATCGGATCATCTACATATCATAAGCTAAGGCAATACGGATCGTCGGGTCAAAAAGTATGTATTTGGTCTTTGTTATACTTGTAAAATCTACTTGGTAGTTCATATCACACACCCCTCCATACAAATGTTTTCAGAGATCAAAGTGTTAAACAAGTTTAAAATGTGCTGTCTATATCAAAACATATTTTATACAGTTCGGTCGATTGAATATATTACAGTCAATTAAGGGCAGCCGACTGAAAATATATTCAGTTGACCCAACCCTTATATTTTATTATACAAACTTGATTTCATAATTTCCATTGTTGTCCCACATTTTAGCAGGACTGAGATATCAAGAAATTAACTGAAAATCAATGATTACTCATCTCGAATATCGATTACACGTCACAGGTTCACTATGGATATCGATGAATTTTATCGGAGTCCGGACCGAGCTACAATTGACAAGACATGACAAGAAAAGTTGTGAAAGCCGACGTTTCAAATTTTTAGTCGGTCGGAGTTCGTGTGATCGAGATATGATTGATACGAGTTAAGGAAAGCACGCTATTTGTATCCATCATGATGTCTTGTTCGTATCGATTTGTTCGAATCCATACAGATCGCATTGGTTCTGTTCACAACGGTTTTGTTCAAACTCCTCCAGAATTGCACTGTTCGTATCGATTAAGTAAGGGCTTTATTCGCATCCATATCAAACCACTAATTCGTATCGATCATACAACCGATTGATACGAACAGGGTCAAGATTGATCGTTACGAATAGTACTCCCCGCCTTTATAAGTAACCCATACGAACAACACAGTAGCGATTGATATAAACGAGTGGCTACCGATCAATACTAACAACATCGTAGCGATTGATATAAACGAGTGGCTACCGATCGATACAAATAAAGTTCATGCACAAGGAAAACTTGATCCTTTGGCATAAAAAGTGGATTGATCCAGGAATTTCGCACCACGTCACCTTGCATACACGTGCTCGAGATCGAGTCGAAAAGATCGATACGAAATGTATCGATACGAACACGATGGCCTGGAGAAAATGCTAACTTGCACCGATCATGTCTCAAAATCCATAAGTAAAAATGCTATGAAATTTTCACAGGAGCTTACGTACAAGCACAAATTTCGACTCCTTTAGACAAAATCTTGATCGATACGAGTTACGTTCGTATCGATCACGTATCGAATCAAAATCGCCTGGGATCGACCGCGAGGGCGCACCCACGTGCTGGAAGAGGTCTGCTGAGATCTGAGTGAGATACTTGCATCCTACACCTATAAATAACTCCCAGAGCCTGCAGAAAAAGGATCCTTGGCTATCCGACGTCTAGATTCTGCCGAAATCATATTTGCAATACAAAGCCGCTGTTGTACTCGAATTTCATCTCTGTAAACTGCTGTAACTAGTTGTAACCATTAGGGAAAGTCAATAAAAGATTAACTTTTGAAGTGGACGTAGGCTGGAGATAGCCGAACCACTATAAATCTTATGTCTCTATCTATTTCTTTCCGTTTCAAATTTATTATTCTCCATTTTTTATCCTCTACATTACTTAGATCTATGATTTGTGATTACATACTATTTATCTATGTTCATACACTAGTGCTTTCACGATATTTGAGGTTTGTGACCAATCTTGACTCAAACACTTTGGTGCTTTCACTGAGAACTAAACTCAAGGATTATACTTCTTAGATATTGGACTTGAAGGTTAAGGATTCAGATCTAGGAAGCAATGACGTGACAATCAACAAGAAAACAAAGAGGGGAAATGAGCCAACAAGAGGGAAGCTAAGAGGCCTCTTTTGGAGCTGGAGAAGGACAAGCTTTGATCTACATCACCAGGGACGAGATGTAGGCTATGATGGATTCAATACATGAAAGATTGTCGAAGAGCCAACAAGAAACGAAACAGAGCTTCTTAGAGCAGATGAGAGCAGCCGGAGCACAGAACCTTGGACCGGTCACAGTAGCTGCAAACATAGGACACAGAGCTAGAGTTACAGAGACCAATGGGGGTCAGGTCCAAGATCAGAACGAAGAACATGAAGGAAATCAGCAAGAACCTGGAGGCAAACCCTCAGGATCTGACATTGGAAGACCCATAGAAGGATCTCACCAAGCTAGAGCCAATGCCAATGGAACAGGATGCATGAGGAATATTACCCAGAGTACCCTTCGGGACATTTAGGGCAGGACATAAACATGCTAAGGAAACAACCCCTGGATGGAGAAGAAAGAATGGCTGGACTAGTATGACAAATTATGAGGGAAAGGTTGCAGAGCGGAGGCTTAGAGGAAGTTAGTCGGAGTCCGTTCACTCCGAATATCAGAAATGCGAAGAATCCTCCAAAATTCAAGCTACCCGTGTTGGAATCTTATGAAGGGAAATCAGACCCGACCATGCATATTACTAGATATATTAGGCATATGGAAGTGCTGGCGGCATCTGAGGAAGTGATGACACGATGTTTCCCTCTATATTTGATAGATTTGGCTGCGCTTTGGTTCAGGCAGCTAAGAATGGATCAATCAGAATATGGGACGAGCTAGTGGAACGCTTTATGAGGCAATTTAGGATCCACATGATGCGACCCAAGAGTGTGACGACCTTAGCGTCGAAGAAACAGAGGGCCGAAGAGTCCGTAAGAGATTTTCTATTACGATTCAATGCAACCGTGGCTTCAGTAGATCGCTCGGATCCATCAATGATTTTGATGGCGGTTGTGGCAAGGGTTGCAGAAGGCACATAGTTCAAGGATTTGCTGGTAAGAGACCCACCGTAAGACCTTGGAGAATTTTACCATGAAGCTGAAAGATTCATTTGCTAGAGGATTCAGGCACTGAGAGGCAGGAAATAAACGCTGTGCAAGGCGAAGGAACTTCCAAAGAACAGTCTGAAACAGACAAAGGAAAGCGGAAGCAGGATGTCAAATACGATGGTCCTGACAAACGGAAGAAATTTCGAGAACCCAGATTCAAACAATACGCTGATTTGATGACAAACCTAGAACAGATTTACACGAAGACTCGGGGGCAGCTCCCCTATCGAAAACCACCCAGGAGTGATCCCACAGAATGGGAATGTAGAAGTGGAAAATACTGCCTATTCTATGAGCTGGAAGGGCATACTACTGATGAATGCCACCTTTTGAAGGATGAGGTAGAAGAACATGTTAGAGGTGGTAGATTGCCATAATACATGAGAAATTGGACAGTGGCCGTAGAACCTGAGCGACTACAGCCTGCATCCAATAGAACTAATCCTGGATCAGGATCACGACTCGTCATCAATTGATCATGATGGCAAGGGCCAAGTTCAGGATTTGAACTTTGGTCGATTAGATAAAATTCTTAGGTTCGCTTTCGAAATAAAATGGCTATTCCACTTACACATGTAAGGGAACTAGAGAGATAACCAGCGATGCTCTGAGATGGTAATGGACCACTCTGCCCAGAGAGACGGTATCAAGTTTTTTTTCTTTGTTTGTGATTGGACATTTGGAATTTGAATTTAGTAAATGAACTTGAATTTCACAAAATAAAACTTTTACTAGAGAGTTAAAGGATGAATATTGGAAGTCAATTTGAAATTAATCGCTTTACGACCCTACCCGAAGAGATGGGGTCCGGAGTGCAAGAAGTGAGTTGCTTCGCCGGAGAGCGACAGGATCAACACACTTAATGTCGTTCCCCATTCACCAGAGAGTGATTGGATCAGTGTTCGATAAGTGCCCGGAGTGGTTGTAATCAGCCTAGGATTTGTGCCATGACATTGGTTAATGTTCAGGGACGCTGAACCGGAGTACATGGCGTGTTGCCGCTTCGTCGGAGAGCGACATGATCGGCTCACTCGATATTGTTTCCCCTTCATCGGAGAGTGACAGGATGTGATCCAGCAAGAGCCTGGAGAGACTATGATCGATCTAGAAAGACCAAGACATCTCTATTTTCCTTCGCTGGGGCCAAAGTGCAAGGGATAGAAAGCAACGTCGGAGCACGATAGGGTCTTTCTATTCAATCGTTAAGTTTGGGATGGACTTAGCAAGGGTTCGAAGTGGCCGTCGATAGTCTAAAGAGGATATAGAATTTGATTACTGACTTCCACAAGTGGAAATGGATACTGATTCGGCTTCGAACAGCCACAAACTTGATCGACGATACTATAGCTATGGATAAAACATGAACTCACGGATTTGAAGCCATTCAAAACACGCCTTTTACCAAAAGACATGTTTTGGGGGGCAAAGTGTTATCCCACCTTTTAGCAAGGCCGAGGTATCAAGAAATTAACTGAATGTCAATGAGTATCATCCCTAATATCAATTATACGTCATAGGTTCACCATGGATATCGATGACTTTTGTCCGAGTCGGATCGAGCTACAATTGGCAAGACTTGACAAGCAAAGCTGTGAAAGCCGAAGTTTCAAATTTCAAGTTGATTGGAGTTCGTGTGATCGAGATATGATCGATATGAGTTAAGGAAAGCACGTCGTTCGTATCCATCACGAAATCTTGTTCGTATTGACTTATTCGAATCCATACTGATCGCATCGGTTCTGTTCGCAATGGTTTTGTTCGAACTCCTCCAGAATTGCACTGTTCGTATCGATTAAGTGAGGGATTTATTCGCATCCATATCAAACCAGTGGTTCATATCGATCATACAATCGATCAATATGAACAGAGTCACGATTAATCATTACGAACAGCATACCCCACCTTTATTTAGTAACCGATATAACAACACCGTAGCGATCGATATAAACGAATGGCTATCGATCGATACGAACAACACCGTAGCGATTGATATAAACGAGTGACTAGCGATCGATACGAACAAAGTTCATGCACAAGGAAGAATCGATCGTTAGGCACAAAAAGTGGATCGATCCAGGAATTTCATGCCACATCACGTTGCATACACGTGCTCGAGATCGAGTCGAACAGATCGATATGGAATGTATCGATACGAACACGACGGCCTGGAGAAAACGCTAACTTGCATCGATCATATCTCACAATCCACAAGTCCAAATGCTATGAAATTTTCACAGGAGCTTACGTTCAAGCTAAAGAAGGTTCATGCCAAATTTCGAATCCATTGGACAAAATCTTGATCGATACGAGTTACGTTCGTATTGATCACGGATCGAGTCGAAATCGCTTGGGATCGATCGTGTGGCTGCATCGCCTGTAATTTATTGTTTATATTCAGTAGACCGACTTTTTATTCTTAATCGAATGATCACCCTATAATGACCATTTTCTTAAAATTCACTTCGAATAGTTGTAATCATTCAAGAGCATCTTTGCAAATGGTAATGATTGTTTCTGAACGATTACAACTCTTCGATTAAACTCTTTGATATCTATAAATAAAAGTCAACCTTCATGAATCATTTTAACTTTCTCAATTTACTTTCTTGATCTCTATTCTCTCCTGAGCGCTCTTAAACATTCTTGCTTTCAAATTATACCCCTTACTCAAGAATCATTATCTATATTTCCATAATAATGGAGCTTGCATATTGAATCATCAAGGAGATTATAGGAAGTTTTGTACTATAATTGACTATATTCGAATTATCAAGAACTCATCATAAGTTAGAGAATTATTCTTGTTTTGTGAAGTCCAGTTGGAGATCTTCTGCCAAAGGTTGAAGTCCTATTCGACTACTTAGGCATTTTGCAAGATTCTTGTTCCTTCGGATTAAGTGAAGGTTAGTTAGTTAATTCCAGAAGGAGTTTGAGATTGGACATAGGATGGGAGGTCCAAATTAGTAAAAAAAAACTCTGGTGTGATTTCTTTTATTTACTTTACTTTTGTATAATCTACTAGTTAGTATCTCTTAGTTTTGAATATACATTTGAATACATATCTAAGCCATATTATATGAGATCCCTAAGCACCATAAATTTCCTCGTTCAAAACCCACACTTTCCTAAGTAGTTAACTGTTCATTAAAAATTGTAGGGTTACAGTAGTCTTCTTTGTCTTCCTTATGTGGCTTGCCATCCATACTCTTTCTTCTAGAAGATTGATTTAGCAAGGCTCGATGGCAGGACCAAAGGCTGAATTGACCAATTGTATTCTCAAAGTTGCTTGCTTTGGTTAGGCCCGAAGGTAGGACCAAATACCATAATCTCTTGGATGATTCCTTTGGCCAGGCTCGGAGGCAGGACCAAAGGCTGTTTGATCGCCGGTATTCTCTTTAATGGTTGCTTTGGCCAGTCTAGAAGTCAGGAGCAAAGACCAAAGGACTTTTAACACCTTGAGGCATAATGTATGCCTTTGCATGAAGAATCTTACCAACCTCGTCAGGTCGGAAGCCTTATTAAGCATAGTGAACCTTAGACCGGAGGTCGTCGCTTTGTTTATACTCAAAGGTGGTATGAGTTAGTTTGGTGTGGATGTTTCCTTATCAGGGTTCTTGGTTATTGGACCAAGGAAAATTCTTTTCAAAATTCAGATTTGGAAGAAAAGTTTGTAAATCTCCTTTCGAATCGGCTTCCATTCGCTATACCGATGAACGTTTTTTTATTTTAGGAAATTGATTTTTCATAAGTTGATGTGGAAAATATTTTTTAAACTGTTTTTTGAATTATCCTGGTTTAGAGGCTCCTTATTCCAAAGTTCTTTCTTGTTTGTAAATCTGAAAACTAATTTGTAGTATATTATTTCTCTTCCTTTATTTGTCAAATGTTGTAAAACATGGTCATAAATATTCATCACTACAGGTTCATGTAATGAAATTTATATCTGGTATGCTTAATCAATAAGTTTTAGGTGGTATAACTTTATTGATAACTAAGGGACTGTAACAACTCACCATTCACGAATCCCAATTCACGACTAAAAATGGAACTAATGTCGCGGATACCGCAAATGGCGGATCGTTTTTGAGGTAAAATATATAAATTAGTTTATAGAGCCATCTACAATATTCTACAATTTCTAAAGCTCACAACGGAAGGAATAAAATCAAACAATTAATAATACAATAATTCCAGACAAATAAAACAATGCGGTGTCAAATATAACTCTAACTACAACATCTCTTTATACCATTATTAAAATGAGTCCAGTGTCAAGGAATATATGAATAAATAGTAGATAACAAATAAATGTGCATCTTTATCATATCATCACACCTCCAGGTGCGATTAATTCTCTATATCGACCCATTAGAGTATAACTAAAAAGAAGGAAATAATAGTGGGCGTCACACATACGTTTGGCGAGTGAAACGCATCATATAAGGGTATAATATTAATTAGTTAGTAAAACAACACTTATGCTCGAAAATCATACCTTAATCTGCATCACATGCACCCAACAAGTCAGCTAAAAAATATATAATAATATCATAGTGGCAACATATGATAAGGCCTCACTAAAACTAATCCCATCTAATCGTATACATTCGATCGAACCCAAAGTCCCAACTCATATGCCAATGACCGACTATAGCACGATTGAGACCAAAATCTCAAACTAGTTATCACCGAATACGTATGCACCTCGCCACTAAGGAACTATATGTCTTAGCCTACTACCGTCAAATCATAGGCAACTCGCTACTGGAGAATGCAATATCCTAGCCCACTTTCGCCAAAACTATGAACGAATCGCTACTAGGGAACCCAATATCCTAGCTCGCTGTCGTCAAATCATAAGTTACTCGCTACTGAGGAAACAAGATGTCTCAACCCACTATTGTCCAATTACGAGCGACTTGCTATTAAGGAACAAATTGTCTCAATCTACTATCGCCATACCGAACAACGTATAACAAATCTACTAAAACAAAGAACTTTCTATAAATGTCTCAAATAGGGAAAACAATATGCTAGAACGTTCCTTGTCTTGCCACGATGCAACGCCATGAACCACGCATGAAACAGAGGTCGTATATGAGAGTTATAAGAGTTCTAAGATTAAGGGAAATATCATAATCACTCAGTATAATTATATTATTATTATTAATACTATTATCTTCCACCTCGCTATAATAATCCCGAGGTCTCAAGAATCCTTCAAATGCCAACTTTGGATTGCAATTTCCATCCTTCCAACACCTTATCCTTCGATCGAATGTCCTTACCTTGACCTGCATGCCGCCCTCTCTGCAACGCCGCCTACGGATGAAGCTTTGGTCCCCTCTAGTCAAATCACCTCCATAACCACTACTAGAAGATTCCAATGATCTTTGGGCCTATGTTGTTGATCATGCACCAGTGTGACAATGTACTCGACCTCTTCGTCAAGTCTGTACCCTCGGATGGCTATCCGTTGTATTGAAATGGACAGTCCTCGTTCGTCGAACTTCTGACATGTTTTATTGCTAATCTGTAAACCCTATCAACAAACGAACACAACCAGTGAATTCATGTTGTCGAGAACTAAAATTTTGATATATAATATGTCTAGTTTGAAGCACTTATATATTTCGCACTTTTAATTAGACAGCGATTTACTTTGTTAATTACATTCAATAAAAATTATATTTTTAAACATCTAGCCACGACATACATCCTATTCAGGTGTGTGTGTATAAATTGGTTTTAATTATTAATTATATCATTATAAGTGGTTTAAGATCATAAGAGGTGAGTTACTACGACTTGCTAATATACACACAAATATGATAAATCTCACTCACCGATGAACTGTGCAACTTCTCCGATTTGATGTAGATTCTCATTTTCCTTTGCTATCCAAAAATTCCATGCCTTCAAAACAACAGATTTCTCAATAGTTTTCATTTATTTGCGTGGTTCTCTTTGTGGCGATCCATTCCATATAATTTTTTGTGTAATTTGGATTTGATTTGGTATATTAGGAATTAGCTTGGAGAATCTATAATTAATTTGAGGATTAGGGTTTTAGATGTCGAGGTAGGATTTTTCTTCCAACCAGAAGATTGTGGTTAAGAATCTATTTATAGGCTAAAAATCATAATATCTAGACTATATTTTCGAAACCAATATTTTAGAAAATGTCATTGGATTTGACTTCTTATAATTCCTAACTCGTTTAACCAAATTTAGCAAATTATGTATGTTTATTGAATGTAAATAACGTTTTGCACATAAGAATAAGTTTCAAAGTCTAACTCCAATTCCAACTCCAACATAAATTTTGCATTTTGCCCTTTATGTCAAAATTACGATTTTACCCTTTTACTTAATTATTTAATTTCATAAAATTACGGGGTGTTACATTCTTCCCTCTTAAAAGAACTTCATCTTTGAAATTCCAAGAGATGGACAATGCATCTCGCATTCGAGCGTATAAACGCATAAAGCAAAACATAGCTACAACCATTTACCATCCATTATATAATGCGAGTAAAAGACAACTAAGTGTATAATATACATTTGATAGATAAAATATGATGATATGATATGGGATGAGTGCCAATGCAACTAAATTGACTTTCTACACGAATGCAAATGCAGTGCAACCAATATGTATGCAAACATCATAATATATGCAAATATACATTTTATATGCATCTATACATCCTTATGCAACATACATATCAAAAGGCAAGTAAAAAAACACGTCCATAAACACAATAAGTAAACATGTAAATAAAGGAAAAATAAATAGCATATATGAAATTATCTAGCACAAGTTAGAACACCTAACTAAGGAAGTCTATCATAGGTAGGAATGTTCATACATACAAGCCAACATGATATAATCTAAACTGGTATAATCCAAACAAAGCAACCATAGCAACCAAAACATATCCTAGGACGTGTATACAACAAATCCTACCATCCATACATCCATTAGTATGTCAACTAGCATGCTAAAGCAACCATGCAAACAGACAACAACCTAACGATCAAATTAACCCATAAACTAACCAAAAGGGGAACTTATTGGAAAAGAGATCATGATGGGAAACTCTAACATCTCCTCGAGCTCCATCACACTCGTATCCAAACTTTTTCCTCGTCATACTTGGCCAAACTTCATTTCCTTTTATTTATTTTGTATCAAATCAAGTCTTATGGAGTATTCTCAACTCCATCTCTACATTCACCTCATAAACTAACTGGTGTATACCATAATAACTAAATCATCAACGTAAGTTTACAGATGGGATAAAAAACATGTGTGAATACTCGCCAATCTTTCAAGAAGACCACTCAAACATGCCGACTTCCCTACTCTCTATAAAATCGGGAAAGGCCCAACACTTATGGAACTAGCTTTCCTACCAAAAATATCTAAACAGCGAGCCCTTCACCTACTTAGCTACCCACTATGAACTCTCTATGTATGTCTATCCTGTGCGGTTTCCATCCCATAGTGTATTATTGATTTGTCTCTAATCATATAATATTTAAGTACATCTTATATTTAAATAGATTGCACTAATGGCATATCTTCATCTCCGTTTAATCTAGAGATATTACAAATGGATAATTCTTATTTTTGGTGAACACAGTATGACTATAACAAACTCAAATTCAAATTCGATTAATTTAAAAATAGTTCAAAAATCATTTTTGCTAGTTCTAAAATTCTATACAATTTTTTTAAAATAATTTAAGTATAAGTACCCTCTTCTTTCTTCAAATACAAAAAATATGAATAAAATTCAAGTTTATACTTAAAACATCCTTTATACTTTAAATCTTCATTTAAATCAAAACCATATTTTTTTTTCCAAAACCCCGTAAAAAATCATATAAATATTCCGAGTTCCAAATCCATAAAATTCCTCTTCAAAGAATTTTATATTATAAACCCCTTTTCTTCAAATTTGAATAAAAATTTACAAAATAAAATTAGGAAATATTAATATAAGTCTATGAAATATCCTTTTCATATTTAAATACTCAAACCCATTTCAACCAATTTCAAATAATAATTAATCGAGTAGATAAAGACACGTATTCCTCAACTTAATTAGCAAGTAACACAATCCATACCACTTAGTATATTAAATACGCTTGTTAGATTAAATAACTAACATCTAATAACTCAAAATAGTATATATTATTTCCAAATTGATAATATACTTCAAAAATCATTCGTTTTTAACATATTGCCTTAAATATTTTAAACTTCATTTCTTAATCCAAAAATATTTTTTTTTCCTTCAATTTTTTTCTTTCAAAACCATAATATTATTGTCCCTTCACATCAAAATAGTAATATTTATTTTATTCATTATTTTTTCACCGCTATTTTATTCAATAACGGCTTCCTTCATTAAATCCCAAAATTATTTTTATTGTTATTTATGTCAAAAATAATTTGACTTAAAAATATTCATTAAAACATCTCTTTATTATTATTATTCTTAAAATATCTCTTATTTTTATTTCTTAAATAATAGTTCTTTTTATAAACTCCATAAAATAGTGATATTATTATTTCCTTAAAATTTAGATAATCTTCCAAAAATCATATTATTATTTATATAAATTCCATCATAATTTGTAATAGTAATTTCCAAATTCAAAACATACCTTTTGTTATTATTTGAAAATTTTCCTGAATTCATAAATAATACCATCACTAATTTTCTATACAAACCCCTATATCTCAAATCCATAATGTTCATTTCTAGCTAGTCCAAAGCATAATACATATTAACTATCCTAGCAAGTTAACCACAATTAATTAAATTTTATAGGTCGCATAACTCTTTTCCAACTCCATTTAAAGTTTTAGTTGAAAATTTCAATAACTCTTCAATTTATATTTTAAATCAAAATGGATCTCAAATCTTATTATTTAAAAATAATAAGATTTGAAAACCATAATTTTTTTTGTTAACTTCAACCAACATTTAGTTTCGATCGTCACTTTTTTTTTCAAAATATTCTTTAAATTATGCTTAAACAAATTTTATAAAGGTCCTACTTTGGAAATTCATGTTAAAATCATTTCATAGGCAACCATAAATAAAATTTATCTCAAGCCGATAACATTATATCAACTCCTAAGTCTCCATGTAAAGAAAATAATATAATTATAATTTCCAAAGCTACTTCATACATATCTTAAGAATATCGTTATATAAAAACATTTAACTTTCAAAACTCAATTCTTTATAGTTTAACTAACTCAATATTAATTACTCAAAATCGGTCTTGGGATAACTTTGGTTATTTTTTAAAATACTCATACTTCATTTTAAATACATTATTTCATTTCAATTTTCTTTCTATGACATCATTTCATATAATTGAAAACCATTTTATAATGTGTATATAAAAGTACAAATCATTTTGTTTAATAACTAGTCAATTTCATTCACCGTCAAACCATAATTAATGTCTATACAAAATTACCTTTTTAAATTTGTTTTGTTTTGTAATTAGTCAATTTCTAACACTTTTTAACTAATATATCAATGATTTGCACGTAAATGTGCACATTTTTACCACCATATTTAATCTACTTAAGTTATATAAATGATCATATTGGGTATTTTAACTTGTTTTAACCAAAATCCATATTAATTCCAAATTGTCACATATCCATCTTCATATAGGGGCAAAATGGTCATTTTTTTGCATTTATTAAATTATGAAAATTTACTTGGAATTTTCTATGTTGTTTTGTAGGAAATTTGGTGAATTTTACAAGTGGTTTTATGATGAAATATGCATGCACAAAGAAGATACAAAAGAATGAAGATGAAAATAATTCAAAGTGAAGATCATGAAGGACCCCACCTACCCATCACCTTAATGTACAAATTAGAGGCTAATGCACATGCTTATGGAATCAATGGCTTCCTGTACACTTAAATAGGGATTATGGCATGCTAATGATTACTTGGTGGCCACATAACCTCAAGGGCATTTTGGGCATTCTCCAAAAATATGAATTAGGGTTTCATGCATGTACAAATACCCATATGTTTCATGTAATCTCTTCCTTTTACTTAGCCTCTTCTTCCTCTTCATTAATTTAGGCTCAAAATAAAAGACAAGTTCTCTTTCTCTTTTCCATGGCTATTTAGCCATTTTTATTTCGTGTAATTTCTTCTTATGCAACTTTAATACATTGCTCTTTTCTTCTCTTGCTTATTTTCCTTTTATGCAAGTAGTGTAGATTTTCCTTTATGCAATTAGATTAGTTTTCTTCTCTTTTCCATTAGCTTTCATTTTCTTTTCTTTTTACTTTCATGTTGCTAGCTACATTTGTTAATCAAATGACAAATATGAGAGGCTAAACCCCTTCAATTTAGGGGGTAATGAAGCTCTCTAATTATGTAGCTTCAACTATTCGTTAATTCATTCTCTCTTTTTGTGCTTAATGACAATGCTTGAAGTGGTTTAATTTGTTGTTCTTGTTTTGAATTTGATAGCCTATATTGTTGACACCAAATAGGCTATGCTTAAATAATCACTAACACTAATTGTCTCTTCATCAAAATATGATTATGGCAAAAGAAAGTGATTTGAAATTAAAATTTGATGGTCTATATTTCTAATCAATAGTTAATAGGAGATACTTAAAATAAATTTCATTTTCATTTTCTTTGTCAAGTTTCATGAAAGTTAGTAAGTGCTTTAAGGGATGTGTCATAGTTTGATGGCTTATGTTGGCTAATCAATAGAACAAATATGTCATACTTATGATAAGCACATCAATTAAAGCACTAATGACCATAAAAGAGAGATCATGATTTCATGTGTTGAACTACATGATCTAGAGAGTGGATTTATTCTCTAAATTGTCACTTAACTCTTATATTTGATTCTCTTTTCTTTTAGTTAGTTAGTTAGTTCTCTAGCATAACTTTCGATCGATTTTGGTTTAATTTGATTGAATAGATTTTTAAAACCATCAATTCTCTACGGATCGACCCGTACTCGCATACGTGCTACATTCGTACACCGTGCGCTTGTGGTTATTTTTAATTTAAATTCGTTCGACGGTTTTCTAAACTGATAGAATCCCCGGCAACGGCGCCAAAAGCTTATTCGTCGATGGAAATTCTACCCCTAACTCTCAAATACAGCAGCAACACAAACAACTTCAGACTATATACCATTGATATATAGTGCATTAGAATCAACATACCTGAAAACTGTCGAATCCATACCTCTCAAACTCCTCTAGCATATTCCAGCAAACACGAACCACTTGAACCCAACTCGCGACCCACCACAACCCAATACCCAATCTTGAAAACTTCGACACCCAGAGTCGCTAAATTCAACGTCCCAAATTCGCAAACGAACCACCCCAATCGAGCAACTCGTACTTCGCAGTTTCCTCCAAAATCTCCAATTGCCGAACCCCCAACCTGAGCCCGAGAACACTTCGCCACGACCAAACTTACCACTTTCGCCAATCACATCTCCTTGAAAATTTTTCCTTTGAAACCTCAATCACCCATGCAGACATTCACGAACACAAATTTCCCAGACAAAAAAAGAAAGAAAACAAAGAAGAGATTTCGATTTGTGAAACTGAATTTTGGGTGCGAGAGTTTATGAATTGGAGAACTCAGGGGTGCTCTGTGTTGTATATAATTATCCATTGAGAAATTGTTTTGGGCCTTTACTTCTTTGGCCGAGCCCTGATTAGGTCTTTAAAAAAAGAGAGAAGAGTTTGCTTTTAGTTTAATTTGTTTTTTTATTTAGTTTAATTTGTTTTTTATTTAGTTTAATTTGTTTTAAGTTTTGTTTTGTCTTGTTCTTTTAAAAAAATCCTCTTTTAATTACCTTTTTTTTAGTTTCTTTTTTTTTCTTTTGAAAAAAAAACGTTTTTTCTTTTATTTTGCATTAGTTTTGTTTAATTTTTTTCATTTTTAATAGAAAAATCTGTATATATATTGTTTTTATTTTCAGGTTGCCAAAGCAGAGACCCAAAAGGAAACCGCTTGCCAAAAATAATTGTTTCGCTTGGCTTGCCCAACAAAAAATAAGCTGCTTGCTTGCTCGATCTGTTGTTTATTTGCTTTACATTGTTGTTTGCTTGCATACAAAAAAATTTCAAAAACAAAAAAAAGTCCATTCGTAGTTGCATTGTTAATACACGTCTAATTTCTACTTTGTATTTCATCTTAGAATTTGATTAATAATAACGGTTAGACATCGATAACACTTAATTGTATATTGACAAGTTGTCTTCTTTGAACAATTTAATTTCTTAGTGTCTAGGCTACGATAGAGTAATAACCATTTATAAATATTACGGTGATTCGTAAATATTATAGTGGTTGTTTCTTTAGATGTACTTAAACCTTCGGCTGCATTGCTACGGTGATTCGTGGTGCACCGATAAATCCTGTCCGTTACCTGGCTGAGAACTATCTTGTTTATCTAAGACAATGTGTGATTATACAATTTTGCGTTAACTTAGGATAAATCATTTGTAATTAACCCTTACATTCATTTAGTTGCATTAGTTCATACATATTTAAAAAAACAAAAAAAATTTCAAAAACCCAAAACTGAAAAAAACTGCAAATATATTTTCCTTTGAAAATTTTAAATCCTTTCTTTTGAATTTTTTTTATCAAAAAAAAAATCCAAAAAAAGTTTTAATTAGTTTTTATTACTAGAAAATCAAAAATCCAAAAAAAAATATATAAAACCTTTTCAAAAACAAAAAAAATTAAAAATCCAAAAACAAAACAAAAATTAAATTTCCTATTGAAAAATAAATTCTTTTTGTAAATATTTTTCATTTATATAAAAAATAACCAAAAACATTCTTGAAAATGTCCAGATTTCCATATTCATTTGAATTTTACAATAGTTGTGAAAATCAATATAATCCATATGATTTCACTCCAAATTCGTACGGATATTTTAACATAACTATTGTGTAAATAATTCGAATTTCGAACAACAAAATTTTCAGAACGATGACTAACCCTCGAATCTCGAAAATAGCATTTCATCTTTACTTGAACTTTCTACACAACAAAATCAAGAGATAAATAAGTTGTGCAATTCATATTTGTGCTATAACTCGAATCAAAATTTTCAAAATAGTCAAAATTTGAATTCACTACAAAATTCAAATGATTTCGAGTTTAACCCATGCCAATTCAATTTCGAGTTTCAAAATAAATTTCAAAATCAAGACGAAAATGTGAACCAATTTTCAAATAATTTTGGCAATGGGAATAGTTTCAATAATGATACGATTGAAAACATTGGTTATCAACAAATTCAAAATGAAAATTTCTAAATTAATAATCATGAAAATGATTTTGTTGACCAAATGGAAAAAAATAACGGGAATTTATTATTTGAGAAATACAAAACTTTTCGTGAAAATCATAATCAAATCTCAACTTGTGAAGAATCAAATAATAATCTACCATTTATCGAAATTGACAATTCTTGTTCTCAACAAGTCCAAATCGAAAATTTTCAAGTTAATAATTACAAATTTGATTTTTTTGAGCAAATGAATGAAATTTACGATGATTACACGAATTTTTTGATTAAACATTGGAAAATTTTCATGAGAAACAAAATCAAATTTCAATGTGTGACGAGTCAAATGATAATCCATCTTTTACCAAATCGATGATTTTCAAATAATAACTTTTGAATTTGACAATGACGATCTTAATCAAGTTGTTGAAAATACGCTAATTAAGTTGGATTTCAAGTCTTTAGAGGGTGCGAAACTCGATTTAAACTTGGATCTTCCTTTTTCTTAAAATTTGAACATGACAACTTTGAATTTTAACGAACATGAGTTTTATGGACTTTTTGAAAACGAGTTGTTGAATTCTAAAAGGGAAAATTTCGATCACCATTTTGATTTTGAAATCGATAATTTGGAAGAAATTGAACTTCAACCAATTTTTCTATCTACCCCAAAAATCATCGAAAATAAAACAACTCGTACGATTTTCAATAAAACGACTTTTGTTTTTCCAAATCCACATTCAACTTCTAAATCTTTTACGATTTGATTTTTCGTTCTTAAGCTGTGTCTCACACATTTGACGAGACAGATGAATCGGTCTTTAGAAGACCGTTTCATTTACTTTTTCACTGTATACTATCTCGTCTCTTGTAAATAATAATATTTCATGTTTATAGGAGTTTTATTTTATTTTTCTCCTTCTACTTGGGTTGACTGTGGGGACACAGTCAAAATCAAGTGTGGGGGGGAGACACATCTTTATTTTTTTTATTTTTCAAGGTTTATTTTTTCTTTAAAATCTCAAAAAAATTAAAAAAAATCCCAAAAACAAATTTTCTTTAAATTTATTTTAAAAGAAACACTATAAGATAAATATATGGTTTTGGTTTAGTAAATTAAAAATTTTTGAAAATTTATTTGTCTTAACAATAATAAAAATGATGTTTGATTACAAAAAATAATGGTTTAACTAGTAAATAGGAAGATATGAAGTACATCCTAATTCAAAATCTTTGTTTTAAAAAGTGGTTGATTTGAAGTAAAGGATATAAAAAAATTTTGTCTTCTAAGTTAAATGGTGCTAAGATGATTTTGCAAAACTCTCTTTCTCTCTTAAAAAAAGAAAAATAAAAAAATAATAACATCCAAGTATTCACTCTCATTTAAAAGTCCTCACGATTATGCATGGGTGAATTACTTGGAATCTTTGATATGTGCTTCCATACTCATTTAAAAGTCCTCACGGTTATGCATGTATGGAACACATGTAAAAAAAAAAACTTAATAAAAACCACCTACGGTCGATAGGTATATGCACGAAAGTGTGTGTACTCGCCATGCTCTGTACTTCCTTCACATAAGCCCGAAAGGATGTGCATGGGTGGTATATTTGGCCTCAGTTTACCTGAGCTAGGTGTGTAATTTTTCTTGCAAATAATGAGAGAGCAAGTAATTGAAATCCTAGCACTATTTTTACTTATTTGATTTGATTAGTTATTGAAAAGAAATGAAAATACCACTTTGATAAACTTTGATAATCAACTAAGGATTCATTTCATAGGTACATTGTGTTATTAACCAAAACAACGAGTTAAACTATAGTCTATTTGTTATGATAACTTCATTTTTTGACGAGTAAATGACTATTTTTTTTCAATATAATAACCAAAACCTATATTCAACTTATTTGTGTCGATTTAAAAGTGAATCCTTCATTGTAAATATTTTCAAAAACTTGCATTCATCTCTTTGTAAATAAATCTTGCATTTTGTAAATATTTTCATCCTGCGTTTGGATTTTGTGGGTAGTATCTGCTGAAAACCCTCACGAGACAACACTCGTCCTACTGGGAGGCACCAAGAGGTTTAATGGCTTGTTGCATATGCTCAATGCAATCTTGCTCCCTACGAAAACGGTTTTATATTGGAATTTTCTATGTTGTTTTGTAGGAACTTTGGTGAATTTAACAAGTGGTTTTATGATGAAATATGCATGCACAAAGAAGATACAAAAGAATGAACATGGAAATAATTCAAAGTGAAGATCATGGAATACCCCACCTACCCACCACCTTAATGTACAAATTAGAGGCTAATATGGAATTAATGGCGTCATGTACACTTAAATGGGGATTATGACATGCTAATGATTACTTGGTGGCCAAACTACCTCAAGGGCATTTTGGGCATTCCCCAAAAATATAAATTAGGGTTTCATACATGTATAAATACCCATATGTTTCATGTAATCTCTTCCTCTTACTTAGCCTCCTCTTCCTCTTCATTAGTTTAGGCTCAAAATAAAAGACAAGTTCTCTTTCTCTTTTCCACGGCTACTTAGCCATTTTTATTTCATGTAATTTCTTCTTATGCAACTTTAATACATTGCTCTTTTCTTCTCTTATTTATTTTCCTTTTATGCAAGTAGTGTAGATTTTCCTTTATGGAATTAGATTAGTTTTCTTCTCTTTTCCATTAGCTTTCATTTTTTTTCTTTTTGCTTTCATGTTGCTAGCAACATTTGTTAATCAAATGACAAATATGAGAGGCTAAACCCCTTCAATTTAGGGGGAATGAAGCTCTCTAATTATGTAGCTTCAACTATTTGTTAATTCATGCTCTCTTTTTGTGCTTAATGACAATGCTTGAAGTGGTTTAATTTATTGTTTTTGTTTTGAATTTGATAGCCTACATTGTTGACACCAAATAGGCTATGCTTAAACAATCACTAACACTAATTGCCTCTTCATCAAAATATGATTATGGCAAAAGAAAGTTATTTGAAATTAAAATTTGATGGTCTATATTTCTAATCAATAGTTAATAGGCCATACTTAAAATAGATTTCATTTTCATTTTCTTTGTCAAGTTTCATGAAAGTTAGTAAGTGCTTTAAGGGATGTGTTATATGTTGATAACTTGTGTTGGCTAATCAATAGCACAAATATGTCATACTTATGATAAGCACATCAATTAAAGCACTAATGACCATAAAAGAGAGATCATGATTTCATGTGTTGAACTACATGATCTAGAGAGCGGATTTATTCTCTAAATTGTCACTTAACTCTTATATTTGATTCTCTTTTCTTTTAGTTAGTTAGTTAATTCTCTAGCATAACTTTCGATTGACTTTGGTTTAATTTGATTGAATAGAATTTTAAAATCATCAATTCCCTGCGGATCGACCCGTACTCGCATACGTGCTACATTCGTACACCGTGTGCTTGCGGTTATTTTTAATTTAAATTCGTTCGATGGTTTTCTAAACCGATAGAATTTCCATCGACGAACAATCATAAACGTACATAAAATATATTTTTGAAACTCATTTTTGGCTACTAACTATATCCATATTGGATTAAAAAATAATTTCCAAAATCTTTAAATCATCGATTAATGCATATTTTCAAAAGTTTATTTCACAAACCCTTTAATTTCCTCATATATTGCATTCAACAAGTTTTAATATCATACTTATTTTCTTTTCAACTCAGGTTCTTTCTAAAAGAATTGAACCCTTTATGAATATTTTTTTCTCAAGACTTTATATCACAAAACTTTAATTTCCGTTCAAAATTTCATGCGCATTAAAATAGAAAAATTCCAAAATAATAATTCAATTTTTTTTCAATTTAAATTCTATCCAAAATGGTTCAAATCTCACTTAGAAAAATAAACATTTTAAGCACCCAATTTTAAATTTCACCTTTATGAATTAGAAATTTTTTCACGAAATTGTAAAGTAAGCGTAATCTTCAAATTTATTCGAAGTGTGACAAAATTATTCATAATATGAAAGATATTCATAAGGATGCATTTCATATACTTTTATTGCCTTTCAAAAGTATCCTTTTCTAGTGCAAAATACACACAAAATGCAAGTCTAAAAATATGTTTTACACTAACCTTTTTTTTACAAAAATAAAACCTTTAAAATATTTTTGGACAATTACGTCTTATTAAATTTTCTTATGTTGAAGCTTTTAAAAGAGGTTATTATTTACATATATTAAACAAACTTCAAATTTGATAATTTTCCTAAAAAAATCAAATACTAATATTTCTAACATTTTTGAGAAAAAAATTCAAATAATTTAAATAATTTACATGGAGTAGATCGTAATTTACACAAGCCCAATTACAATAGAAAGTTAAGTACCCTCATTACACCATATAAACATCATATTATATTTTATGGACTTAAGGAACTACTACCCTTCTTATTTTATTTTATTTTGAAAATTGGGTACTTAGATGGTATCACATATTACTACTACAAGTCTTAGATAATATATAACATACTAAATGTCAATATATGTTCGAATCACAAGACTCAAGTTTCGAAGTTGTGACCTCTTGCACCAAAGTCGAAGCCTTAACCACTAGGACAATGATGCTTGTCAAGTCCCATAATTTACTCCACTACTACTACGTATATAATTTCTCTTTTAACAATTATTTTTGGTGTAAATTACAACAAACGTGATGAATTTATCTACCAACCCAAACTATTGAATATCAACATTTATTTAGCTCATTAGTTGACTTCAACAAGGGATAAGCCAACAATTACCTCTACAAGTCAAAATGTATGGGGCATGGTGCAATAATATACACACACATATATATAATAAAATTTACAAATATGCTCCCTCATATACCCTATTTTAGTAGGAATCTCTTAACCTAAGCTCTAATAACAAATGCAACAACCCGCCATTCACGACGTCTCGATTGACGATTAGAAGTGGAAATGACATCCAGATACCGCAAATGGTAGATTATTTTTGAGGTATAATATATAAATTAGTTCATAGAGCTATCTAAAATATTCTACTATTTATGGAACTCACAATGGAAGGAATAAAATCAATAACTAATAATACAATAATCCCAAATAAATAAAACAATGCAGTGTCAAATAAAACTATAACTACGACTTATCTTTATATGATCACTACAAAGTGTCCAATGTCTGGGAAAAATAATATAATTAGTAGCTACTAAAATAAATATGCATCTCCATCATATCATCACATCTCTAGATCACTAACAGGTCTCTCTATAAATCTATTAGAGTATAACTAAAATGAAGGAAATAATAGAAGGGGTCAGATATATGTTTGGTGAGTGAAATGCATCATATAAGGGTATAATATTAATAAGTTAGTAAAACAACACTACGCCCGAAAACCATACCTTAATTTGTGTCACCTGCACCGAACAAGTCAGCTAAACAAGATATAATATCTTAGCTGCAACATAGGATAAGGTCTCACTAAAACTAACCCATATAATCTTATACACTCGATCGAACCCAAAGTCCCAACTCATTTGCCAATGACCAACAATAATTTGATCGATCCTGAAATCCCAAACTTGTTATCGTCGAAAATGTATGCGACTCACTACTGAGGAACTATATGTTTCAGCCCACTATCATCAAATCATAGGTGACTGTAATATCCCGGAATTTTGGACAATATAAATTTAATAATCTGTGTTTAAATTTGAATTGAATTGATAATTTTTGTTAATAAATTTGATTTGATTTAATAATTTTCTTTATTTAAATATTTAATTCGTGAATTTATTTTTAATAAACTAATAAATCTATTTTCTATTTAATAATGTGTATGTATTTATATATATATTTTAAATAGATAAGTTGTTTTTAATTAAACTAGTATAGCATAATTTTAATATTTTGAAAATTTGAATTGTGATTTATTTTTTTGATTTAAGCTTTTCAAAAATATTTAATAAAATAACAAAATGATTTTAAATATGAGATAAATGTTTTATTGGTTTGAAATTCATTTTTAACTTAAGTTTGAATATTTAAAATAAGTTATAAAAATGTCTGTGTTATTCTTTTTAAAATATTTATTTATAAAATGAGATTTGTTAATTTAATATGAAATTTAAAACACAATTTAAAATATGAAACATGTATTTAAGCAAGTTACAACCTTTTTTATAATTTTATTTTAATTATTTAAAAGTATCTTTGACAAAAGATTTATTTGTATAATATTTTATTTATTATAACACTTTGCTTTATTCTTTAAAAATTATTTATGTATACAACTAAGTATTAAAGAACTAATTAATTAAGTTTAAAACACTCATTAACACTTTAATTAAAATACTAATCACTTAAAGATACATGTGTAAACATCTTAGGTTATAATGTAACAAATGTAAACTAAATACCAATTTTAAATGACAAGTGTTAAATCCAAGCCATGTGTCAAATTTTAGTTCTAATTTTCCTTTAATTTTAATTTGAATCAAATTATTGTTATTTAAACTTGCATGTTTTCTGTCCTCTTTCTTTTCTCATTTTTCATTTCATAAACTAAGAGAAATTTCTAACTAAAAACCTAATCAACTCTTCATCCTCTAACCTGCAAAATTACTTCCTGATCATCAATTCAAACTGCATTTCTCAAACCTGTAAACCAACTTGCATTCAAACTCCTCAAATACAAATCATTACCCTGTAACTCCTCAAACCAGAAATACATCTCAAATACCTTATCCATTTTCAAAATCTGCATACATTAATCAAGTATGAAGCCTGCATGTTTTCAAAACAATCTGGGATGAAACTGCAACTTCAAATTGTTCTGCATTCCATTCAAGCAAGCAAATAGGCATTCAATTCTTTAAATCTGGAAGCATCTTTTGAAACAAGTTTAAAAGCATTCAAGCTTTCTGCAAGGATTTCAAACTATGCTATGCATGTTCAAAATCTGGGTTCTGTCTGCATTTTAATTTCAGGTGAGTAACTTTTCTTTCAAGAAAATTAAAGGTTAAATCTGTTGCATGCTAGTGTACTAAAAATATAAATATTACATATGGTTATAATTTAACTTGTCTGATGTACAAATGTATTGGTGTGTATGCTATTAAACTCCCTTATCCTATTTTGTTTACTGGCACAAGTCTTACTTAAATTCTTATATCTTTAATTAGTCTTTGTTAAATTATAGGATTTAAATAAGATTTGTATGTTGGTTTCAGAGTTTAGACAGTGAGATTTTATTAAAAGTAAAAATTAAATGAAACTTACTGTAAAATAAGTAGCAGAGCAATTAAATCTTTATAAGTGAAGATATAAAACATTGCAAATCAATGTTTCAGAAATTCAATTCAAAACAACTTCTAAAATTATGATTTTTTAAAATAATATTACCATTTTTAAAGATTAAATCAAAGCACAGTTTTCAAATTTACTGTATCATATATATTTGATAAGCATAGTTGAAGCTTACATTGGATTTGGGTGAATTTGATTCTGGAGATAGTGTAGCTATCAAAGATTATAGGAAAATTACTGAATTGGATTACAATTCAATTTTTAGGTTGTAATTTGGGATTTTTAGTGGTGAACCCTAGTTTTATTGGGTTACTGTTCTTGTTTGACTGTGATCTCCTCGGTTGATCGAGTTCAACCATGTTTTGTGTATTGGTAGATGGTAGTTTGGGGAAGTCTTCGCCGGAGTATGGAAGGTGATGGTGATCGGAGATGGGAGAAATTAATGTTGACAGGTTTGGTTGGGTTTGTGGGTCTGATGTTTCCAGGTTTGAATGTTGGTCTTGGTTTCGAATGCAAGCAAGTGATGACTGAATTGATGTTTGTTTGGCCTGAGCCACTGATTGTTGGCAGTGGGGTGGTCATATGGATGGCCAGTGATGGCCGGAGACCGTTGCAGGTGCACTGAGCAAGGTGGTTATGGTGATGATGGTGGTGTTTGTTTTTGGGTTGCAGGGTATTTGTCCTCGTGATGGTCTCAGGGAAATTGGAGGGTGACTCGAAGCAGAGGGACTTGTGACTCAAAGTAATTTCTAGCTTTGCTTGGGTTACCTGATTGTTTTAGGTTTTAGGAATTTAAACAGAACCTGTTTTATTTTTCTGTTTAAAAGCTAGTTTAAATTGCAAACAAAAATATGAAATAAGCTTGAACCTGGAATTGAATTTGAATTCAATAAGTTTAAATTTTGGATCTTTGAAATAAATTTGAAATCCTTTTAAATTCTAATTTGATTTTAAACTAGAACAGAAACTGTTTCTGTTTTTATTTAAATTTAAAAAGTAAAGTTTAAAATAGTAAGATGAAGTTCAAACTAGAATTTTTAAACCTGAAATTTAAATATGTATTCAATAATTTAAATCTTGGATTTTGAAACATTTTTGAATTAAAAAAAGTAAGATGTTTTAAACTAAAACAGGAAACTGTTTTTTTCTGTTTTAAATTTAGAAGTAAATTTTATAATGCAACTGAAAATTTAAAACAAGGTTTAAATCTTGAAAACTGAAATTTAGAATAGATGAATCTGAGTTTGAATTTAAATCTGGGAATTCAAATTTAGATTTTAAACTTTCTAAAGTATAAAGGAACATTGGTTTTGAATTTTAACTATAAGTTTTAAATTTATGAAATAAGAATTTAAAATAAAGTTTAAATTCAGTTTTAAAACCTGAAATTTTATTTTAATGTCAGTTTTTAAAATAAGTTTTTAAATTTAAAATTGTTTTAACTATTTTAGAAAAGTTTAAATAATTTGAATTTAAAAATAAAGACGGAAATGTAAGTAAAGCTTTAAAATTCTAAGTTTAAATAATTTGAATTTAAAAATGAAGACGGAAATGTAAGTAAAGCTTTAAAATTCTAAGTTTAAATTTGGAATAAAAATTTAACTGTAATTCAGTTTGAAATTTTAAAAGAAATTTTTTAAATTGAATTTGTTAGAAACAAATTGTTTTAAATACTTTATATAAGAAGGATGTTTCTTAATTTAGAACTTAAGAAATTGGTTTCATTTAAATTATTAAATTAATTTAAATGGAATATTAATTATTTAATTAATGAATAATGTGGATGTTTAATTAAGTAATAAATATTTTTTTTTAAGTTAATTAATCAAGATTTGAGATTAATTAATTATGGTTAATTAATCTATAATTAAGGATGGTTAATTAAATTTTAATTAATGATTAAGATTTATTAAATCAAGTGATTAAAGAAATTAAGATTTCAATTAACGCTTAATTAATTAATAATTAGAGATTAATTAAAATTGAAATTAAATATTACTTAATTCATAATTAATAATGATTTGTATAAGTTAACTCTTAATTAAATAATTAAGAAATGTTAATGAAGGTCATTAACTTAAGATTATTTAACAATTAATTAGTGTGATTAATTTTAATAATTAATTAGATTAATTAATAATAATCAATTGTCATGTTTAATTACTTAATGAAAGTAATTAATGAATTAATTACTTGGTGTAATTAATTTGATTTATGTGATTGTTTAGATTAATTAAGTTAAATTAATTTAAACATTTGTGGATTGTTTGATTATTACTTTATATAATTTATGGATTTGTAATTACTTAAGGAAACAATTAATTAAATAATTACTGGATGTAATTAAAGACATTTATTATAGAAGTAATTTGGATTTAAATTACTTTGAAAATTAATCAAGTGATTAATGAGGATAATTAATTAAGAATAATTAATCTATGGGATGAGTAATTAAAATAGTTAATTACTGAATGGTTATTAATCATGGGTGATTAATATATATGGTTTAAATTGAAGATTAATTACTTATGTAATTAATTTATATAGAGATTGATTAAATATAACCAGGAATCATTAATTAATTAATTAATTAATGATGTAATTTAGAATTGATTAATTAAGGTATAATTAATAATGAATAAATGATTAATGTAATTAATTTTAGCTAATTAATTAATTAAGCAATTATAAGTTAATTATTTGCAAAGGGTTTAATATAATTAACTTGTGTAATTAATATTAAAGGCTAATTATTTGTTGTAATTAGAGATGGTTAATCAATAAGGTTAATTGAAATGAATATTGAGATGGTGTTTTATCTTATTGATTTGTAATCAATTAATGGTTAAGTTAAGCAGGATTTTAATGATGAAGTAATTAATTTACTTTAAATTAATTAGAGATTAAGTAATTAATTTAATTCATTTTAAATTAATTATAGAAGGTGTGATCATTAGATCATTGCTTATGTTTGATAATTGGTATTGATTGCCATGTATGGGTTGTAATCTCAATATGAGATGAGTAATGATTATTGATATGGATGCATTGGTTGCTTTTGGATGATAATATGGATTATCTGATTATGATATGAATTATATGTTGGTAATGATAAAGGTTGATTATCTATTGTGTTGTGAATTATCTATCTGGATGTATATAGAAAATTAAATTGAATTGTTTTAAAACTCTAAAACAACTTGGCCTTAAAAGACACGTTTTGGATTTCGATGAGACCGGGATCGGGATTCCATATTTGGGATCCGAAAACCACATCGATCCAAATTAACGTTAGGTCGTTAATCTAAGTGGAAGCGAGTGAAGACTCGAGGTGTAAGGGCTATACGTCAGTATAACTCTGTGGGTGATTCCGTAATGAGTTGACGGAATAGTACTTATAGATTCGAGATGGTGGTTTAGAGTGCAAGGGTTATTGTCGTTAACTCTGAGGGTGATTCCAATATGAGTGTAATGAGATAATGCCTTCGGTTTCGTTCGAACCCGGAACGAACTTGTATGGACTAAATGCTTTCAGAACATCGTCAGGTGGACGATGAGCATTCTAAGTGTTATGTCCTATAAAGGTAATCGTAGCCTCAAGCCTCATCAAACGGGAATGGCTAAAACAGGGGAGGTGCAGCAAAGCTTCGTGGGTAGCCCCCACTTGAGAGCAAGATTTACCCCTTTCTAGATGTCCCTTTATTTCGGCTTAGTGGCGCGGTTGCTGATCACAACTGCGGGGTTGTCTTGTTCGGAACTGTTTAGTAAGGAATGGGTCCGGCTTTGTGTTGCAGGGGAGCAGGCGTACTCCTCGGTACGGTGATATAGGCCACGTACTGTGACGGGCGGTACCCCAGTAGCCCAGCCATTGTATGGAATCCAAAATCCAATAAGTGCCAACGGTTTTGATTGTATTACCCACTTTTGTGGCTAGTAGCTAGAATTTAATCATGTAACAATTTCGGCTATTTCTTATTTACTTGAAAACCCTAGACACTATTATAATATCATCGAATTTCCTATTAAATGTTTTGGTTAGCGTAAGGTAAAAACTTTTCCATGTTTATGTGTGGGAAGTCTTACGTGATACCTTTTCTTTTCAAAGGATTTTCAAAGTTAAGCAACATTAACCTGTTACTCACACCAGACCCATGTCTGACCCGGAGTTATTTCTGTTTTTCTTTAACTCTTGGGTACTCAAATTCTTTACGAGTAGCCAAGGGAATTCAGGTTAGGATTCAGGTTAGCTTTGACGAATTGTGAAGGAGAAAATGGAGCAGGAGGTTTCTGCGTATAGTTATATAGTTTTCCGCTGTGTTGGTATCTCTAAGTGTCTTCTGTATGTATTGAATTGTAATAACTAGACATGTGTTTATAACTGTCTAGTATGTGATGTATTGACTGTGTAACTCTGATAATTGTTGTAATACTATGTAATACTTATGTTACTAATATAATTTATTCATTCCGCTGTTGAGATTCTTGTGTTGTTTCTTCTTTCTCTTCTTTCTTTTCTCTTTTCTATCCCTTTCTTTCTTAAGGATGATACGACTTTTTGTGGAGAAATAGTCGGGTCATCTCAGTTGGTATCAGAGCACTAGGTTGAGCGAATGCCTAGTCTTTGGAGTAGTGTCTATCTTGAGAGAGTGTAATAACCCGGCTTTTCCGGACATCTGATAAGTGGATAATTAACTAATTAATCTGTTGATCAAGTAAAATTCTGATATCAGAAACTATAAATAAATTTGAATCTATAATAAACCTTGAAATATAAATACCTAAAAATAATAAAATTTAACAATAAATCAATATATAATAGATGTATTCAAAATTTCATAATCTTAAGTGTGTATATATATAAGATCATTGGGAAATAGTAAAGATATTAATATAATTCAAACAACTTAAAATGCAATAGTCTTCTTTGTTTATTATTTAAAGATTTATAAAATAATAATAATAATGTATTGTTTTAAATATAGATGTAAATAGATTTAAATTATAATGATTATTAACTAAATTTATGTGTGTTCGTTTAAAATATATATGAGTCTATTTAAAATTTAATCTGGATTTGAGAGTGAAAATTCAAAGATAAATTTCTTAAAGTAAATTGGATAGGAAATAATGGATATCCTAAAGAAAGCATTTATTTGTTTGTAAATGTATTTATAACTAGGAAAATTAATTTAAAAAGCTTTTAATGTCTTTTAAAAATAATACAAAATGAATAATTAAAAGTGTTGATTAATGAAGCTTTTAAGTATGCATGTAAGTTAAATAGTTATGGATAATGACAAGTGTTAATAATTGAGACAAGTGGCAAGATTCATTTTTATTTTTATTTTTCTTTAATTCCAAATAAGTTCTAAATCACATTTTATAAACCAATCCCTTCTTTTTCCCATCTCTTTCTGATTTCATTTCTAGATACTCAACATTTTAAACTATCTTCAAAAGCAGAAATTCTTTAGAATCAAATCTGAAACCATTTTCAGATGATCACCTCCTAAAACCCAAAATTTAAACTCTGTAGTTTTTTTTTCAAATCAGAGATTTGCAAGCAACCCTGTAATCACATCTTCAAAACAAATCGAATTTTAAAGTAGTAAGCCTGTAACTTTAGATTTTTCCAATCTGCAAGCATGTATACAATTCAATCTGTTAGCAAGCATGCAACCTAAAGTAAGAGGACAGGAAATCTTCTCAACAGCATTGCAGCATGTCAGTTTTAAAGCAGATTTCAAGTATCTAAAGCTTTTCAAAATGGAAGCTCTGTCCTCATTCCAAAATCAGTGAGTAAACTTCACTTGTTTAATTTAAACTTGGATGCATGCAGTTGAAATGAATATAATTGAATGAAATAATATACAGAGTATAAACTTTAACAATGATTCTAATTCCTCTTGTTCTAATCATTGTTAGATTTGGATATTAAACTGAAATATGATAGTTAAGATCAAACTATGCTAAGAAAATATTTTAAGATTTAAAAATGAAAATATAATCTGAAAAAAAATAAAGATCAGAGGAACATTTGGTTTATGTTGAAAATCAAACTGACAGGTGAGTAAAACTTGGTTCCTCTGTATTGCTTTTCAATGCCTGTGAAAATAAAAGAAGCAAAATCCCTTATTAACTTCTGCATGCAAGAACTATCTGCAGAAAACATTATGAATATGACTTGTTTGATAGAAAAAGGGTGCTTGTTTGGATATATAAGGGGATTTCTATGAATATGTATATGCATGCATCATCATAATCTAACAGTGAGTAAGTCTTCCGTTTTAAAACAGTTTGAAATCTGTAGAAGTTTCAGATCAAAAAGCTTACCTCTGTTTTGCTAATATAGTGGGTAAAACTTTTTAATAAAAGATTAAGTAGACAAATAAAGTTGCTTTGAAATTCTATTGTGAAAAATGCTCTGCGTATTGATATATGCAAGTGTAGTACTTTTATTTATTTGGTTGCGTTTCAGGAATGTGCATGTTTGTATGGTATTGTTCCCCTGCTCTTGTTACAGGACTATCAACTTTAAAAAAAAACCAAATTTCATACTGTTCTTAATCTGATTTCATCCCGGATTTGGTTTTCAAACATTCATGTTTGTGTAAGCTAAGGTTAATTTTTTTTAATGAATTCAAGTAGAAATTGTTTTAGCAACTCATCTGGGAAATAGAATTCAACAAAATTCTTTTAAAACATGATAAATCCAGTTACTTTAATTCACCATTTCGAGTTTATAACTTGAATCCATTTTAGATGTTCGGAATTTTAAAATGAAAATTTCAAGTTTTAGTAAAGGAATGAATGCGAATTTGGGAATTGATGGAAATGGGGTTTTAAAGCAAGTTCTGATGGTCAGAGCATTCTGGGTGGTCGGTGTTTCAAAGGGAGGTGGAGGAAGGATCAGGGTTGTAGGGAAAAATGGTGGTTGAGGCAATTGTGGACTGTGGCGTCGGCGGTAGGTCATAAGGGTTTTAAACCCTAGTTTTGATAGAGTTTGAGTTTCGACCCCCTACTTCTCCTCTATTGGATCGAGTGCCATGAAATTGGGGGAAAAGGTTGTATGATGGAGCGGCTAGATGAGGCCAGAATTGTATGACCGTTGATGGTCGGAGTTGAGTGGTCAAAGAAATTTAGTGGAGGCTGTTTGGTTTTAGAATTCAACTGGGTAGCTCGATCATGCTAGAGGGATCGTGAGTACGATTGGGTGATAAATATTGGTTGCTGAAGCGTTGGGTGAGGTGCCGGAGGTTCTGGCGTTGATCGGAGGTTGATCGTCAAGTTGTGCAAGTGCACAGTGGCTTGGGAAGATGAAGTTGTAACTGGGTTGTGTCATTGCTGTTGACTCGAAGAGGGGTATGGGAATATAGGTTTATGGCTCGGGTTTGTCGTGGGAACTTAAATGAGCATGTAGGAAACTGTTAAAGTTTTAACAGTTTAAGATTTTAAGTCAACAGTTTTTTTTAAATTGTTCTTGAAGAAAGGATGATGTACTTGGTTTTTGTTTCAAGTACACATGGGTTAAACCCAAAGTAAACGGTATAACAAACTTTTAAATTTAAATAAAGTAAATTTTAAATTTTAAATAATTAAGCTAAATCAATTTTCTGAAATTCATTCCTTTGAAATAAATCATTTGTATAAATAAATTTGTATGATTTGCTTTAAATGTTTTAAGTTAAATCTTGAAGTTATTTTCAATCTTAATTTGAGAAAAAAGGGAATTTATAAGAAAATAATTTATCTTAAACTTGACATAAGTTTGAAAATAAATGGAATAATTAAAGAGTGATTTATTAATTGAATTAGTTGATGATTAATGATTTATAAATTAACAATTAAAGTTTTCAAGATGATTTATTAACTTGAAACTAAGGATTGTTAATTATTAAGTAAGAGGTAAATAATAAATGACTACTTTATATTTTAAAACTTAATTAATGATTTAATTTAGTAGAGTTAGTCGTTAAGACAAAATGTTTTCGAAGATAATTAGAGATAAGGTTTTATCTTAAGGATAATTAAGTTCTAATGAGTTGTAATTAATTAAGTTAACTAAGAATTTTAGGTTTAAGTAATTAATTATTATTAAAGGAGTAATTAAGTAATTTGTTAAGGTTAATTATTAATTTAATTAACTAATAATTATAATGGATTAATTAATTGTGATTATGAATTAATTAATTTGTAACTAAGGTTGTTAATTAATAATTAAGTTTTATAAATTTATAATTGAGATATAATTGATTGGTTAATTTGAATTAAGAGATATTGATTAATAATTAAGGTTGTTAATCAATAAGTTGATGGTTAATCAATCAATAAATTAGAGGTTACTTAATTGATTTATAAAGTAAATTAAGGATAGATTACTTTTTATTAAAGGAGATTAATTGAGGATTAATGGATACTTAATCTATGATTAGAGATTAATTGGTTGGTTGATAAGGTAATCAAGGAACAATGAATTAATTAAATGATTGTAAATTAATTAATGGTTAATTAAGCAGGATTAGATGATTAATTATGATATGAATGATGCTTGCTTATGGATGATTGTTGTTGAATAAACTGAATGATATCTATTAGGTGATGTGCTGTGACATTTTATTGATATGGTATTTGGGTGATATTCATCTATGTTATTGCAGTGTTAAGTGACATCCAGTAGTTGAATTTGATCACTCGAATAACTTGGTATAAGATGACATTGGATTCGAAGAGACCGGAGTCGGGTATTAGTTAATATCCGAAACCACTTCGATTCTTAAAGTTTGATATGTGAAACTAATAGGCTGAAGTGGAATGATTTAAGTAAATTGGACCTTTTAAACCTAAGGTTTGGCACTTAGAAATTGATGTGTGGAATCGTTGATGCCTATAACAACTTGAGAAGTGCAAATTGATATAAGATACCCTGGGTTTATATATGTCGTATGCTTTTGTATTCTATGCTAGATGGGTTTACTCACGCTGGTTTCCAGCCTGACCCGGGTGTTACTTTGATGTAATGCTCGGGTCAGACCGAGTATTACAGATTTTTAGGTGGGACGTTCTGGAGCTCAGGAGGCGAGCTGGATGGCAATAACCTATATAGAGTATTTCCGCTGTAGTATATTGTATCTGAGACATGATTTGTATATGTCCAGTATCTATATATATGTGTAACTCTGATGTATATTAAATGTAATCAACAAATATAGTATTCTTCTATAAACTATTATTTATTATTATATTTTATCCGCTGCGAATGTGAGTTGTTGATGTTTCTGTTCTTCTTCTTCTATCTCTTTCTTCTTTTTCATAACTATCTGGAATTTTCGGGTTAGAAAATTTCGGGTCGTTACATAGAGCGTATTTGTATTTTTAATATATATATATATATATATATATTTATATTTCTACCTATTTGTTGGTTTACCTGTTCGGGTTTTTCCAATGTAAGTTATAAAGGTAGATGAGGTAGAAGTGTGTGTAACACGACTACCATTAGTTGGAATTTGTATGATTGAGGTTGGAAGTGTATTTGTCGAGACTGTAGACCCAATACCGTCTCGAGTGAGTTCTGCAGTGATGAAGGACTTCATCGATCTCTGAAGGAAACCTTCTAAAGGTTCGGAGTTCATCTTTGAAGTGCAGAATCGAGTTTTGATCTGTCGATAAGGCTGAAGCAAGTGAGTGATGGTATCTTGATATCTCAGGAAGTTGTAGCTGCGTGATGAGATGCAGGGACTATGGATATTTCCGAAGATGTTTCTTTGGAACAAGAGTAAGAAGTGAGTTTACTCGGCGATGTGGCTGAGTTTAGCAGAGTGTTCTGAGTTGGTAAGGAGTCTTCTGGCTGAGTAGTTTTTCTGAAGTGGAGTTCAGAAGCAGCAGAGTGGATTCATTTCTCTGGTAAGTTGGCTAGGCAAGCATAAGCTGTTCTTTTTGGTTGAGAGAGAGAGAGCAGTTTCTTTGGATTTAGGCTGAGTTGATCGCAAAAGTGGCTTGCAATAGTATGTTCCTTTGGATTGTTGGAGATTGTCCGGATGTCTTCAAAGAAGTCAGAAGTTTATCCATATTTGGAGATCGAGTTTTCTTTCCAGGAATGGAACAGGTGGTTCAGTTAGTAGATAGATGGTTCCTTGAGATAGAAGTGGGTGAAGCAACTCAGGTTTCGGAGAAACTTCTGAGTTTTCTTTATGGATATATGGAACCATATTTCTGTGCTGGGTTGTCTAGTCTGTGCTTGTGTTCTTCAACATTTTCTTCTACTTCGGATCAGAGTTGTGCAGCGGAAGCAGTTTGGGGTGTTTCTGTTTTGTCTTTTCCGGATAAGAAGAAGTTTGTTCTGTCTTCTGTTGTTGAGAAGCAGGGTTTGTGTTCTTGGTTTTTAAGTGATCTTGAGGAGATCATTGGATTATTTTGATTCAGTCTGTTTCTAATGGAATCAGCAAGAGTTAAGGTGATCAGGTTGGATGTTGGCAGCCCAGGATCGTCCGAAGAGTATTTATGGATAAGAGATGGAGAAATTTGGATTCTAGAATCGGAGATTTGATTTGGGATCAGTTTTTTTCTCTGATCCAGGGAACTATAAGTTTGGGAAGCTAGCTCCGTAGTGTTTTGGATTTCTTCTGTGTTTTGGTAAGATCAGTGTTTGGTTTTCTAGAGTTGAATTGCCAGTTTGGATAACTGGAATTCAGGGTGTTTCACGTATCTCTAAAGGAGTACGTGTTTGATATTTCTGGCTGTAGAACCAGCAGTTTAGGATGGTTTGGTTGTTGAGTCAGACTCGTTTGTAGTCTGATATTCTGTTTAGAATTGTTGATAGAAGCTCTATAGCTTAGTAGTATTGATTGTTTGGATTCTATAGAGCGAGTATCCCGATATATATATACTGGGGAAACTCGTGAAAGTTTTATCCAAAATTCTTTTGGATAATTAGATTTGTTTTAATTGTGTGAATTGGTTGCATTGGTTGTCAGCATATGATTAACATATGATGTATTTTAAAATAAAATCTTTTAATAGATTATTAAATTACCTTTGTTTAAAATTTCGGGGACGAAATTCTTTTAAGGGGGAAGGATTGTAATATCCCGGAATTTTGGACAATATAAATTTAATAATCTGTGTTTAAATTTGAATTGAATTGATAATTTTTTGTTAATAAATTTGATTTGATTTAATAATTTTCTTTATTTAAATATTTAATTTGTGAATTTATTTTTAATAAACTAATAAATCTATTTTCTATTTAATAATGTATATGTATTTATATATATATATATTTTAAATAAATAAGTTGTTTTTAATTAAACTAGTATAGCATAATTTTAATATTTTGAAAATTTGAATTGTGATTTATTTTTTGATTTAAGTTTTTCAAAAATATTAAATAAAATAACTAAATGATTTTAAATATGAGATAAATGTTTTATTGGTTTAAAATTCATTTTTAACTTAAGTTTGAATATTTAAAATAAGTTATAAAAATGTTTGTGTTATTCTTTTTAAAATATTTATTTATAAAATGTGATTTGTTAATTTAATATGAAATTTAAAACACAATTTAAAATATTAAACATGTATTTAAGTAAGTTACAACTTCTTTTATAATTTTATTTTAATTATTTAAAAGTATCTTTGACAAAAGATTTATTTGTATAATATTTTATTTATTATAACACTTTGCTTTATTCTTTAAAAATTATTTATATATATAACTAAGTATTAAAGAACTAATTAATTAAGTTTAAAACATTCATTAACACTTTAATTAAAATACTAATCACTTAAAGATACATGTGTAAACATCTTAGGTTCTAATATAACAAATGTAAACTAAATACCAATTTTAAATGACAAGTGTTAAATCCAAGCCATATGTCAAATTTTATTTTTAATTTTCCTTTAATTTTAATTTAAATCAAATTATTGTTATTTAAACTTGCATGTTTTCTTTTCTCTTTCTTTTCTCATTTTTCATTTCATAAACTAAGAGAAATTTCTAACTAAAAACCTAATCAACTCTTCATCCTCTAACCTACAAAATTACTTCCTGATCATCAATTCAAACTGCATTTCTCAAACCTGTAAACTAACTTGCATTCAAACTCCTCAAATACAAATCATTACCCTTTAACTCCTCAAACCAGAAATACATCTCAAATCCCTTATCCATTTTCAAAATCTGCATACATTAATCAAGTATGAAGCCTGCATGTTTTCAAAACAATCTGGGATGAAACTGCAACATCAAATTGTTCTGCATTCCATTCAAGCAAGCAAATAGGCATTCAATTCTTTAAATATGAAAGCATCTTTTAAAACAAGTTTAAAAGCATTCAAGCTTTCTGCAAGGATTTCAAACTGTGCTTTGCATGTTCAAAATCTGGGTTCGGTCTGCATTTTAATTTCAGGTGAGTAACTTATCTTTTAAGAAAATTAAAGGTTAAATCTGTTGCATGCTAGTGTACTAAAAATATAAATATTACATATGGTTATAATTTAACTTGTCTGATGTGCAAATGTATTGGTGTGTATGCTGTTAAACTCCCTTATCCTGTTTTTTTTACTGACACAAGTCTTACTTAAATTCTTATATCTTTAATTAGTCTTTGTTAAATTGTAGGATTTAAATAAGATTTGTGTGTTGGTTTCAGAGTTTAGACAGTGAGATTTTATTAAAAGTAAAAATTAAATGAAACTTACTGTAAAATAAGTAGCAGAGCAATTGAATCTTCTAAAATTATGATTCAAAATAATATTACAATTTTTAAAGATTAAATCAAAGCACAATTTTCAAATTTACTATATCATATATATTTGATAAGCACAGTTGAAGCTTACATTGGATTTGGGTGAACTTGATTCTGGAGATAGTGTAGCTATCAAAGATTATAGGAAAATTACCGAATTGGATTACAATTCAATTTTTAGGTTGTAATTTGGGATTTTTAGTGGTGAACCCTAGTTTTATTGGGTTACTGTTCTTGTTTGACTGTGATCTCCTCGGTTAATCGAGTTCAACCATGTTTTGTGTATTGGTAGATGGTAGTTTAGGGAAGTCTTCGCCGAAGTATGGAAGGTGATCGGAGATGGGAGAAATTGATGTTGACAGGTTTGGATGGGTTTGTGGGTCTGATGTTTCCAGGTTTGAATGTTGGTCTTGGTTTCGAATGCAAGCAAGTGATGAGTGAATTGATGTTTGTTTGGCCTGAGCCACTGATTGTTGGCAGTGGGGTGGTCGTATGGATGGCCAGTGATGGCCGGAGACCGTGTGCAGGTGCACAGGAGCAAGGTGGTTATGGTGATGATGGCGGTGTTTGTTTTTGGGTTGAAGGATTTTTGTCCTCGTGATGGTCTCGGGGAAATTGGAGGGTGACTCGAAGCAGAGGGACTTGTGACTCAAAGTAATTTCTAGCTTTGCTCGGGTTACCTGATTGTTTCAGGTTTTAGGATTTTAAACAGAACCTGTTTTATTTTTCTGTTTAAAAGCTAGTTTAAATTGCAAACAAAAATTTGTAATCAGCTTGCACCTGGAATTGAATTTGAATTCAATAAGTTTAAATTTTGGATCTTTGAAATAAATTTGAAATCCTTTTAAATTCTAATTTTATTTTAAACTAGAACAGAAACTGTTTCTGTTTTTATTTAAATTTAAAAAGTAAAGTTTAAAATAGTAAGATGAAGTTCAAACTGGAATTTTTAAATCTGAAATTTAAATATGTATTCAATAATTTAAATCTTTGATTTTGAAACATTTTTGAATTCAAAAATGTAAGATGTTTTAAATTAAAACAGGAAACTATTTTTTTCTGTTTTAAATTTAAAAGTAAATTTTATAATGCAACTGAAAATTTAAAACAAGGTTTAAATCTGGAAAACTGAAATTTAGAATAGATGAATCTGAGTTTGAATTTAAATCTGGGAATTCAAATTTAGATTTTAAACTTTTTAAATTATAAAGGAACATTGGTTTTGAATTTTAACTATGAGTTTTAAATTTATGAAATAAGAATTTATAATAAAGTTTGAATTCAGTTTTAAAACCTGAAATTTTATTTTAATGTCAGTTTTTAAAATAAGTTTTTAAATTTAAAATTGTTTTAACTATTTTAGAAAAGTTTAAATAATTTGAATTTAAAAATGAAGATGGAAATGTAAGTAAAGCTTTAAAATTCTAAGTTTAAATTTGGAATAAAAATTTAACTGTAATTCAGTTTGAAATTTTAAAAGAAATTTTTTAAATTGAACTTGTTTGAAACAAATTGTTTAAAATACTTTATATAAGAAGGATGTTTCTTAATTTAGAACTTAAGAAATTGGTTTCATTTAAATTATTAAATTAATTTAAATGGAATATTAATTATTTAATTAATGAATAATGTGGATGTTTAATTAAGTAATTAATATTTTTTTTAAAGTTAATTAATCAAGATTTGAGATTAATTAATTAAGGTTAATTAATCTATAATTAAGGATGGTTAATTAAATTTTAATTAATGTTTAAGATCTATTAAATCAAGTAATTAAAGAAATTAAGATTTCAATTAACGCTTAATTAATTAATAATTAGAGATTAATTAAAATTCAAATTAAATATTAATTAATTGATAATTAATAATGATTTGTATAAGTTAACTCTTAATTAAATAATTAAGAAATGTTAATAAAGGTCATTAACTTAAGATTATTTAACAATTAATTAATGTGATTAATTTTAATAATTAATTAGATTAATTAATAATACTCAATTGTCATGTTTAATTACTTAATGAAAGTAATTAATGAATTAATTACTTGGTGTAATTAATTTGATTTATGTGATTAGTTTAGATTAATTAAGTTAAATTAATTTAAACATTTGTGGATTGTTTGATTATTACTTTATGTAATTTATGGATTTGTAATTACTTAAGGAAATAATTAATTAAATAATTACTGGATGTAATTAAAGACATTTATTATAGAAGTAATTTGGATTTAAACTACTTTGAAAATTAATCAAGTGATTAATGAGGATAATTAATTAAGAATAATTAATCTATGGGATGAGTAATTAAAGTAGTTAATTACTGAATGGTTATTAATCATGGGTGATTAATATATATGGTTTAAATTGAAGATTAATTACTTATGTGATTAATTTATATAGAGATTGAATAAATATAATCAGGAATCATTAATTAATTAATTAATTAATGATGTAATTTAGAATTGATTAATTAAGGTATAATTAATAATGAATAAATGATTAATGTAATTAATTTTAGCTAATTAATTAATTAAGCAATTACAAGTTAATTATTTGCAAAGGGTTTAATATAATTAACTTGTGTAATTAATATTAAAGGCTAATTATTTGTTGTAATTAGAGATGGTTAATCAATAAGGTTAATTGAAATGAATATTGAGATGGTGTTTTATCTTATTGATTTGTAATCAATTAATGGTTAAGTTAAGAAGGATTTTAACGATGAAGTAATTAATTTACTTTAAATTAATTAGAGATTAAGTAATTAATTTAATTCATTTTAAATTAATTATAGAAGGTGTGATCATTATATCATTGCTTATGTTTGATAATTGGTATTGATTGCCATGTATGGGTTGTAATCTCAGTATGAGATGAGTAATGATTATTGATATGGATGCATTGGTTGCTTTTGGATGATAATATGGATTATCTGATTATGATATGAATTATCTGTTGGTAATGATAAAGGTTGATTATCTATTGTGTTGTGAATTATCTATCTGGATGTATATAGATAATTAAATTGAATTGTTTTAAAACTCTAAAACAACTTGGCCTTAAAAGACACGTTTTGGATTTCGATGAGACCGGGATCGGGTTTCCATATTTGGGATCCGAAAACCACATTGATCCAAATTAACGTTAGGTCGTTAATCTAAGTGGAAGCGAGTGAAGACTCGAGGTGTAAGGGCTATACGTCAGTATAACTCTGTGGGTGATTCCGTAATGAGTTGACGGAATAGTACTTATAGATTCGAGATGGTGGTTTAGAGTGCAAGGGTTATTGTCGTTAACTTTGAGGGTGATTCCAATATGAGTGTAACGAGATAATGCCTTCGGTTTCGTTCGAACCCGGAACGAACTTGTATGGATTGAATGCTTTCAGAACATCGTCAGGTGGACGATGAGCATTCTAAGTGTTATGTCCTATAAAGGTAATCGTAGCCTCAAGCCTCATCAACCGGGAATGGCTAAAACATGGGAGGTGCAGCAAAGCTTCGTGGGTAGCCCCCACTTGAGAGCAAGATTTATCCCTGTCTAGATGTCCCTTTATTTCGGCTTAGTGGTGCGGTTGTTAATCACAACTGCGGGGTTGTCTTGTTCGGAACTGTTCAGTAAGGAATGGGTCCGGCTTTGTGTTGCAGGGGAGCGGGCGTACTCCTCGGTACGGTGATCTAGGCCACGTACTGTGACGGGCGGTATCCCAATAGCCCAGCCATTGTATTGAATCCAAAATCCAATAAGTGCCAATAGTTTTGATTGTATTACCCACTTTTGTGGCTAGTAGCTGGAATTTAATCATGTAACAATTTCGGCTATTTCTTATTTACTTGAAAACCCTAGACACTATTATAATATCATCGGATTTCCTATTAAATGTTTTGGTTAGCGTAAGGTAAAAACTTTTCCATGTTTATGTGTGGGAAGTCTTACGTGATACCTTTTCTTTTCAAAGGTTTTTCAAAGTTAAGCAACTTTAACCTCTTACTCACACCAGACCTATGTCTGACCCGGAGTTATTTCTGTTTTTCTTTAACTCTTGGGTACTCAAATTTTTTACGAGTAGCCAAGGGTATTCAGGTTAGGATTCAGGTTAGCTTTGACTAATTGTGAAGGAGCAAATGGAGCAGGAGGCTTCTGCATATAGTTATATAGTTTTCCCCTGTGTTGGTATCTCTGGGTGTCTTCTGTATGTATTGTATTGTAATAGCTAGACAGGTGTTTATAACTGTCTAGTATGTGATGTATTGACTGTGTAACTCTGATAATTGTTGTAATACTATGTAATAGTTATGTTACTAATATAATTTATTCATTCCGCTGTTGAGATTATTGTGTTGTTTCTTCTTTCTCTTCTTTCTTTTCTCTTTTCTATCCCTTTCTTTCTTAAGGATAATATGACTTTTTGTGGAGAAATAGTCGGGTCGTCTCAGTGACACACTACTAGGGAAAGCAATATCCCAGCACACTATCACCAAAACCATGTACGACTTGCTATTACGAACTCAATGTCCTAGCCCACCATCGTCAAAACGTAAGCGACCTACTACTGAGGAAACAAGATGCCTTGGCATATTATTGCTCAATCATGAGCGACTCGCTGTCGAGGAACAAATTATCTCATCCCACTATTGCCATATTGAACAAAGTATAATGAATCTATTAAAATTAGACACTTTCTACAAGTGTCTCAAAATAGTGAAACAATATACTAAAACGATCCTTGTCTCACCGCAATTGCAATGCTGCGAACTGCACATGAAACAGAGTTCGTATGTGAGAGTTATAAGAGTTTTAAGATCAAGGGCAATATCATAATTACTCAATATAATTATATTATTATTACTACTATTATTATCTTTTGCCTCACTGCAGTAATCCCGATGCCTCAAGAACACTTCAACCGCCAGCTTTGGATCACAATCGCCATCTTTCCAATGCCTTGTCATTCGATCGATTGTCCTCACCTCGACCTGCATATTGTTAGTCCGTGAGATGATGATTTTGATGACAACAACCTTAGAATAGATTACAAAATATAAATACTAACATTATAAGTTTAGATATATATGAAAATGTAGGATTTAACCATGCAGGTAACAAGAATGAAGACCGTATAGTATAGAGATTCAAGATATCAAGATTGAAGACTCATGATTATCAAGATTATCAAGAGTTCAAGAATTCAAGTAATTTATTCTTTAATTAGAAAATTTTGTTGAAACTCATAGAAAAGCACTGGCATCTTAAAATCCAATTTATTCGTGGAATGGAATCCACTTCGAGCATGTTCAAGGGATGGAACCCTTAGTAGGATGAAACCTACGGAAAATCTAGTGGAACATTATTTTGTATCCGCTAACCTTTTATTCAAAATAATTTTTCAAAATTATATCTTGTTTTCAAAATGATTTCAAAACCTTCCTGGTAAAAGCATCAAAAACATCTATCCCGATTTTAAATAATTTTAACCTCAAAATCATCTTTAATTTCAAAGTCAAATTACTTCTGATTTTAAACTATCTTTAAAATAATATATTTAACTTTTAAATATTTATACTTAAGATTTAAATATAAAATTATAGTTAAATTTTATATATTATTCTTTAAATTTACTTACGTATTTTAACTATAGTCAAGTATATTAAAAAAGTTTAAAATAGTTTTAATATAAGATAAAGGTTATTTTCAAAGAAAATTAAATCATCAAAAATTACTTTGGGATATTGACATGCCTATGGTGACCATGTCGACATGGTGTCAGTTGAGTTCAAAATTTAAATTTCAAAAGAAGTGTCTATTCGCCATAACTCTTCACGAATGGGCATGGCTGTTGTTCTTCTATAAATAAGGGTTAGTTTCAACGAATTTTATATCAGATTTTCTGGTTTTTCACTCCTTTTCTTCTTCCACATTTCTTAATACATATTCTTACCATTACTCTGCCGAAATCAACATTGAATCGAACTTGATCTTTTCTAGTTTGATTCTCTATCACTATCTCAACAAAGTTCTCAGTGCTATTCAGAGTTATAGGCTTCTTTGTAATCTATTAAGTGAGAAAAGGTGTGATTGTGGCCTTGAAAATCAATCAAGCGATATAAGGTGTGATTGTAGCCTTGGTAAATCAATTGGGTAAACTTGTGGCCCGAAAATCAAATATGTCTATCCAGAGGATTGTGATTCTGGAGGGTGTACCTCATAGCCTTGAAATCGAGGGTGTAATTGTACAATTGCTTTTGAAAGGAAATCCGTACTTGTGTTATGGGATTGGATGCAGGGTAACTCCGAACCAGTATAAAATCCGGTATGTTCTTTCCTGTATTGCTTTTACTTTATTTCTGCATTTGTGTTTGTTTCTATGATCATATCTGTATCTGTATATTGCATATATCTGTATTCAATTCAACACAAATTCAAAAAGATTTAGTAATTCTTTATAAACACTATTCACCCCCCTCTAGTGTTAATCCTAGCCTTAAGATCCGTAATCCACATTTCTTTCAATTGGTATCGGAGAAAGGTTTTCAAAGTCTTCATAATCTGAATTTTGATTTTTTTTTTAAAATGGCTATTTTTCGGGATTTTATTAACACTGTTTTCATATGAATATGTCATAGAATCATTATGATATTTTTGTTTAAAACTATATTTAGTTATTTTGAAAATTCACTTGATTCATTAAAAGGTTATGTTGTTTTGCATGAGAAGAACTATGTCTAATGACTGTTGGTTAAAAGATACCAGATAATCATTCATCGATCAAGAAGATCAAATGGATATATAATAGAAATCGACAAAAAATAGGTACCAGATCAATTCAAACTTTTGGTTCTCATCTACTGTACTTCTCTCCATCTGCTTCACAATGCCACTAGTTTCGTGCGAATTCGTCAAGAAATGACCAAGTTGTGGTCAAATGAAGTTTTGGTGAACAAAGAGAAAAAGAAGGCAAAACTATCAAAGGTATTCTTCAAACTACATCCATAGATTTGAGTATTTTGTTCCCTCTCCACTTCAAATTATAGTTCTTGTTCTCGCAGTCGTTTTGATGGGTGGATCATCAAATTTCGATCAAAATTGAGTGAAATATGATAGTTTGAAGTTGGCTATCCAAAACTGAAAAACCGTGTACGGGATCTTCTACATTTCTTCTACTGTTCGGCCTATTGCATCACAATACCGTCCAAATTCGACACCAAACTATTACTAGATCGTAGCCGTTTCCTTCCTCTTCGATTTGCCGCTGGTTTCATCCAATTCCGTTAAGAAACGAAGGAGATATGCCCTCTAGAATTTTGATAGTATACAGAAAAACGGGAAGAAGAAGAAGAAGAGCAATTAAAATGAAAATTGGTGACCATTGGGCCTATTTATAGTGGTTGAAGTGTCCATTCATCCAAAATTCATGTTCAAAGTTTTGGCGCCAAGTTGGTCGATCTACTAAATCATCTATATCTTTCTCATACGGTCTCCAAATTCAGCAAATGAATATACTACGATGATCAGAAAAACAAGCCCGTCTCAATAGAGCAGATCTCGTCATCAAATTCTGAAGGATATAAATGTGTGACTCACGACAATGGAAGAACAACAAAGTTAGAAAGATGGAGTGCAAAAATTGGTACGCTTAAGTATTATTTCATTTTTATTGTTGCATTTAGGAATACATATATCTATGCATTTAGTTAGGTATAGAAATTTATCTCTTTTATAAGTTTTGATATATTGGTCCGTATATCAACACACCATTGTATAAATATCGATGCACAAGTCTAATTTTTTTTAAAGTCTTTTAAAATATGTTTTCTTTCAGATAAAATCTACAACTAATTTATTACAACTATACTAAATAGAAAAGTATACCTTCATTCATGATTTCAAACTTTTCTTATGTTATTTTTACTTCTCATACTCTATTTCTTTTAAGATACTAATTTTATATCTTTAATAAATTAATAGAATAATTTAGAATGTTAGAATAAGGCTCAATTTATATATTTATTCAATAAGATAGCACCACATCACATGACCGGAATTTTAGATAGCATTTCTAAAATGCTTCTTTTCTTCTGTAATGTTTTGTAAGTACTGCAAATTCGTTTTTATAGCATTTCTGTGCTTTGAAACGCTGTAGAGTTTCAGAAACTTTACACAGCATTGGGTAAAAGCTACAGTGTCAGTTTTATAAAGTTTCGAATATTTTTTACTATAAAAACTTTTTATAGCATTCTTTAAATACTATTTTTTATTTATGAAACTTTAAACTATGTAAAAATAATATTTAAATTAAGAATTTTTCTCTATTCTTTTTAGAAGTTATTTTCTAACTTATATTAGAATATTTTAAAATAAATTTCATGTTTAAACATATTCTTTATAATTAATTTTTTTTTAAGAAAAGGTAAGAGGCCTTAATATAACACATGTTTATTTTAGTTTTTCAATATTTATCATTTTATTTAATATTTCGTTATGATAATTTTTAAATTTAAAAAATGTTTAAACATGTTTCTAAATAATTAATCAATAAAAATTTAATATAAAGGTTTTAATTAGTAAGTTAAGTATTTTATAAACATGGAAGTTTGGATTCTTGAAAAAAAAACAACCAAGTTAAAATAATTATTTTAAATTAAATAAGTAGGCTATTAATTTTCATAAAAATATATTTTATCATATATATATATATATATATATATATATATATAGAGTTTAGGTCCATATTTATTAGCAATTTATTTTTGATATTGAGTTTTATTACTACCTTTCATACATATGTTATAATTTTAATATCATTTATTACCTTTAAACTCTTTTCTTTACTACTCTTTCAGTCTCATTCATTAGTTTCCTTAACCTAAGTCTAGTGATTAGTGTGTATTACCTTTGTTTGGTTGATGCAATTTATAATAAATAATTATATATATATATATATGCTTGTCAATTAGATATTACTTATTACTCATGTTTATCTTATAATCTGGATGTCACTTACCATAGTATATATATCATCATATCATTCTGCATATTATTATTTTTACTTCATTATCATTTTGTTTCATAATACACATCATTATGCATCCTATTTCATATCTCATTTTATTGCATATTACATCATAAATTACAATGCACATCATAATTATTTGCATCACAAGTTGCACTTCATTCTGCATATTATCTCATGCTACATTGCATATGTCATACATTTCATACCGCATTACAAACTACATATTGCATACATGTATACATAACGAGTGTATTTTATTTAGGAGGAGTTTGTAGTATCGTTTCATAATATAGGATTATTAGTTTTTGATTTGTTTGGTATGTTTTGATTGACTTGATTGACTTGATTGACTTGTTTGACTTGATTGATTTGTTTGACTTGTCTGACATGATTGGTTTTGATGAGTGTGTTAAAATATACTTAATAAATAAGTTATGTTCTTATATTTTTCTAACTATTATAAGTATTATAACAGATTCTTAGTTAGGATAGTTAGTAATTTAGGATTAAGTTTTAGTTTTTAGAGTTAAGTGTTGATTATTTATGATAACACTATCATTATAATCACATGTAATATAGTATTAGATTAAGGGGGAGTTATATAGTTTGGAGTTAGTTTTTGTTGATGATAAAGGGGGAGAAATATAAAATAGTGTGATTAGGGCATAGATTAAGGGGGAGTTATTAGTTTTAGGGGGAGTTATTAGGATAGAAGTAATATTTTATAAACAAAGGTTATCATCATCAAAAAGGGGGAGATTATTAGTCCGTGAGATGATGGTTTTGATGACAACAACCTTAGAATAGATTATAAAATATAAATACTAACATTATAAGTTTAGATATATATGTATATGCAAGATTTAACCATGCAGGTACCAAGAATGAAGACTGTACAGTATAGAGATTCAAGATATCAAGATTGAAGACTCATGAGTATCAATATTATCAAGAGTTCAAGAATTCAAGTAATTTATTCTTTAATTAGAAAATTTTGTTAAAACTCGTGGAAAAGCACCGACATTTTAAAATCTAATTTATTCGTGGAATGAAATCCACTTCGAGCCTGTTAAAGGGATGGAACCCTAAGTAGGATGGAACCTACGAAAAATCTAGTGGAACATTGTTTTGTATCTGCTAACCTTTTATTCAAAATGATTTTTCAAAATTATATCTTGTTTTAAAATGAATTCAAAATCTTCCTGTTAAACGCATCAAAAACATCTATCTTGATTTTTAAATAATATTAGCCTCAAAATCATCTTTAATTTCAAAGTCAAATTACTCCTGATTTTAAACTATCTTTAAAATAATATATTTAACTTTTAAATATTTGTACTTAAGATTTAAATATAAAATTATAGTTAAATTTTATATATTATTCTCTATATTTACTTATGTATTTTAACTATAGTCAAGTATATTAGAAAAGTTTAAAATTGTTTTAATATAAGATAAAGGTTATTTTCAAAGAAAATCAAATCATCAAAAATTGCTTTGGGATGTTGACATGCCTATGGTGTCCATGTCGACATAGTGTCAGTTGAGTTCAAAATTTAAATTTTAAAAGAAGTGTCTATTCGCCATAACTCTTCACGAATGGACATGGCTATTGTTCTTCTATAAACACGGGTTAGTTTCAACGAATTTTATATCAGGTTATCTGGTTTTTCACTCCTATTCTTCTTCCACATTTCTTAATACATATTCTTACCATTACTCTACCGAAATCAACATTGAATCGAACTTGATCTTTTTTAGTTTGATTCTCTATCACTATCTCAACAAGGTTCTCAGTGCTATTCAGAGTTATAGGCTTCTTTGTAATCTATTAAGTGAGAAAAGGTGTGATTGTGGCCTTGAAAATCAATCAAGTGAGATAAGGTGTGATTGTAGCCATGGTAAATCAATTGGGTAAACTTGTAGCCCAGAAATCAAGTATCTCTACCCAGATGATTGTGATTCTGGAGGGTGTACCTCGTAGCCTTGAAATCGAGGGTGTAATTGTACAATTGCTTTTGAAAGAAAATCCGTACTTGTGTTGCGGGACTGGATGTAGGGTAACTCCGAACCCGTATAAAATCCGGTATGTTCTTTCCTTTATTGCTTTTGCTTTATTTCTGCATTTGTGTTTGTTTCTGTGATCATATCTGTATCTGTATATTGCATACATCTGTGTTCAATTCAACATAAATTCAAAAAGCTTTAGTAATTCTTTATAAACACTATTCACCCCCCTCTAGTGTTAATCCTAGCCTTAAGATCCGTAATCCGCATTTCTTTCAATTGGTATCGGAGCAAGGTTTTCAAAGTTTTCATAATCTGAATTTGAAAATGTTTTTAAAATGGCTATTTTTGGGGATTTTATTAACACTGTTTTCATATGAATATGTCACAGAATCATCATGATATTTTTGTTTAAAACTATATTTAGTTATTTTGAAAATTCACTTGATTCTTCAAAAGGTTATGTTGTTTTGCAGGAGAAGAATTATGTCTAATGGCTATTGGTTAAAAGATACCGGATAATCATTCATCGATCAAGAACAACAAATGGATATATAATGGAAATTGACAAAGAAATGGGTACCAGATCAATTCAAAACTTTTGGTTCTCATCTATAACTTGATTTGATACTGTATTTCTCTCTATTTTCTTCGCAATGCCACTGGTTTTGTGCGAATCCATCAAGAAATGATCAAGTTGTGGTCAAATGAAGTTTTGGTGAACAAAGAGAAAAAGAAGGCAAAACTGTCAAAGGTATTCTTCAAATTACATCCATAGATTTGAGTATTTTTTCCCCACTCTTTTTCAGATTGTAGTTCTTGTTCTCGCGGTCGTTTTGATGGGTGGATCATCAAATTCCGATCAAAATTGAGTGAAATATGACAGTTTGAATTTGGCTATCCAAAACTGAAAAACTGTGTACGAGATCTTCTACATTTCTTCTACTGTTCGGCCTGTTGCATCACAATACCATTCAAATTCGACACTAAACTATTAATAGATCTTAGCCCTTGCCTTCCTCTTCGATTTGCCGCTGGTTTCATCCAATTCTATTAAGAAATGAAGGAGATATGCCATATAGAAGTTTGATAGTATATAGAAAAACGGGAAGAAGAAGAAGAGCAATTAAAATGAAAAGTGGTGACCGCTGGGCCTATTTATAGTGGTTGAAGTGTCCATTCATTCAAAATTCAAATTCAAAGTTTTGGCGCCAAGTTGGTCGATCTACTAAATCATCTATATCTTTCTCATACGGTCTCCAAATTCAACAAATGAATATACTACGATGATCAGAAAAACAAGCCGGTCGCAATAGAGCAGATCTCGTCATCAAATTCTGAAGGATATAAATGTGTGACTCACGATAATGGAAGAACAACAAAGTTAGAAAGATGGAGTGCAAAAATTGGTACGCTTTACTATGATTTCATTTTTATTGTTGCATTTAGAAATATATATATATATATATATATATATATATATATACATACATTTAGTTAGGTATAGAAATTTATCTCTTTTATAAGTTTTGATATATTAGTCCGTATATCAACACACCATAGTATAAATATCGATGTACAATTCTAATTTTTTTTAAAGTCTTTTAAAATGTGTTTTCTTTCAAATAAAATCTACAACTAATTTATTACAATTATACTAAGTAGAAAAGTATACCTTCATTCATGATTTCAAACTTTTCTAATGTTATTTTTACATCTCATACTCTATTTATTTTAAGATACTAATTTTATATCTTTAATAAATTAATAGAAAGAATTTAGAATGTTAGAATAAAGCTTAATTTATATATTTCTTCAATATGATAGCACCACATCACATGACCGGAATTTTAGATAGCATTTCTAAAATGCTTCTTTTCTTCTGTAATATTTTGTAAATACTGCAAATTCGTTTTTGTAGCATTTCTGTGCTTTGAAACGCTATAGAGTTTCAGAAACTTTACACAGCATTTGGTAAAAGCTACAGTGTCAGTTTTATAAAGTTTCGAATATTTTTTACTATAAAAACTTTTTATAGCATTCTTTAAATACTATTTTTTCTTTATGAAACTTTAAACTATGTAAAAAATATATTTAAATTAAGTATTTTTCTCTATTCTTTTTAGAAGTTATTTTCTAACTTATATTAGATTATTTTAAAATAAATTTCATGTTTAAACATATTCTTTATAATTAATTTTTTTTTTAAAGAAAAGGTAAGAGGCCTTAATATAACACATGTTTATTTTAGTTTTTCAATATTTATCATTTTATTTAATATTTCGTTATGATATTTTTTAAATTTAAAAAATGTTTAAACATGTTTCTAAATATTTAATCAATAAAAATTTAATATAAAGGTTTTAATTAGTAAGTTAAGTATTTTATAAACATGGAAGTTTGGATTCTTAAAACTAAAAAAAACCAATTAAAATAATTATTTTAAATTAAATAAGTAGGCTATTAATTTTTATAAAAATATATTTGACCATATATATATATATATATATAGTTTAGGTCCATATTTCTTAGCAATTTAATTTTGATATTGAGTTTTATTACTACCTTTCATAAATATTTTATAATTTTAATATCATTTATTACCTTTAAACTCTTTTCTTTACTACTCTTTCAGTCTCATTCATTAGTTTCCTTAACTAAGTCTAGTAATTAGTGTGTATTACCTTTGTTTGGTTGAAGCAATTTATAATAAATAATTTGATATATATATATATATATATATATGCTTGTCAATTAGATATTACTTATTACTCATGTTTATCTTATAATCTGGATGTCACTTACCGTAGTCTATATATCATCATATCATTCTGCATATTATTATTTTTACTTTATTATCATTTTGTTTCATATTATATATCATTATGCATCCTATTTCATATCTCATTTTATTGCATATTCCATCAGAAATTACAATGCATATCATAATTATTTGCATCACAAGTTGCACTTCATTCTGCATATTATCTCATGCTACATTGCATATGTCATACATTTCATACTGCATTACAAACTACATGTTGCATACATGTATACATAACGAGTGTATTTTATTTATGAGGAGTTTGTAGTATCATTTCATAATATAGGATTATTAGTTTTTGATTTGTTTGGTATGTTTTGATTGACTTGATTGACTTGTTTGACTTGATTGACTTGATTGACTTGTTTAACTTGATTGATTTGTTTGACTTGTCTGACATGATTGGTTTTGACGAGTGTGTTGAAACATACTTAATAAATAAGTTATGTCCTTATATTTTTCTAACTATCATAAGTATTATAATAGATTCTTAGTTAGGATAGTTAGTAATTTAGGATTAAGTTTTAGTTTTTAGAGTTAAGTGTTGATTATTTATGATAACATTATCATTATAATCACATGTCATATAGTATTAGATTAAGGGGGAGTTATATAGTTTGTAGTTAGTTTTTGTTGATGACAAAGGGGAAGAAATATAAAATAGCGTAATTAGGGCATAGATTAAGGGGGGAGTTATTAGTTTTAGAGGGAGTTATTAGGATAGAAGTAATATTTTATAAACAAAGGTTGTCATCATCAAAAAGGGGGAGATTGTTAGTCCGTGAGATGATGGTTTTGATGACAACAACCTTAGAATAGATTATAAAATATAAATACTAACATTATAAGTTTAGATATATATGTATATGCAGGATTTAACCATGCAGGTACCAAGAATGAAGACTGTACAGTATAAAGATTCAAGATATCAAGATTGAAGACTCATGAGTGTCAAGATTATCAAGAGTTCAAGAATTCAAGTAATTTATTATTTAATTAGAAAATTTTGTTAAAACTCGTAGAAAAGCACTGGCATCTTAAAATCCAATTTATTCGTGGAATGGAATCCACTTCGAGCCTGTTAAAGGGATGGAACCCTAAGTAGGAAGGAACCTACGAAAAATCTAGTGGAACATTGTTTTGTATCCGCTAACCTTTTATTCAAAATGATTTTTCAAAATTATAGCTAGTTTTCAAAATTATTTCAAAACCTTCCTATTAAAAGCATCAAAAACATCTATCCTGATTTTAAATACTTTTAGCCTCAAAATCAACTTTAATTTCAAAGTCAAATTACTCCCGATTTTAAACTATCTTTAAAATAATATATTTAACTTTTAAATATTTATACTTAAGATTTAAATATAAATTATAGTTAAATTTTATATATTATTCTCTATATTTACTTGTGTATTTTAACTATAGTCAAGTATATTAGAAAAGTTTAAAATAGTTTTAATATAAGATAAAGGTTATTTTCAAAGAAAATCAAATCATCAAAAATTGCTTTGGGACGTCGACATGCCTATGGTGACCATGTCAACATGGTGTTAGTTGAGTTCAAAATTTAAATTTCAAAAGAAGTGTCTATTCGCCATAACTCTTCACGAATGGACATGGCTGTTGTTCTTCTATAAATATGGGTTAGTTTAAACGAATTTTATATCAGATTTTCCGGTTTTTCACTCCTCTTCTTCTTCCACATTTCTTAATACATATTCTTACCATTACTCTGCCGAAATCAACATTGAATCGAACTTGATCTTTTCTAGTTTGATTCTCTATCACTATCTAACAAGATTCTCAGTGCAATTCAGAGTTATAGGCTTCTTTGTATTCTATTAAGTGAGAAAAGGTGTGATTGTGGCCTTGAAAATCAATCAAGCGAGATAAGGTGTGACTGTAGCCTTGGTAAATCAATTGGGTAAACTTGTGGCCCGGAAATCAAGTATCTCTATCCAGAGGATTGTGATTCTGGAGGGTGTACCTCTTAGCCTTGAAATCGAGGGTGTAATTGTACAATTTCTTTTGAAAGGAAATCCGTACTTGTGTTGCGGGACTGGATGTAGGGTAACTCCGAACCAGTATAAAATCCGGTGTGTTCTTTCCTTATTGCTTTTACTTTATTTCTGCATTTGTGTTTGGTTCTGTGATCATATCTGTAGCTGTATATTGCATACATCCGTGATCAATTCAACATAAATTCAAAAAGATTTAGTAATTCTTTATAAACACTATTCACCCCCCTCTAGTATTAATCCTATCCTTAAGATCCTTATTCCACATTTCTTTCACATATCGCCCACGGATGAAGCTCCGGTCCCCTCTGGTCACACCACCTCCACCCCCATTCCTACCAGATTCCACAATCTCTAGGCATATGTTATTGATCAGCTACTAGTGTGATAATGTACTCGACCTCCTCATCATGTCTGTGTCCTCCGATCGTCCTACCTATGTCGTTTCGCCATTGGATTGAAACGAACAGTCCCCGCTCATCGAACCTCTGACGCGTTTTTTGGTCAACCCGTAAGCCCTATCGATGAACAAACACCACCAATGGACTCATATCATCGAGAACTATAATTTTGATATATAATATTTTTAGTTTGAAACACTTGCATATATCAAAAAATTTAGTTAGACAACAATTTACTTTGTTAATTACATTCAATAAAAATTATATTTTTTAACATCTAGCCATGTTATACATCGTATTTAGGCGTGTGTATACAAAAGAACTAGTTTTTAATTATTAATTATATTGTTATAAAGTGGTTTAAGATCATAGAGGTAAGTTACTATGACTTATTAATATATAAACACAAATATGGTAAATCCTACTCACCGATCTGCCGTGCAATTCTCCGATTTGAAATAGATTCTCCTTCTCCTTTGCGGTCTAGAAATTTTTTGCTTTCAAAACACAAAATTTCTCGATAGCTTCCATTTATTTGCATAGCTCTCTTAGCGGTGCTCGATTCCATATATTAATTTGTTTAATTTGCATTTGATTTGGTAGATTAGGAATTAATTTGAAGAACTTACAATTAATTTGAGGATTAAGGTTTTATAAATGAGGGTAGGATTGATTTCCAGCCAAAACAATGAGGTCAAGAATCTATTCGTAGGCTGAAAATAATAATATCTAGGCTATACTCCCAGAATTAATATATATTATGAAAATTTCATTGGATTTGACTTTTTATAATTCCTAGACCATTTAACAAAATTCAGCAAATTATATGCATTTTCTAACTAAAATGATATTCTACATGCAATGGAATAGGCCCTCAAGTCTAATTCCAACTCCTGCAGAAAATTATCAATTTTTCAATTTATGTTAAAATTAGTATTTTACCCTTTAAATTACTTATTTAATTTCATAAAATTACAAGGTATTACAGGGACCTTCCCAGTTCGGTCCCATAGGTCCATCTACCGGATTTCTAGTGTTAGCCATTACCTTTCTTAGTACTAGATCTCTCATTTGTAATGCCCATCCTCTTACTCTTAAATTGTAGTACTTGAAGATTCTTCACTGATATTATGTTGTTCGTAAGGCAGGCTCCTCTTTCAATTCACTGATTAATTCCATAGACTCCTTCAACCAGTGGTTAGGCCATATGCATATGTGGTTCTTTGATGTGATGGAACCTCAACTTTAACTCGTAATGTGTTGTCAAACCATATGTCAAAGAATATGTCGTATGCCCCGTAGCCGTTTTAGTTGATGTTTTATATCATTAAAATACACAAGGAAGTTTGTTAACCTAATTTCCATTAGCTCTATTCAACCGATACTTAAGGATGCTCTTAATAGACTTGTATGCGGCTTTTATTGCCTTTTTTCCTTTTGGGTGAGCTACTACGGAGAAATTTTTATTATCCTCTTTCTTTTGTAGAAGCAAGTGAATTCATCACTTGCGAATTGTATTCAATTATCTGAAGTGATCTTGTTTGACAAATCAAATCAAGAAACAATGTTTTTAATGACAAACTTCAACACCCTATTTGCTATTATATTCAGCAAAAGTTCTGCTTCCACCAATTTAGCAAAATAGTCGATTGCTACTACTGTAAACTTTGCACTCCCTTTAGGTACAATAATGGTCCAAATCAAAGCTATTCCCTATACATCGAAAGTCCAAGGACTGGTTATAGTTGTTAATTCGATTGGAGGTAGTCAAGGAATCCTAAAGAATCAATGGCATTTATCATGTCTATTAATGTAATTTTACGAGTCTTCACTCAGTTGAGGTAAATAATATCCTATTCTCGTTAACTTCTTTGCTAGTTTTATCCCATTAGAATGATCCCTTCATAGGTTTCCATCAAAACTTCATTCCTTTTTCTAGTGTTATATGTCAAAGGTATGGTATTGAATACCATTTTTATATAAGGTCCCATCTGGCGTAGTATAATTTGGTGCTTAATATCTTATTTTCTTTGATTCATTCCTATCCCTTGGTAATATCCCTTTTTTAGAATATTTGATAATTTGTTCCATCCAATTATTTCTGCGTTAATCATCTTGGATATTTGCATTTAGTTCTTCCATAGATTGTCCTCCGATTTTTGCCTTCTTAGAATTTCCCTCATTACCATGTTGTTTCTGAACTTGTGAATGTTTTACTGCCAAGACTTTTTTGATTGACTTTCTTTCTTTGACATTATGCTAGGGTCGTTTTGGAAGCCTATAAGCAAAATTTCACTTTAAGTGCACCTTACGAGCTTGTCAACTTGGCTAGCGAAGCTGCTTGAGTACTCTTTCTTTTGATATCAGATGGATTGAGAAATCTTCGAATTGAGCTAACACCTAATGAATTTTCTTCATATACTGGGACAATTGTGCGTCCATATTTAACAAAACATGTCTAATTTATTTACCATTAGCTACAAACCATTAAATATCTCTTTTTTGTAGGATTCTCAATTGTTGTGCCAAGGTTAAGGCATTTATCATGGATTCATATTCATAGACTTTATTGGTTGCAGAAAATCCTAGCTTGATTGCATGATGCAACCACTATCCATATGGAGCAATTATAGACTATCTTGTCCTAGCTCCTTGCTCAATTGAAGCTCCATCAAAAAAATAGCACTTTGTTTTGATTTATTTTCCTTTTCGATTTGCTTTTCGATAAATCCCATGCACTCGTTATAAAATTGGCCAAATGCCACCTTGTTATTTCCACTTGGGTTAAATAAGCTATGCCATATTGGCTTAATTCCATTCTTTACTTTATTAATTGACCAAATGTTTCAGGCTTTCTAAACACATGCTTTAAAGGGTAATTAGTCAAAACTCTGATAAGATGCATTTGGAAATAGAATTTTTATTTCTGAGTTAGCACTAAACAATAAGCCAACTTTTCATGATAGGATGTCTAATTTATGCATTTTTAGCCTCTTGCATGCATAATATATAGGTAATTGAACTCAATTTTTCTTCTAGAACCGAACTTACAGCATGTTTCGATATCACCATGTATAATATTAAGTCATCACCTTCTACTTCGCTTGAGAGTATCAGGGCTTCTCTAGATGACCCTTAAACTCTTAAAAAGCTTTTCGGCATTCATAGGTCCATTCAAAAGTTCTTAGTTTCTCGATCACATCGAAAAATAGGATACATTTATCGGTTGCCTTTGATATGAATCTACTAATTGTCGTTAACCGTCTACTTAAACTCAACATATCTTTACTTGTCTTAGGCGCTACTATATCTCTTATCGCCCTTATCTAATAGGGATTAGCTTCTATTTTGCATGAGATTGCTAAATATTCTAAGAACGTTTCTACAGGTTCAAATTCATATTATACCTAGGAAAAACCCTAAACATCTCGTCCAAATCCCTTATGTAGTCATCTTCTTCTTTGGATTTTACTAATATATCTTATACATAAACTTTCTTGCTTTCCCTAATTTGATTTTCAAACATTCTATTAACCAACCGACTGTAGGCGGCTCCTGCATTTTTTAATCTAAAGGGTATCACCTCATAGAAATATGTTCCCCGTCAACTGTAAAACAAGTATGCTCTTCATCTGACTTAAAGTTAGGCTCAGATTGTCTCCTGAACATGTAACCATGAAAGGAAACAACTTAGGCCCATTGGTTGCATCTTAATTGATCAACCCTCAGGAGTGGATAATAATCTTTTGGGCATGTTCAAATATATATAATCGACGCACATTCTCTATTTTCTTTTAAGTATTTTAACCAATACAGGGTTGCTAACAATTAGAGTAGCACATTTCCAGATGAATCTGTTTTCCAATAACCTTTTAGCTTCTTCTTGTATAGCAATTTTTCAGAATTTATCAAACTTCCTTTTTCCTTATAGGCGTAAAATTGGGACCTATATTGAGTGCATGATACATTATTGGGATCTATTCTGACCATATCCACATGGCTCTAAGCAAAGACATCTTTACTTGATTGAATGAATATGATAAGCTTTTTTTTTCATATTTGTGTATATTCCTTCCCTATCTTTGCCAGCTTAGTTAGATCATGGGAATGTATATGAATTTTTTCCATTTTTTTGTAGATTTTAAATTTCCCTCGTTATCTCTAAGGTCAATTGTAGGAATGATCATCTCTAGTTCTTCTCCTTGATTTGTCTGGATTTGCTTCATTCATTTAAGCATGTTTACTTTTTCTTCTCATGCTCCTTAGCTTTCTCGAACGAAACCTTTCACTTATTAATTGGATGGTTTTGTTTATTTCCAATGGATATCAATTTTTGATGACTGTATCCAAGGGCTTTGAGTTTTTAGCCTCTTTGGTATTTTTAACTTAGGATTAGAAAAAGGCTCATTCTCTTTATTTAATTTCTCTAGAGTACTGAAATACATTTTCCCAGAGCTATATTACTCCCCTTTACAATTCATTAACCTGCCTCCGAGAGAAATTTCAAAATTATGTTTTTGGGTGAAACAACTGCATCTATTTCATCCAAAATTGGCCATTTGAAAAATGCGTTGTACTAATTTGGTTGATCCATGATTTAAAATAGTGGTTAAAAGTTTTTGAGTATGGAAGAATTTCTTCCTATCTAAACATATTGCCTGATCTGGCCTATTAGAGTGGATCCTTTTTTATTAAACTCTAAGATAATTTCCAGGCTTGGATCAAGGTTTCCTTTGGGAATATTCATTTGGTCAAAAGCATGCTTGAAAATTACGTTTATAGTACTTCAAGAAGCCACTTAGATTTTTAAGACCAATGATAGCCTGGTCCACGCAGTTATCATCAATGGACCGTTGTGGGGGTACCTTACTCCCTTAAGTCTTTAGGAGTTACATCAAATTTGGCATTGACATGGTGCTTTTGAAAGCCTTTGCTGGTGATTCTTTCCCTATAGAGTATATCCCTTTTTTTCTTCCTATATGTACCTGCGTCTTGCTCCTTTAATAGCACCTGCAACGTGTGCCTTGCCATGAATTACACTGATGCGATTTATTAGTGATGAAATCTTTGTTGAGGCATATGTAAAAAGAGTAAGCACTATTCATTCATGGATTCTCACTGTCATTTGTCCTTTAGGTCCTTTGATCCTATTTCAAAAAACCCTTCTACGCTCCTCTTCGAATCATTTTTCCTATTATCCCTGCTAGAGCCAGACAGTTGTCGGTTTTATGCCCGTTAGCCTTATGGAAGGTGCAATAATATCCATTTTTGTTTAACTCAGGGTTTGTTTTAGCTTTCAAAGGTGCAGGATTTTCTATTTCATCTTCGCTAATAATGTAAAAGTATGAGATAAGTTGAGTTAGGGAAACATAGTTGTATTCTAAATGTCTTCCCCCTTGCTTGAACCAAATAATCTAAATCTTTCACCCACTCTTCCATTTTATTGTGTTTTTCTTTTCTCATGGAAAATTTCATCCATGCAGACAAATTTGTCTACTTGAAATGGAACTTGAATATCTCTACAACCATGGAAACTATATAGTTAAAGCCCCATAAAGCTTCGTTGATGCCTGGCTAAAGTGCTTAGCACACATCGACTGCTATGCGTTTTCCATTTAGTGCTATTAAATAGTAGATCCACTTAAAGCCACGTTATTGTTCACTATGCATGTTAAATTAAGTGCTTTAGCACTCGATTTAGTAAATTTAATAAAAAAGGTTTATTTACCACTTTTCTTATAAACCAAATCAACAAATTTAGAGTATAGATCTAAGTTAAATTCCTAAGCGCTTAATAAAAATTAGAACTCGTTTCTATTCCAAGTTTGAACTGCATGCATCATGATATTCTTCGGTATTATTATATAGGAGTGAACAATGTGTCATTTTCTACAAAAATGGTGTGTGAATGAGAATAAATCAACTTTGGATATTTATTTTATCTTCAATAAAGACCTTTAGACCTCCACTATTTGTGATATATTCCCGCTATAGTTTTTTTCACCCCCACCACTATAGAAGGACTAGATGCTTTAACTGCACAACATGGATGTACAACTCCTTGTAGAATGGATTGTTTTCAGTTAGTCCATATTTTATGGCCATTATTATTTCTCTGTCATTTATTTTTTTCTTATTTAGTGGTTTCGGCATTTATCCTTTTTATGTAATTTCTCAACAACTCTCCGTGTCGTTGCTTAACGTTGCCCCAAACATAAGCGTTTATAATTGGATCCTTTGAAACACATAACTAAGAGGTAAATTCATAGGTAAACTGGCTTCATGAATATTTTTTTATCGGTATCTCAATAACATTTGCTTATAGCTCCTAAGAAGTTTATAGGAACAAACATCATTTTAACGTTCTTAGTGCATCACAAATGTCCATTTGGCTCTCAAAAGCCATAAGGCGATTGCCGAATTCAGTTGACCCATCATACTTTATTGATTTCGAATCAATGATATGAAATCCCTTGGAAACATTGTATATATATCTCAAACAGTATCAATTTATCACCCAATTTCCTTATATTTAACTATTACTATAAAAATCAAAATACTAACAATATACCAAAATTCATATCATTATTTATTAAATCCCACTCTACTTTATAAATAATAATTGCTTTCTCAATTTTACTTTAAAATAGACTTTTCATTGTTGTTTATGAATTTCCTTGGAACTTCAAATAATAACTTTACCAAAATTACACATCAACTTCAATGCAATTTAACGACTATGATTATTTAAAAATATTAACCCAAAATTTATTAAATAATCCTATTTGATCCCCAGTCGCCTATTGACACTTTATCTCAATTAGTTGATTAATTTCTCCTAAACTAATTACTCGAAATATTCATCATCCAACAATGTAACAATTTGATAAATGAATAATCAAATTAGAACATACATCATCCTAAACATCCAAATAATGATAAAATGCATATAGTCAGATCTCAACGGGTATAACTATATCAATGAATATCCATTTAATATTTTGGAATATAAATACTTCTGATCTTTGAATCCCACCATAGTATCTTCATATTTGTTAACAAGAATACTTGTCTACAACTTAACTTGAAGTTTGAAGGAAAAATGATTCCTTCGAAACCTCCTCTTGAATAGGTGATTGTAGTTTATGCTCTTTCAATAAGTAAAGAAAGTTGAAATCACTTTAATAATATCTTTCGACTTGGTTGAAAGGTTGACCCTTCTTCGAAAACTCCTTCTGTATTATCTGGTACTTGACTCTGTCAGAGCCGACTTTTGAAGTGATTCGGGTGGCTTAAGATTGGGACTTAATGGTTTTGGGAAAATTGGCTGAATGGAGTGGGTTTTGACTCTGATTTTGGGATAAAAATTAGAAGATATGTGAAGACTAGGGGTTTCGACTTAGTTGAAGGGCTTCCTTCCGACAAGATCAACATCCGATAGTCATAATAGCATGAAGATAGAATCTTAGGATAACTATATAACCAAAATAATCATAATCTCCCTTAATCAGTAGGAAGTGAAAGAAATCGGGTCCCCTAAACCAGACTCTAGGGTCTTATTTATAGGTGCGGGTTGGCACCTTTCAACCCAATACTTTCAACACGGTCGAAAGGTCTGCTATCCTGCTTTTGTGTGCATCCCATGAATCTTTGCTTTTGACCTAGTCGAAAGGACTATATGGCCACCGTTTCGCTGCCGCTAAAGACTGGGCTTCCTCCTCTCTGACTCTATTCCTTTCGACTCTGTCGAAAGGTACATTGCTTGATTGCTTTCGATCCAGAAAAAAGTGTATAGATATGCCCTTCACTTAGCTTTTATGGTGCTATGTAAGTTAGTATGGAAGCAGGCCTTCGACGTTGTTAGAACATGTGCTTTATAAGCTTCGAATGAGTTGAGACATTGTTAGGATATTAGTTGTAGGAGACACCATTCGAAAGCATTTTATCTGCATTGCATTCGAAAGCGTTTGAATGCTTTTGTCTTCGTTGAAAGGAGAAGATGCTTCTTTCCCTTTTTGTTGCTTTACTATTGCGGGTGTGAAGGAGTCGAAAGTTCCAAATTTATTGATTGGTATATCTCCGTGGTTTCAATGGTGTTAAAGTTTGATGGCCTTAACCAATTCAAAAGGCTAATATGTGCTTTCGAAAGGGTTGCTTTTGCCTAATACTCTTCTGATGAAAGTAGATGAAGATTAAACCAATCATTTTGAATGGCTTGGTGCATATGCAGGACATATGTTAGTCATTGCCTTCGAGAGATACCTTTCAACCTCGTCGAAAGGTCTTTATTTATCCAAAATGCTACTGAAGTGCCCTTTTGACTTCTTCGAAAGGCGTTGCTGGCGCTATTATCCTCTTCTCGAAAGCTTTATCTAATGTTTAGGTTGACCATCCTAATGCCTTCTGATCTTCATCAATGCTCTTGCTCCTTATTTCATACTTTCATTCTTGGGAATTTTTATGGATAACATTTTCCCCCTCTTCTAATATGAAAGAAGATTTCGTTCTTTATGACAAAAACTCTAAAGAATTTCTTTCTTTGTTTCCGACAAAACAGATATTAACTCCTATAAGGTTCATAACCTTGTTATGAGACTGTAATGGGTAACCTTATAATTTAAGACGCTATCTAGTAATTTAAGTAATTACATGACCATATCTTTTTAATTTTGATAATAGAAATATGAAACGATATCACCTGATCTGCCATCGTTAATTTAAGTAAATAAACCATCTCGAAAGGCCATTGCATACTCCAAATCCTCTGTTCTTAGGTTATGTTTTCTTCAGCCATTAGGTATTAGTTTCCGGCTTGAGGTGGTTTTACCTTGAGATTTTAATATAATTCATTTTCGTCCTTGCACCTCATGTTAGAAACTTGCATATATTCGTTGATAAGTTAATAAATAGTTTGGTGTTGATGCTGTTTGATAATATGAAGATTAAGAGGCTCTTTTTTCTCCTTATCCTAACCTTTGATGGAAGCCCATCTGGTATTAAGAAAATCATATATTGAATTCAAATTCAGAAATTCAATGGAAAGTTCACAAATCATTATAGAAATAAATAAAGGGATCAAAGACTCACAAACCAAAAATCCAATAAGAAACCATTATGAAAATCCCATAAGGAAATCAGGAGTATGAAATCCATAAATTACCGTAAAAGTCAATTAGGAAATTTAAAATCGACGAGATCAGAAATTCGGTTGGAGATCATCATGAAAATTCAATAAGGAATCGGAGAATACGAAATTTGCAAATCATCGTGAAAATTGACAAGGGAATTTATTATTCATGAAATTAGAAGTCTATTAAGAGGTCGTCAAAAATTCAATAAGGAAATCAAAAATATGAAATCCACAAATTATCATAAAAATAGATAAGGAAATCTAAAATTCACAAAATTTGAAACCCAATAAGAGATCAAAAAAAATTCAATGAGGAAACAAAGAATATGAAATTCACAAATCATCATATAAATAAGAAAATTTAGAATTCAAAAAATTAGAAACCTAATGAGAGATCATCAAAAATACAATGAGGAAACCAAGAATATGAAATTCACAAATCATTGTAGCAATTGATAAGGAAATTTAGAATTCGGAAAATCTATATGAAATCTTCATGGAAAAGAACAAAGAAATTGAAAGTTCATAAAGTCAAGAATGTAGCCATTAATTTGCCAAGATCTCATTTGTTAAACAAATTGCTCAATTTTTTTCCTACCAATAGTAAAAGTCAGAAATTCAATGGGAAATCTACAGATCATCATTGATATTCAGTAGAGAAACAAAGAGTTCAAGGACTCATAGAAATAGAAAATCAATCAAAAATTATTTAAGAAAAGAAACGAGGAAATTCAAAATCCATCAAATCAGGAATACAATCACCTTATCAGGATCTCATCCGACGAATAGATTACTTAAAATTTCATCCAATATATGTACTAAGTCAAAGAACTATCTAGCAATGGTAGACTTAGCAGGCTTTAGCAAAAGATCCCTATGCCTATCTGGCCTTAATTCTGAAGTCATTTCTAAAATTCTATGCCAAAGATTTATTTTAAACTTATTCCTTGAATAATGACTAGGATTCTCGTTTTTTCAAAGGAAAGTATCCTACTAAATGATGTGTAATTCCTAAAGTGCATATATGTTAGTAGTATTATTGTTATATTGGAGCTGCGTAGTTCCATAAAGCCATGTAGTCATTCGGAATAATATTTCTATAGTACCAGTCAGCTATTCAGAGCAGTTCCATAGGGCCAGTCAACCATTCAACAGATAGTTCCATTTAGTTGTTCAGCTTTTTATCCTTCCAACCGTTCAACAGGCAGTTCCTTTCAGTTGACTAGCCATTCAGCTGTGCAAGCTCCGTTTGACTAGTCGGTTGTTCAGCGGTGCAAGTTCTGTCCTACTGTTTGGCCGTTTACCAGTGCAATGGTTCAAATAACATGTTAATATATATATATAGACTCTTCTATCTTAAAAGGTCGCCTTATTTCTAAGGATTTGGAAGTGGTTTACTTAATATATTCTTCAAATGAAGTTACTCTTATCATTGTAGCAAGAAATTGATTATCTATTCCGTTCCTTTAGCTTTTGTACAGATCTTTGTTTTTCATTTTAATTTACGGATCTCTTTATCCATTTTATTGTCTTGTGTTCTCTTTTTGAATGAAAGTTTCTTAATTCCTTGATGTGAGAGTCGCTCTTCAGGTTTTGGACGTACTGAAATTTGCTAGCTCATATTCTGTTCTTTCTGATTATGGTTTTGGATTCCTTGTCTGTTTTTGATTGTGGCATTGGACATCTTCATCCTTTTACCTTTGTTTGTACCCCTCTCTTGGGTTTCATCTTTGTCTTAGATGGTGGATAGATTTATTTCTTTAACCCTTTGTTCTTTTGGGTTTTGACTTTTGTTTTGAGTTGTGGACATCTTTTTCTTTCTTCATCTGTTCGATGCCTTTTTCGGGATTCCCTTGGTTCTAAGGGATGTAGTGTATGTTGGATTTACCTCCTTCTAAAATGTCGCTGATGGGAATTTGACATGACCCTTCCCCTAATAGGTGAATTGGACGTTAAGGGTTTTTGGTGGGTGCTTGACCTGACCCTTCCTCTAAGAGGTGATTTGGATATTAGAGGTTTTGTCCCTCCCTCTAAAAGGTGCTACAGAAGATCGTCGTAGGTTTTTTTTAAGGTTTCGACCCTCTCCCTATGAGGTGCCTTTGGTAAGGTCTTAAGAGGATTTTACCCTTCCTCTCGAAGGTGCCTTTGGTAAGGGTATTTTAGAGGTTTTGGCCCTCCCTCTCGGAGTTTCCTTTGGTAAGGGCTTAAGAGGATTTGACCCTTCCTCTCGAAGGTGCCTTTGGTAAGGGCTTTTTTAGAGGTTTTAACCCTCTCTCTAGGAGGTGCCTTTGGTAGAGGCTAAAAATTGTTTTTCTCATAGTGGAAATACGAATCTCAAATAAAAGACTGGGAGGTCACGATTCATGAATCTATGGTTTTTTAGGTGAGTGTAGGGTTTCCTGATTTGATTTTTTTCAATGAACTTTTGATAGCTTTAAAATTTTTCTTGAAAATGTATGAATAGGCTTCTCCCCGCCTATGGGTTTAGAAAATTTTGAAATTTTGAGATTGCTTAGTTAGAAATACTTTATATGCATTTACTAATGCTATATAGTATTTTTGGAAGATTGCACAAATCAGTTCTTAAAATAGATAGATGTTTGCCTTCCCTATGTTACTAGGTAATTAAAAATAACTTTTCTTTGAAGACATGTTAGGGGAATTCCTTTTAGTAAAATAGTTTGCCAAAAATAGTCTTAATTTACCACATCTTGGTTGGCATTGCTTAGCAATGACGTTGTCTATTTTTAAGTTTTACTCAGCGATTGGTGACGGATTTATCGATCTGAGCAAGCCTTTGTATTGTGCTAATTGATGGTGATTTTATAATCAAGCATTTGTGTTATCTTTCTCAGGTAACTAGAAATTTGTTATGCTCAAGAGTATGTTGAATGCTGTGGACTGGTTCTACTTTTACCTATAATGACACTCGAATTTCAAATTAATACAAGATCAATTTTTAACATAGCTCGCAGTACGAATCAATGTATTAAATAAGTTAAAAAGTTAAGGTAGAAGAGAATCCACAGTTGAACTAATGCTACAAGACTTCATGAGTTGTTAGAGGTCTTCATTTTGAAGTTGCTAAGCTGCTTTTTTAAGAGATTTCTTTAAGTTTCTTTAATGAACTCCTTTAGGGTTCCTAACATGATCATATTTTAAACCATTCCAGCTAATGTGCGACACTCATTGGTCTTATGTCCATTTGCTTTGTGATGAGCATAATTGCTTTTTCTTTCTCTGGATTCTGGCTGGCTTCACATTTTATGAGTAGTTGAGAAACTTCCATCATCTTTTGCTGCAGCGAATATGTGAGAAAGAGGTAGATCTAAAGCAACATAGTTGGGATCTGGAGTTCTTTTCCAAATCCTTTCACAACCTTTTGATTTTTGGATAAAGTGATAAGAATCAGATCTTTTTTCTTCTATGCCTTGTCGCCATCATCTCTTGTCATGGCACATTTTGTCTAAACAGATAAATTTATCTACATGGGAATAGAAGTGCTGTAAATCTTTGCATCCATTAATAGAAAAGTCTTTGCAGAAAGGGGTTTGTTCGATTAACCCTGATCGAACTGCCATAAGCTTTTCTCTATCGGTTGCACTCTCTGCCTTTAATGCTTCTATACTGAATCTAATTAAGTATTCACCAAGAAATTCTTTTGGTTTTTTTTAATAGTAGAAAATAAGCTAAAGTCCATAGTTGAGTCCTCGAATATATAAAACTGTGTCATGAAGTCATAAGAAAATTATTCCCAAAATTGGATGGTTTTCACTTGATAATTCTTGTACCATTTGGTAGCTTCTCCTTGAAAAGTAACTGGGAAGAGTTTGCATCGGATTGGTCCACAAGCATTATATAAGTTCATCAGCTTTTAAAACCTATAAGGTGATAATCTAGATTAGTAGTTCCATAATATTTCAGTGGAGGAATTTGGATGTGAGTAGGGAGATTAACTGCCATTATTTCTTCTAAAAAAGGAGTCTTTTGCAGGATAACATATTTCTTTAGGTCAGGAATTCCTTTTTCCTTAAGCATATCCATTATCATTTGGTGTTAGATGTCTTCTTGGTCGGCTTCATTTTTATGGCATTTTTTTTTGTTTCTCTAGGTTGGACTATTTGATTGCTCGAGGGACCTTTTAGCTAGACTTTCTTGATTTAGGCCTTTATCTTTTTACCTCATTTGGAGATTGCGCTTCATCTTCTCCTTCCATAATCCTTAATGATTGTTGAGATGGAGCCCTTTCAAGAAATTCTTGCATCGTTATCACTTGTTATTATAGATTCTGAATTTTAATTTCATTGTTTTCCAATCTTATCAGAGTTGAAGGTTACCCAATTTCCATATTCTCAAAGTTAAAGTTTTGAATTATGTTATCTTCCACATTTGATTGTGATGCAGCTTCACCATTTGGATTGTTGTTATTATTCCTTGCTCTTGCCATTTTCTCCTCTTGAACGAAGAACTCTATGCGATGAAAGCGATTAGGGATCGGAGGTTTTTGTCCTTCTTGTAGCGCCAAAAATGTTAACTAGAAAACTTGTCAACAACTCAAATTAAAGTTTTAAGAAAAAGTGATGCGTTTGAAATCACCTCTCGAACAGGTGACGGTAGTTTATGCTCTTTCAATAGGTAAAGAAAGTTGAAATCGCCTCAATAATACCTTTCGACTTGATCAAAAGATTAGCCCTTCTTCGAAAACTCCTTAATTATTATCTAGTATTTGACTCTGTTGAAACCACCTTTTGAAGTGTGGGTTGCTTAAGGTTGGGACTTAACAGTTTTGGGAAAACTAGCAGAATGGAGTGGGTTTCGACTTGGTCGAAAGGGTGAGTTCTAGCTATCTTGCGGTTTTAGGTTAAAACTCAGAAGATATTTGAACAGTAGGGGTTTCGACTTTGTCGAAGGGCTTCCTTCCAACAAGACGACATCTGATAGACATAACAACATGAAAATAGAATCTCAGGATAACTATGTAACCAAAATTATCATAATCTCCTTTTTATTGAAATGAAATATACAAATTAGACAAATCCCAATTTGATTTTAAGGTAAGGGTTTATAGACTTCTGAAAATACCAATAAGAAGTGAAAGAAATCGGGTCCCCTAAACAAGACCCCTAGGGTCATATTTATAGGTATGGGTTGGCACCTTTCGACCTAATGCTTTTGACATGGTCGAAAGTTCTGCTATTCTGCTTTCTTTTGAATCCTGTGAACAGTTGCTTTCGACCTAGGATTATATGGCTACCCTTCTACTGCAGCTGAAGACTGAGCTTCCTCCTTTCTGACTCTATTCCTTTCTACTATGTTTTCTTGGTTTCTTTTGATCCATCGAAAAGTGTATAGATGATCCCTTCACTTAGTTGTTATCGTGCTATGTAAGTTATATGGGCATAGGCCTTCGACGTTGTCGGAATTTGTGCTTTGTAAGCTTTGAATGAGTAGAGACGTTGTTGAGATATTAGATGTAGGAGAAACCATTCGAAAGCATTCTATCTGCATTGCATTAAAAAGTGTTTGAATGCTTCCATCTTCATCAAAAGTGGTAGATGCGTGTTTCCCTTTTTGTTGCTTTACTGTTGCGAGTGTGAAGGCATCATAGCTTCAGACTTTATTGATAGGTATATCTCCGTGATTTCGATGGCGTTGATATGTTGATGGCCTTAACCAAATCGAAAGGCTAATATATGCTTTCGAAAGGGTTGCTTTTGTCAAATACTCTTCTAATGAAAGTAGATGAAGATGAAACCAATTGTTTCGAATGGCTTGGTGCATATGCAGAATATATGGTAGCTATTGCCTTTGAGAGATACCTTTCGACCTTGTCGAAAGGTTTTTTTTAATCCAAAATGCTGTTGAATTGCCCTTTTGACCTCTTCGAAAGATGCTGTTGGCACTATTATCCTTTTGTCGAAAGCTTTATCTAATGTTTAGATAGACCATCCTAATGCCTTTTGATATTCATCAATGCTCTTGCTCCTTCTTTCATACTTTCATTCTTGGGAATATTTTATGGATAACAATATTCCTGTCCCCTCCTCCATGCCAGCTTTAACCAATTGCCGCCACTATCGGGAGCCAAATTGACATCGTCGACTGCTTTCTATGGCCTCTGCCATCACCATCTACTGAATCAACCAGAGGCAGACCCCTTTGTCATCGTTGGAAAAACCCAATTGCTGGTTTCGAATGCATTTTTCGACTATCTCCAACAAAATCATGGCACAATCCAACCATCATTTGACTCCTATCGACCATACAAACATATTGGAACAACCCATCGCCTGTTGTTGCATAAATAAAAATGCTTTGACTGATTTCTATATTTGGATATGATTTTTGGCCAATCTTAGCATCGTTCTGGAAAACTAATTATTGTCATCCCTTCGCCTCATCAAGACAAATGATTTGATATATAATATATATATATATATATATATATATATATATATATATATATATCGATGAGGTTAGAGCAATACTGACTTCTGTAGTAATTTGTAGCTAGGAAGAACTACTGCCATTAAGAGGTAACTAAGGAGGATTTTAGAATTAGAGATAAGAAACAAATCTAATGGTGGCGGTAGTTAATAAAAACATACATTTATGGTGAATATTCAGATCTTGGGCCTAAATCAGTTCTAGACCTAAAAATACTTGATTTGGTCATTGTATCCAAACCCTAACATATTAAGTATCTAAGTTCGCTTCTTGAATATTTTGAAAGTAAGGGAATTATCAAAATTCCCAAACTACTCAAAATTTTCTTTTATCATCCCTTTAGATTTAATGACCGTTGACAAAAAAAACTAATATTAAATGTGTCAAATTTATGAGTTGTTACATTCTCCTCTTCCTCTTCTCGTCCAAAAGGAATCACACCCTCGCAATTCACCAAAGGATATGCCTTAACCCAATCGACAAAATTTCGTACCATATCATGTTTCAACCATATAAACATTTACAAATTATGGAGAAGTATACCAATTACAAATTAGCAACTTCTAAAGTATTATACGATCACCGCATAACACAACCAATTATGACACAATCAAATACATATTTTATGACAGCCCGCACACTAGTTGGCCAATATTTTTGCTAAATTGAAAACCCAAGTCCACCAAAGTATGAATCATTGGTTTGGTATTGTAACGACCCGCCTTCCAAACTCCAGGAAGTCGCATCGTTAAGAAGAAAGAAAGGGATAGAAAAGAGAAAAGAAAGAAACAGACAACATTAGAATCTCACAGCGGAATCGAATAAATTATAATATATCACATAATACTTTACATAGTATCATATACATCAGAGTTATACAGCTAATACATCACAAACTAGACAGTTATAAACATCTGTCTAGCAATTACAATTCAAGTACATCAGAGAAAACAGATACAACTCAAAACACAGCGGAACCACTAAATATATCTACACGCAGAAGCCTCCTGCTCCATTATCTCCTCCAGAACTCGTCAAAGCAAATCCTGAAACACTTGACTACTCATACGTAATATGAGTACCCAAGAGTTTAATAAAATAGAAAATAAACACTCGGGTCAGACAGGGGTCTGGTGTGAGTAAACGGGGATAAAAGTTGCTTAACTTTGAAAATCATTTGAAAACAAAGGTATCACGTAAGACTTTCCACACATAAACATGGAAAAGTTTTTACCTTACGCTAACCAAAACATTTGATAGGAAATCCAGTGATATTATAATAGTGTCTAGGGTTTTCAAAGTAAAATACAGAATAACTGGAATGCTTACATCTCACGTTCCAACATAGTTGGGCACAATCAAAATCGTACAGGCACTTATTGGATTTTGGATTCCATCAATGGCAGGGCTACTGGGGTACCGCCCGTCACAGTACGAGGCCTAGATCACCGTACCGAGGAGTATGCCTGCTCCCCTGCAACACAAATCCTGAACCATTCCTTACTAAACAGTTCCAAACAAGACCACCCCGCAGATTGGCCGTCGCCAACTGCCACACAACCGAATATAAAGGGACCTCTAGACAGGGATAAATCTTGCTCTCCAATGGGGGCTACCCACGAAGCCTTGCTGCACCTCCCCTGTTTTAGCCATTCCCGGTTGATGAGGCTTGAGGCTACCTTTATAGGACATATCAATCTTAAAAATGCTCATCGTCCACCTGACGATGTTCTGAAAGCATTCAATCCATACAAGTTCGTTCTGGGTTCGAACGAAACCGAAGGCATTATCTCATTACACTCGTATTGGAATCACCCTCAGAGTTAAAGACGATAACCCCTGCACTCTAAATCACCATCTCGAATCTATAAGTACTATTCCGTCAACTCATTACGAAATCACCCACAGAGTTATACTGACGTATAGCCCTTACACCTCGAGTCTTCACTTGCTCTACTTGGATTAACGACCTAAAGTTTAATTGGAATCGATGTGGTTTTCGGAATTCCAAATATGGAAACCCGATCCCGGTCTCACCGAAACCAAACGCCATCTTAATGTCCAAGTTATACTTAAGGGTTTTAAACAATTAACTCATTTCATTATTATCTATTTCACATAGATAGATAAAATACATCTAACAATAGATAATCACATTTATATCATAAACAGATAATCTGTATCATCACAAATAGATAATCATCACAACCAAATAATCCATCAAAAAACATCATACATTAATCAAGCATTCATATCATACAGATACGACTCATCTCATTAATGAGATCACAACCATTCAATCAATAATATCCATAAGCAATGATTTATTGACCATCAATTATAATTAATTTAAAATGAATTAAATTAATTACAACCATCTCTAATTAGTTTAAAATAAATTAAATTAATTAACACTTCTATAAATCCTGCTTAATATCCATAAATTAATTAACCCAGTTAATTAATCATTCACTAAGTATTTAACTTGATTAACACTTTGATTAATCATTCACTAATTACAATAAGTAATTAGTCCTTAATTAATTTCATAAATTAATTAACCTTAATCATAAGTAATTAACATTTAATTACTCATTTATTAATTAATTATAATTAATTATATTTATCCTTAATTAATTACTATTAATTAATCACTTAATTAATTAATTATTACTTAATCAAACAATCCTTCATTACATCATTAATTATTATAACTGATGATCTCTAATATTTAAATAAATTATTTAATTAAAATTAATTACATTTAGTAATTAATCTAATTATTAATCACCTTGATTAATATTAAATTTAGTAATTAACTATCTTTAATTACTTATTAATCAAATTAATTATCCAATAATAAATTATCTTCATTAGTTAATCCCTTAGTTAATTACAAAAGTAATTATCTACAAAAGTAATTATCCAAATTACTAATTACATTCCAGTAATTATCATTATTACTTCTCTAAGTAATTCTGCTCCATCAATTACATTAAGTGAGTACACTCTTAAAATCATTAGATGATTTACTTAAATTAATTAAACTAAATTAATTAACTTAAACAAATCACAATATCAAAATTAATTACAAAAAGTAGTTAATTCCTTAATTACTTTAACAATTAATTATACTTAACAAATTACAATTAATTAGATTCAATTAATCAATCTAGTTAATTATCAAAATTAATTACATTAATTAATTACTAAATTATCCTTAGATAATTATCACCATTTATTAATTAACAACATTTCAATAATCACATACTTAAGAAAATTTGAATTAGATTAATTATTAATAAATCATTTCTAATTAATATTAATCTAAATCATTATTTAAAACCAAATAATTAAGTAAATTCTTAATTATTTTTATTATTTTCAAAATAATTTATTTACTTATCAAATGACTCATTTACATTTAAAATATTTTAAAACAATACATTTCTAAAATTAAATTCAAATTCCATTTAAAAATTTAATATTTAAAATGTTTAACTATTTAAACATTAATCCAAATTTAAATAAATATAAACCTTAAAATAAAATAAACATTAAAGAGCATTCATTACTTAAATATAAAAGAAAAGTTTTAAACAAAATTACTTGATTAAAATAAATCAAGCTTTTGAAAATAAATTGACTATTTTAACTTTCAAATTAAAATTAAACACTTCATATTTTTATTCAAATATTAAAGGAAACAATTCTTTTAAGTTAAAAAAACTTATTTGAAATCAAATTCTTTTTAAACATTTGAATATGTTCATTCATTTTTTTTTAAAATTTTACAAACTGTTTTGAAATCAAAACTGGTTTCCAAAGAAACTTGAAAACAGTTTTTAACTTGATTTCAAAACAAGTTTAAATCTTGCTTAAACATTTAAATCTGTTCAAAATTTAAAAACTAACAAAAACTGTTTGAATGAAAATCTGGTTTTAAAGATAAACCTGAAACTGTTTAATCTTGATTTAAAACTAAATTTAATTCTTGTTTAAATTCAAAACTGGATTCATAGAAACTTGAAATCATTTTAGACTTGATTTTAAAACTCAATTTAAATTTTTGATTAAATTTAAAACTTTCATTTTTAAAAACTTTAAATTCAAAAGTTCATCAAACTTAGACTTGAATTTAAACCCCTGTTTAAATCCCTGCCTTAAGATTTCCAAATTCATTTAAATTTTAAAAACCCAGTTTACTGTCAGGCTTTTAATAACCTAGAACCAACTTAACCCGAGACCACTCCCCAATGCTCTGAGTAAAAACCCTAGATGCTTCGAGTCAAATTCTCGAATTACCCGAGCCATCATTCTTCTGCACATCCCCAAAATTCAACAGAACTTTACATATGCACGGTGCATATGCACCGGCACTCCGGCCATCACCAGCCATCCTGACCAACTCCATCAAGTCGCCGACCAACTCCTCATCTGATCACAACCTCTAGAAATCCCCATAGCAGCTCGAATCAAAATCGAGTTGAACGAGCCAACCTGAAAACATCACTGTACTCAAAAACCAAACCTGACGTCACCTCGCGATCTCATCTCCGATCACCATAGTTGTCGCGACCTTGGCCATAACTTCCTCCACACCTCCTCTGCCAACTCACAAAACCCCTCCTCACTCGATGCATCACAGTAAAATCCAGAAGCTATCAAAACCCGAACACCCAAATTTAGGGCTTAAACCTGGAAATCCCAATTCCAATCACCAACACCATTGAAACAAACTTCTGACAATTTTCCTTCACTCTCCCATCAATCCTCCCCCTCCTAGCAGAACCACATTACTCCAATATCACTTGATAATCAGGAAGAAACAAAATTCCCAATTCTGTACAACACAGAAATACTAACCCCACAGTAATTTTAAAAAATGTGATATTTTTTTTAAAATTCTTGTTTTCAATCATGCATTCAAGATAAAAAACTGTTTTATTGTTTTAACATGTTTGGTATTTATTTTATTTTAACGATGACTGATTTTTGTAGTTTACAGAGGCAACAGTTTTATTAAACTAACTTTAAATTTATAATCTAAATTATACCAAACAAACATATTTTGTTTACACATAAAATTACTAACTGAAACAGTACAAATGATAAAGATTTCTATTTAAGAATATCTTAGTTTACAAGCTAACTAGATCTGCAGCTACAGGAAATCAACACATATATACATATTGATATATGTTCACATGGAACAGTCATCAATATGCAACCATCACAACATATTCTTTCTACTAATTCATATGCACAGACATCATAGTCTTTTTGCATGGTGAAGTTACTCATTTGATTTTTTTTTTTAAAAACAGGAAACAGAACAGTTTGTCTAAACAGATTTTGAATTCTGTAAATTATAGCCTGAGTTCTGTAAATTAAATTTGGTTTGATTTTTAAAGAAACTGTTTTTAAAATAAAAGAAGCTTACTCACCTTTTTAAATTTGAAGATGCAGAAATCAAACTAGATGCAGATTCATTTTCCAGGAACTGTTTTGAAACTGCATGTTGAACCTGGGCTTGCATTTGCTAGTTGAATTTGCTTTTCTAATCTTGATTGCTGATTCTGGTCTTAAATGCATGCAGACCCCAAAACTTCATTGCTCAGATTCAAATTGAGGTTGAACTCCAGCTAGAAGTTGAAATATTGCATGCAGATTTGTAGTTTGTTTTGTCGAAATTTATTGAAGATTGGTTTTTGCAGATCATGATTGAATTTGCAGATTATAACATGCATTTTGTTTTAGGTTTTGATTTTGCTGAAATCTGATTTTCAGGTTTTCAATTTGAAGAGAATGTTTTTAACAAATGCATTTGCTAAGTTTTCTTATCAATATAATTTAAACAAAAAGTTTTAAAACAATGCCACTTGTTATGGTTATTATCTCAAATTTTTACAAGTGTCTTCTTTATAGTTTAAAAGCTAACACATGTGCATTCAATTAAAAGAAAATTCTAAATTTATAAATGTATTTGAATTTATCTTAAACCATTTCAAATTTATTTTAGCATGTTTCAATTATTTATTAACATTAGCCTTGAAAATGATTACATGTTTGCTTATAAACTTCTTTTTAAAATTATACATTTTAAATGTTTCCTTAATTATTTTTCAAAATAATATTATTTTAAAACTAAATTTCAAAAGAAAAGATTTTAAGAAGAGAAGAAGTGTTGAATTCATTTTATTTCAAAAGGTTTCAAACTAAATGTTATACTTTAATCAAGAATGAATTAAATTTATTTCAAAGAAAACAATTTTTAAAACAAAACAAATTAAAATTTTATTATAAAACAAAATTTAAACTATATTTTTTTATAAAAAAAATAAATACTTACTTACATTTCTATGAAGATATAAGATAGATTTTTAAAACAAACCTTTGAAAAGTTTTCAATACTAATTTAAATCAAATTAATCAATTTACAATTTATACATTTATATAATAATTAGAAAATATCCTTTATTTAATATAAATTATAACTAAAATCAAAATTCCTATTTACAATGTATACACATATATACATTATAAATAAATATTTTAAATCAGCATAGAAAGATAAATTTATTACTTAAATATTTTTAACATTTGAAAACAATCAGATTTTCAAATTAAACTATCATTATTAAAATTTTAAAAAGAATATCATTTGACAAATTAAACAATTATTAATCTTAAAAAGAAAATTCCTGTTTGAATTAAATTTTTAAATCAATATTTCACATTTTAAAATAATTATTAATGAAATTATTGCCTAAATTTCCGGGACATCACATTCCTCCCCCCTTAAAAGAATTTCGTCCCCGAAATTTAAAAGAAAAGGTAATTTAATAATCCCATACAGATTTTAAAATTTTAAAGAGAAAAAATATGCTATCAGCCAAATACTAGCAACCATAGCAACCAATTCAAACAAACAATTCTATCTATCCAGACAAAATTCTGGATAAGATTCCCTAGAGTTTCCCAGGTACAAACACTGGCACACTCGCTCTACAGAATCTAAACTAGCTACACCTCTCAGATCTAGAGCTCCTACATATCTAGATCTACAAATCTAAACAGGATACTGGACCACAGACAAGTCCTGATCAACTTCCAAATCTCCCAGAACTACTGAGTCTAAAACCAGAGATAAACCATACACGTACTCCCTCAGAGATACGTGAAAAACATAACGAACTCCAGCCATCCGAACTGGCAATTCAATCCTGTAGATCAAACACTTAACTCTCAAGAGAAAACAGAAAGATCCAATCTCTTATCCACACATCTCTAATGTCGATCCTGGGCTGCCTCCAACCTTCTAGATCAAACAAATCTACCACACAAACTCTTCTACACAAATATCAAAAGACTTCAACATACTACTCCTATTCTGAAAACAGAACAGATGCACAAGACAATCAACCCTCCAGATTAAAATGAATTTCCTGTAGAAATCCTCTGATCCAAGACAAAACTTAAATTCCCAAAGAATCGGGTGTTGCTTTTATCCTGGAATAGCTGCCACCATGCTTCCACTGCGCAACTCTGATTCGAGAATGCTGTTGATGAACACAAGTATAAACTTGATCAACTTATCCCGGAAACACCGTTCATCAAATTCTATAAAATCTCAGTGACCTATCCGATTCGGTCACAACATCACAACAAAAATTCAACCAGAAAACTGGATCCAATCAATCCTGCCAACAGATCTCTTTCTCAAAGAGCCCTCCTACTGTGCTGAACCACCGGTAAAGATCCAAGAACCAAGTCTAAACAGAACTCAACTCTCGATGTGGATGCAAATCTCAACTCCTTTGAAGATATCCAGAAAATATCACTTCGATAACTCAAACATCCTCTAGAGATGCTTCAATCCAAACAAAGCTTACCTAGAGAACTTTCGAACCATCGCAAGTCACTTTTGCGATTCCACCTAGTTCAGATTCCAAGAAATCGTTCTCACTTCAAAATCAGAACAGCTAAAACCTTCTAATCAAAGAAGAAACTAGTGGTCTACCTCCAACCACAAACATCACACCCAGCTGAGCTTCCAGAAGAAATGGACAAGCTTCACCATCTGCCCGGACTTCTGACAGAAGAATCAGAGAGGCTTCTGAACCATCGAAGAAACAGGCCACTCACTGCTGCTGCTGCTGCCAAAACTTCCTTATCCAAAAGCTCATCGAACCTCAAAGCCACACCAGCCTCTTCACAATAGAGCCTTCCAGATAGACAGATATCTCTCAGGAAACTTGCTCCCAAACCAAGCTCAAATATAGACAGAACTCTTTCTTAAAGTTGCCAAGAGACCAACTCTGGCTTCAGCACTCCTAACTAATCCAGACTCAAGAAAAACCACTCACACGAGTGCTACCAAGCTTACAATCCAAAGATATATAAACCCCGAATCTTGTAAATAATTCCTTCAGAGATCGGTGAAATCCTTCACACTAATCTGCAAAACTACACAAGATGCCCAATACCACCCTAGCAGATCACTTCCAACTTCAAACACTCGAACTCCAACCATGGGTAGTTGTGTTACACACACCACTACCCTATCTACCTTTAGAACTTATATTGGAAAACCCGAACAGGTAACCCAATCAAATAGGTAGAAATATATATATATATATATATATATATATATTCAAAATTACAAGTACGCTCTCTCAAGACAGACACCACTCCAGAATCTAGGTATTCGCTCAACCTAGAGCTCTGATACCACAATGTAACGACCCGCCTTCCAAACTCCAGGAAGTCGCATCTTTAAGAAGAAAGAAAGGGATAGAAAAGAGAAAAGAAAGGAAAGAAAGAAACAGACAACATCAGAATCTCACAGCGGAATCGAATAAATTATAATATATCACATAATACTTTACATAGTATCATATATATCAGAGTTATACAGCTAATACATCACAAACTAGACAGTTATAAACATCTTTCTAGCAGTTACAATTCAAGTACATCAGAGAAAACAGATACAACTCAAAACACAGCGGAACCACTAAATATATCTACACGCTGAAGCCTCATGCTCCATTATCTCCTCTAGAACTCGTCAAAGAAAATCCTGAAACACTTGACTACTTATACGTAATATGAGAACCCAAGAGTTTAATAAAACAGAAAATAAACACTCAAGTCAGACAGGGGTCTGGTGTGAGTAAACGGGGATAAAAGTTGCTTAACTTTGAAAATCCTTTGAAAACAAAGGTATCGCATAAGACTTCCCACACATAAACGTGGAAAAGTTTTTACCTTACGCTAACCAAAACATTTGATAGAAAATCCAATGATATTATAATAGTGTCTAGGGTTTTCAAAATAAAATACAGAAATAGCTGGAATGCTTACATCTCACGTTCCAACATAGTTGGGCACAATCAAAACCGTACAGGCACTTATTGGATTTTGGATTCCATCAATGGCAGGGCTACTGGGGTACCGCCCGTCACAGTACGTGGCCTAGATCACCGTACCGAGGAGTACGCCCACTCCCCTGCAACACAAAGCCAGAACCATTCCTTACTGAACAGTTCCGAACAAGACCACCCCGCAGATTGGCCGTCGCCAACTGCCACACAACCGAATATAAAGGGACCTCTAGACAGGGATAAATCTTGCTCTCCAGTGGGGGCTACCTACGAAGCGTTGCTGCACCTCCCCTGTTTTAGCCATTCCCGGTTGATGAGGCTTGTGGCTACGATTACCTTTATAGGACATATCAATCTTAGAATGCTCATCGTCCACCTGACGATGTTCTGAAAGCATATCCATACAAGTTGGTTCCGGGTTCGAACGAAACCAAAGGCATTATCTCGTTATACTCGTATTGGAATCACCCTCAGAGTTAACGACGATAACCCTTGCACTCTGAATCACCATCTCGAATCTATAAGTACTATTCCATCAACTCATTATGGAATCACCCACAGAGTTATACTGACGTATAGCCCTTACACCTCGAGTCTTCACTTGCTCTACTTGGATTAACGACCTAACATTTAATTGGAATCAATGTGGTTTTCGGAATTCCAAATATGGAAACCCGATCCCGGTCTCACCGAAACCAAACGCCATCTTAATGTCCAAGTTATACTTAAGGGTTTTAAACAATTAACTCATTTCTTTATTATCTATTTCACATAAATAGATAAACTACATCTAACAATAGATAATCACATTTATATCATAAACAGATAATCTGTATCATCACAAACAGATAATCATCACAACCAAATAATCCATCAAAAACCATCATACATTAATCAAGCATTCATATCATACAGATACGACTCATCTCATTAATGAGATCACAACCATTCAATCAATTATATCCATAAGCAATGATTTATTGACCATCAATTATAATTAATTTAAAATGAATTAAATTAATTACAACCATCTCTAATTAGTTTAAAATAAATTAAATTAATTAACACTTCTATAAATCCTGCTTAATATCCATAAATTAATTAACCCAGTTAATTAATCATTCACTAAGTATTTAACTTGATTAACACTTTGATTAATCATTCACTAATTACAATAAGTAATTAGTCCTTAATTAATTTCATAAATTAATTAACCTTAATCATAAGTAATTAACATTTAATTACTCATTTATTAATTAATTATAATTAATTATATTTATCCTTAATTAATTATAATTAATTAATCACTTAATTAATTAATTATTACTTAATCAAACAATCCTTAATTACATCATTAATTATTATAATTAATTATCTCTAATATTTAAATAAATTATTTAATTAAAATTAATTACATTTAGTAATTAATCTAATTATTAATCACCTTGATTAATATTAAATTTAGTAATTAACTATCTTTAATTACTTATTAATCAAATTAATCATCCAATAATAAATTATCTTCATTAATTAATCCCTTGGTTAATTACAAAAGTAATTATCCAAATTACTAATTACATTCCAGTAATTATCATTATTACTTCTCTAAGTAATTCTGCTCCATCAATTACATTCCAGTAATTATCATTATCATTATTACTTCTCTAAGTAATTCTGCTCCATCAGTTCTAGACCTAAAAATACTTGATTTGGTCATTGTATCCAAACCCTAACATATTAAGTATCTAAGTTCGCTTCTTGAATATTTTGAAAGTAAGGGAATTATCAAAATTCCCAAACTACTCAAAATTTTCTTTTATCATCCCTTTAGATTTAATGACCGTTGACAAAAAAACTAATATTAAATGTGTCAAATTTATGAGTTGTTACATTCTCCTCTTCCTCTTCTCGTCCAAAAGGAATCACACCCTCGCAATTCACCAAAGGATATGCCTTAACCCAATCGACAAAATTTCGTACCATATCATGTTTCAACCATATAAACATTTACAAATTATGGAGAAGTATACCAATTACAAATTAGCAACTTCTAAAGTATTATACGATCACCGCATAACACAACCAATTATGACATAATCAAATACATATTTTATGACAGCCCGCACACTAGTTGGCCAATATTTTTGCTAAATTGAAAACCCAAGTCCACCAAAGTATGAATCATTGGTTTGGTATTGTAACGACCCGCCTTCCAAACTCCAGGAAGTCGCATCGTTAAGAAGAAAGAAAGGGATAGAAAAGAGAAAAGAAAGAAACAGACAACATTAGAATCTCACAGCGGAATCGAATAAATTATAATATATCACATAATACTTTACATAGTATCATATACATCAGAGTTATACAGCTAATACATCACAAACTAGACAGTTATAAACATCTGTCTAGCAATTACAATTCAAGTACATCAGAGAAAACAGATACAACTCAAAACACAGCGGAACCACTAAATATATCTACACGCAGAAGCCTCCTGCTCCATTATCTCCTCCAGAACTCGTCAAAGCAAATCCTGAAACACTTGACTACTCATACGTAATATGAGTACCCAAGAGTTTAATAAAATAGAAAATAAACACTCGGGTCAGACAGGGGTCTGGTGTGAGTAAACGGGGATAAAAGTTGCTTAACTTTGAAAATCATTTGAAAACAAAGGTATCACGTAAGACTTTCCACACATAAACATGGAAAAGTTTTTACCTTACGCTAACCAAAACATTTGATAGGAAATCCAGTGATATTATAATAGTGTCTAGGGTTTTCAAAGTAAAATACAGAATAACTGGAATGCTTACATCTCACGTTCCAACATAGTTGGGCACAATCAAAATCGTACAGGCACTTATTGGATTTTGGATTCCATCAATGGCAGGGCTACTGGGGTACCGCCCGTCACAGTACGAGGCCTAGATCACCGTACCGAGGAGTATGCCTGCTCCCCTGCAACACAAATCCTGAACCATTCCTTACTAAACAGTTCCAAACAAGACCACCCCGCAGATTGGCCGTCGCCAACTGCCACACAACCGAATATAAAGGGACCTCTAGACAGGGATAAATCTTGCTCTCCAATGGGGGCTACCCACGAAGCCTTGCTGCACCTCCCCTGTTTTAGCCATTCCCGGTTGATGAGGCTTGAGGCTACCTTTATAGGACATATCAATCTTAAAAATGCTCATCGTCCACCTGACGATGTTCTGAAAGCATTCAATCCATACAAGTTCGTTCTGGGTTCGAACGAAACCGAAGGCATTATCTCATTACACTCGTATTGGAATCACCCTCAGAGTTAAAGACGATAACCCCTGCACTCTAAATCACCATCTCGAATCTATAAGTACTATTCCGTCAACTCATTACGAAATCACCCACAGAGTTATACTGACGTATAGCCCTTACACCTCGAGTCTTCACTTGCTCTACTTGGATTAACGACCTAAAGTTTAATTGGAATCGATGTGGTTTTCGGAATTCCAAATATGGAAACCCGATCCCGGTCTCACCGAAACCAAACGCCATCTTAATGTCCAAGTTATACTTAAGGGTTTTAAACAATTAACTCATTTCATTATTATCTATTTCACATAGATAGATAAAATACATCTAACAATAGATAATCACATTTATATCATAAACAGATAATCTGTATCATCACAAATAGATAATCATCACAACCAAATAATCCATCAAAAAACATCATACATTAATCAAGCATTCATATCATACAGATACAACTCATCTCATTAATGAGATCACAACCATTCAATCAATAATATCCATAAGCAATGATTTATTGACCATCAATTATAATTAATTTAAAATGAATTAAATTAATTACAACCATCTCTAATTAGTTTAAAATAAATTAAATTAATTAACACTTCTATAAATCCTGCTTAATATCCATAAATTAATTAACCCAGTTAATTAATCATTCACTAAGTATTTAACTTGATTAACACTTTGATTAATCATTCACTAATTACAATAAGTAATTAGTCCTTAATTAATTTCATAAATTAATTAACCTTAATCATAAGTAATTAACATTTAATTACTCATTTATTAATTAATTATAATTAATTATATTTATCCTTAATTAATTACTATTAATTAATCACTTAATTAATTAATTATTACTTAATCAAACAATCCTTCATTACATCATTAATTATTATAATTGATGATCTCTAATATTTAAATAAATTATTTAATTAAAATTAATTACATTTAGTAATTAATCTAATTATTAATCACCTTGATTAATATTAAATTTAGTAATTAACTATCTTTAATTACTTATTAATCAAATTAATTATCCAATAATAAATTATCTTCATTAGTTAATCCCTTAGTTAATTACAAAAGTAATTATCTACAAAAGTAATTATCCAAATTACTAATTACATTCCAGTAATTATCATTATTACTTCTCTAAGTAATTCTGCTCCATCAATTACATTAAGTGAGTACACTCTTAAAATCATTAGATGATTTACTTAAATTAATTAAACTAAATTAATTAACTTAAACAAATCACAATATCAAAATTAATTACAAAAAGTAGTTAATTCCTTAATTACTTTAACAATTAATTATACTTAACAAATTACAATTAATTAGATTCAATTAATCAATCTAGTTAATTATCAAAATTAATTACATTAATTAATTACTAAATTATCCTTAGATAATTATCACCATTTATTAATTAACAACATTTCAATAATCACATACTTAAGAAAATTTGAATTAGATTAATTATTAATAAATCATTTCTAATTAATATTAATCTAAATCATTATTTAAAACCAAATAATTAAGTAAATTCTTAATTATTTTTATTATTTTCAAAATAATTTATTTACTTATCAAATGACTCATCTACATTTAAAATATATTAAAACAATACATTTCTAAAATTAAATTCAAATTCCATTTAAAAATTTAATATTTAAAATGTTTAACTATTTAAACATTAATCCAAATTTAAATAAATATAAACCTTAAAATAAAATAAATGTTAAAGAGCATTCATTACTTAAATATAAAAGAAAAGTTTAAAACAAAATTACTTGATTAAAATAAATCAAGCTTTTGAAAATAAATTGACTATTTTAACTTTCAAATTAAAATTAAACACTTCATATTTTTATTCAAATATTAAAGGAAATAAATTCTTTTAAGTTAAAAAAACTTATTTGAAATCAAATTCTTTTTAAACATTTGAATATGTTCATTCATTTTTTTTAAATTTTACAAACTGTTTTGAAATCAAAACTGGTTTCCAAAGAAACTTGAAAACAGTTTTTAACTTGATTTCAAAACAAGTTTAAATCTTGCTTAAACATTTAAATCTGTTCAAAATTTAAAAACTAACAAAAACTGTTTGAATAAAAATCTGGGTTTTAAAGATAAACCTGAAACTGTTTAATCTTGATTTAAAACTAAATTTAAATCTTGTTTAAATTCAAAACTGGATTCATAGAAACTTGAAATCATTTTAGACTTGATTTTAAAACTCAATTTAAATTTTTGATTAAATTTAAAACTTTCATTTTTAAAAACTTTAAATTGAAAAGTTCATCAAACATAAACTTGAATTTAAACCCCTGTTTAAATCCCTGCCTTAAGAATTCCAAATTCATTTAAATTTTAAAAACCCAGTTTACTATCAGGCTTTTAATAACCTAGAACCAACTTAACCCGAGACCACTCCCCAATGCTCCGAGTAAAAACCCTAGATGCTTCGAGTCAAATTCTCGAATTACCCGAGCCATCATTCTTCTGCACATCCCCAAAATTCAACAGAACTTTACATATGCATGGTGCATATGCACCGGCACTCCGGCCATCACCAGCCATCCTGACCAACTCCATCAAGTCGCCGACCAACTCCTCATCTGATCACAACCTCTAGAAATCCCCATAGCAGCTCGAATCAAAATCGAGTTGAACGAGCCAACCTGGAAACATCACTGTACTCAAAACCCAAACCTGACATCACCTCGCGATCTCATCTCCGATCACCATAGTTGTCGCGACCTTGGCCATAACTTCCTCCACACCTGCTCTGCCAACTCACAAAACCCCTCCTCACTCGATGCATCACAGTAAAATCCAGAAGCTATCAAAACCCGAACACCCAAATTTAGGGCTTAAACCTGGAAATCCCAATTCCAATCACCAACACCACTGAAACAAACTTCTGACAATTTTCCTTCACTCTCCCATCAATCCTCCCCCTCCTAGCAGAACCACATTACTCCAATATCACTTGATAATCAGGAAGAAACAAAATTCCCAATTCTGTACAACACAGAAATACTAACCCCACAGTAATTTTAAAAAATGTGAATTTTTTTTTAAAATTCTTGTTTTCAATCATGCATTCAAGATACAAAACTGTTTTATTGATTTAAGATGTTTGGTATTTATTTTATTTTAATGATGACTGATTTTTGTAGTTTACAGAGGCAACAGTTTTATTAAACTAACTTAAAATTTATAATCTAAATTATACCAAACAAACATATTTTGTTTACACATAAAATTACTAACTGAAACAATACAAATGATAAAGATTTCTATTTAAGAATATCTTAGTTTACAAGCTAACTAGATCAGCAGCTACAGGAAATCAACACATATATACATATTGATATATGTTCACATGGAACAGTCATCAATATGCAACCATCACAACATATTCTTTCTACTAATTCATATGCACAGACATCATAGTCTTTTTGCATGATGAAGTTACTCATTTGATTTTTTTTTAAAACAGGAAACAGAACAGCTTGTCTAAACAGATTTTGAATTCTGTAAATTATAGCCTGAGTTCTGTAAATTAAGTTTGGTTTGATTTTTAAAGAAACTGTTTTTAAAATAAAAGAAGCTTACTCACCTTTTTAAATTTGAAGATGCAGATCAAACTAGATGCAGATTCATTTTCCAGGAACTGTTTTGAAACTGCATGTTGAACCTGGGCTTGCATTTGCTAGTTGAATTTGCTTATTTAATCTTGATTGTTGATTCTGGTCCTAAATGCATGCAAACCCCAAAACTTCATTGCTCAGATTCAAATTAAGGTTGAACTCCAGCTAGAAGTTGAAATATTGCATGCAGATTTGTAGTTTGTTTTGTAGAAATTTATTAAAGATTGTTTTTGCAGATCATGATTGAATTTGCAGATTTTAACATGCATTTTGTTTTAGGTTTTGATTTTGCTGAAATCTGATTTTTAGGTTTTCAATTTGAAGAGAATGTTTTTAACAAATGCATTTGCTAAGTTTTCTTATCAATATAATTTAAACAAAAAGTTTTAAAACAATGCCACTTGTTACGGTTATTATCTCAAATTTTTACAAGTGTCTTCTTTATAGTTTAAAAGCTAACACATGTGCATTCAATTAAAAGAAAATTCCAAATTTATAAATGTATTTGAATTTATCTTAAACCATTTCAAATTTATTTTAGCATGTTTCAATTATTTATTAACATTAGCCTTGAAAATGATTACATGTTTGCTTATAAACTTCTTTTTAAAATTATACATTTTAAATGTTTCCTTAATTATTTTTCAAAATAATATTATTTTAAAACTAAATTTCAAAAGAAAAGATTTTAAGAAGAGAAGAAGTGTTGAATTCATTTTATTTCAAAAGGTTTCAAACTAAATGTTATACTTTAATCAAGAATGAATTAAATTTATTTCAAAGAAAACAATTATTAAAACAAAAAAAAATAAACTTTTATTATAAAACAAAATTTAAACTATATTTTTTTTATAAACAAAATAAATACTTACTTACATTTCTATGAAGATATAAGATAGATTTTTAAAACAAACCTTCGAAAAGTTTTCAATACTAATTTAAATAAAATTAATCAATTTACAATTTATATAATAATTAGAAAATACCTTTATTTAATATACATTAAAATTAAAATCAAAATTCCTATTTACAATGTATACACATATATACATTATAAATAAATATTTTTAAATCAGCATAGAAAGATAAATTTATTACTTAAATATTTTTAACATTTGAAAACAATCAGATTTTCAAATTAAACTATCATTATTAAAATTTTGAAAAGAATATCATTTGACAAATTAAACAATTATTAATCTTCAAAAGAAAATTCCTGTTTGAATTAAATTTTTAAATCAATATTTCACATTTTAAAATAATTATTAATGAAATTATTAAATAATTACTGCCTAAATTTTCGGGACATCACAGGTATTCTAAAATAAATAAACGCATATCAGAGCACCATTGATATGAACTCACAACGGAATAGTAAAATAAATAAAACATATAGTTACTGTCCAAAAGTGATACTTCTAATATCTAATGCCCTTGTTAATGCCGAGCATGCATGAGAAAACATGTCCTTCCACTGTTTCTGCCTTGTACCAGTACTTATCTCCCTCAGCTATCTTGTAAGTTGAAGTAAGGAGGCGGTCAGAGCAATGTTCTGGTGATTGGTAAATTACATAATTTATACGTAATACTGATTTATGCCGATTGCTTTCCATTACATGTTATGTCTCTTATTTTTACTTAGTCGTATTGACTCCACGTACACGTACGATACGTCCTATCTACCCTAGGTAGACAATAACCACATATACATACATACATATATAATTGTATAAGTACCACATTCCCTCTTTAGATAAGGATACTTTCCCTTCTAGTATCTGTAACTTAGCACCTCGTCAGGATCCGTCATCAACATAGCTTCACGTTCTCGTTGTCGTGCATACCGAGGAACTCCCATAGTGGCTAATAACAGCTTCAAAATTAGCCGCATTCTATCTATTTCTGAAAGACCTCCATAAAGGGTTATCTAGCATTTCCCATAACAAATAAACTAGCAAATAATTATGCAGTTTATGACCTAAAAGCGTGATCTATATTTGTAGGATTTATAGCCGTTTAGGTGTAACCTTTGTCTTTATGCTGACCACTCAAGACTAATGATGTTATCGACCTATGTGCAGCTCCTATTCTGAAATATGGTACCAAATACATACTGACATAGCACCAAGCCATGCTCACCATCCTATTTAGATTGCCTAACGCAATCAAGGTAATACCCACTTGTTATTAAGTTATTTAATACCCCCTAAAGGGTTAAAGTGGATTCTACTTGTCCTTTTACACTTCGACCAAGGTGAACCTTCCTACTTAGGTATCCCTCAACTATATACGAATGTATATAATTTCATGGGTCCAATAGTTGGATATGTTTCACTTCAGTATAATTTATACACAACTGCTGGTAGCCCCCCGCGGTGGGCAGACATCTGTTGTGTAACAATACTGACTTTGCATCCCAACCCATTTTAACGACTACGTCATTCTTATCTAAACTAAGTTTTAGCTATAGTTCATACCTAACATAAATTATTTTTGAGACGGTGTGTGTGTGTCTATATCTGCCATTCTTATTTTATTATTACACTTCCAATGTCCAATTACTCGCATTCAATTATTTTTATTCAACCGACTCTTTAATTCATTAATGTCGGTTCAATGTCATTTACCACTTCCTTTAGAGGATCTAAATATCCTTTTCTATTTACTTTCCTTTATTATTTTTAAATCTTTGTTTATGTTCCTTTTAACTTTTCATATCCTTCTTTATTTATTGGAATTTTCGCACTCTTATTGAAATTATTACTTGCCTCTATCCAATTTATTACTTGCCTACCTTTTCTTTTCCATTTATTATTTGATTTCTATCTTGTCTCTATTTCATATATTTAATTTTACAATTTAACCATTATTATTATCACAAATACAATTCTTTAATTCATACTTAGGGATTTCTGCATTTTAATGCATTAGAATTACATCTCCCTCAATATGAAAGGTTAACACTATAAGTTTCTATATCTTACCCAAAAAGGGAATTTCTGTTATGTTTGAAATTACAAGAAATTATATTTTGTAGTTATTAAAATAGACAACATAAAATCCAGTAAATATCTCAATTTTATACATCTCTTTCTTTTAGGCGTATTCCTTGTTATTTCAAATAATACACTTTTGTTTATGAACCTGTAGACATTTATATTGCAACACCCTATGTTCTAACGAATTAAAATACTACTTAAACCCCAATAATTTAATGTGATAACTCCTATTTTAGATTTACTTCCATAAATCATTTAATCGATAAATCTAGAACTACTATATCAATAATCAAATTCAGGGATTAATACTGCCCAATACTTTCTAGATTCAAATACATGCAATATCAACTCTTAGTTATCAATCATAGAATATGTATGCAGGGTTTTTTAAAATCATTTCATGCAAAAAATTCAGCCTACAACTCCAAATTTACATTAGGCATACAGGAATAGATTTACAACGATATAAACCTAGTATTGTATAAAAATATATAATTTCCTTCTTACCTTCTTAGCTTTTCAAATCTTCAGATCTAATCCCTGTTATTTCAGTTTTATTCTCATTATTCTTTCTATTTGAATACATATACTGTAGGCATCTACACATCTATCAAAAATCAACATCGAAGAAGTGATTTGGATTTAATTTAACCGATAGTTTTGGATTTAAATTTTACTTTGGCTTTGACGATTTGATTCGACCATATTCTTCTTCTCACTTATCCTTTACTATTCTCCACTTGTATACATGTATATAAACTATAAATATTTTTAGAATTTAGAATTTATGGAGAAGAGAGGATGGTAGAGCTTTGCCATTACTTCAAAAAAATATAAGAAGAAAAGCGAGGGGTTGGACCAGTATTTACATGGGTTCGAATCAATGCCAACTGTTAGATTAATTTTTTTTAAATCTAGATCGTTCAGCCATGTAAAAATTCAGAGTCGACACATACCACTGGTCGACCATCGTTCTCCTACCTGTCAGCTACTAGCGGTCGACCGACATAAGGTAGGGTTGACCAATCAGTTTTAATTTGGTTAATTTATATCACCGTTAACGTTTGTAAGTTTCATTCCTTACGCGTTCATTCGAGACAATTTGTTTCTATTTTTCTTTCATGTCAACTTACGTATACACTAAGATACCATTAACATTAATTAGCATCAATTGATTTTATTAATTACATTTTATTTTCTTAATTATATATATGATTATTTACGATTCAAAACTTCAAACATCGATAACTTCTTCATTTGAACTCCGATCAAAAAACATTATATATGAAAATTGATTAGAAAAGTATCATGAATACAAAGGTGCAAGTTTAGCCAAATTCTATGCAACGACCCATAATTTAATCACTTTGGACTTGAGTATTTAATATGTTTTTAAATGATTAAATAATGGATTTTATATCTAGAATACAAATTTGGATAAAACACCTCGAATGGATTTTTTTTAACTGATGTAAAATGTTAGTTTAAAGATGGTTCGAGTTATAAGGCGGTTAGGGGTTCCAATTTATTTAAGAATAAGTTTGCCTAACAAAAAATAATAGTATAATTACTTGCCTAATAAAACAAGAATGAATTATTAACCCTGCCTAATAAAACAGGATAGTATAATTACTTGCCTAATAAAACAAGAGAGAATTATTAACCTTGCCCAGTAAAACAGAATAGTATAATTACATGCCTAATAAAACAGAACAGTATAATTACATGCCTAATGAAACAAAATAGCATAATGATTATTATATTCCATGCGGATGGTTGCCATTGGATCAAAATCTGGTCGAGTCAGGTTTTGCCATATAGATGGCTGCCATTGGACCAAAATCTGGTCGAATCATGTTATGCCATCGTTGATAAGGAGGATTCCTATTGGGCCAAAAAGTGATTGAATCAAACTAAGCCATCAAGATGTTTTCCATTGGACCAAAATATGGACGAATCAAATTAGGCCATCAAGATGTTTTCTATTGGACCAAAATGCGGTCGAATCAAATTAGGCCATAAGGCTGGTTTCTGTTGGACCAAAATCTGGTCGAATTTGGTTAGGCTATAGGAATTGACTAAAGTACCCTTCTCTTCACCTATAAATAGCCAAGCCCATATCTCATTTTAATTCATTCACAAACTAAGGAAAAGAACTAAAATTCATTATCAAAGGTGAAGTATTCCAAGTCTCCATCAAAGCAAATATGATGTGAGTATGTTCCTTGTTTTCATAGTTTAGTGGGTATAACTTATTCTATGAGTATATTCAATTATTTTACTGTGAGTGTAATCTTAATATCTTTCCTTTGACTCATTCGCATTTTAATAAATGTTGTGTTAACTATTGATTGTAAATTGTTAATAATAATGAGTCTGTTCGTATTCTTGTTATTATTCTTGTTTGAATGTTTGATTTGTGCTCGGCCTGTGTACGAGCAATAACTTTGATGTTTAGTTAAAGGGAACTTACACCACCTTTTAACTTAGGATTGGCATTTAGTGACTTTTTGGTTAAAAGGAAGTAACACCCCTTTTAGCTATCTCATTCGATTAAGAGGGAGCTTCACCCCTCTTGGTCGTATTCTCCTTTAAAGTTGATGGGTTTAAGTTATGATTTGAATGGAAGTTTTAAATATTTGTTTAAAGTATTTTAAAGGAGCTTCAAATTTTATATAATGATTTAAATGGATTATTTATGTAAAGTAAGTAGTCCTATACTTGGCACTAAAAGCTGATGAGTAAATTGATCCTCTATCTGTGATATCTGGAACTGAAGTGTCTAGGAAAGGCTAGGAGCAAGTAGTGCCCTGACTTAACTGGCTTTGTTTCTGGGCGAGGGGTAGAATAAGTCGAGAATATCGAAAACGTGACAAGTGTAGGAGATTTGATTTCCATAAATGATCTTTATAATTATAATGGAAAACATTTGCATTTCTTATAGACAATTGTTTTTGACCCATCTAAGTATGCTTTTAAAATATGAAATCCTCCCAAATCTTTTGTGAATATACTTATACCAATGGGATACGTATATGGATATTTTCCAAACATTTAAAAGTATAAGATTTAATTTCCATATACAGTCATTTTTTATCCCCGATAGTTGATATCTTGACTATCAATTTCGATACCCTTCTTCCTTTTGTTTTTGTTTCGTCAATTTAAGATGATTTGTTGCTCATTTAGAGCATTGATATCCTTTACCGAAAATGACTAAATAAAGAGTGAGTGGGGGCCAAATTATGTGGGGTTGCTTCCATTAGGGTATTTTCACATCTTGTAACGACCCGCAAATCCGTACCCCTTGAGTTAACACTATTCTACCTAAATCAACTCAAGTTGTACAGAAATACGAACCATTTGGGTTAATGAAGAAGAGGTAGAAGAAGAAAATACAAATCAACAACAGAATCTAACCATCGCAGTGGAATAAAATATAATAGATAATAAATGGTCTTTACTCAAAAATCAAATATCTCTGTTTATATATATTACATCGTGAGAGTACATCAATCACAGTTCAACATTAATATCATACAACAGATACACAACAACTCATCACAGCGGAATATACATATATAAACAAGTACGGAAGTACGTATCGTCGTCCAGCTCGTCTCCTGAGCTCCACAGCATCACATCCTGTATCTTATAATACTCGGTCTGACCCGAGCATTACAGTTAAATAACGCCCGAGTCAGTCTGGAATACCAGCGTGAGAAAATCACACCCAATTGATTATTAACGTTTCAAAAATCGTTTGAAAACAAAAGCATCTCGTAAGACCACGCCACAAATAAACATGTCGGGTTTTTACCTTACGATAGCTAAAATAATTTTTATAGAAATCCTCTGATATTATAATAGGGTCTATATACAAATACTTATAAAATAGCCGAAATTGTTACATCTATTAAATTCCAGCTACTAGCCACAGAATGGGTAATACAAACAAAACTCGTACAAGGCTCGTAGGAAGAATGGATTTCCAACTAATGACTAGGCACTGGGGTACCACCTATCACAGTACGGGGCCTAGATCACTGTACCGAGGAGTACGCCCGCTCCCTTGCAACACAAGACCGGGACTACCCCTTACTGGATAATCCCGAGTGAGATCACCCCGCGGTTGGGATCAGCAACCACCCACTAAGCCAAAATAAAAAGGGACATCTAGACTGGAATGACCTCACCCTGCTTGGGTGCTACCCACCTAGCCTTGCTGCGTAACCCCTGATTTTCACTCATTCCCATTTGATGAGGCTTGAGGCTAAGCGTTACCTTTTTAGAACATATCCCTTAGAATGCCCATCGTCTACCTGACGATGTTTCACAAGCATTAATCCATACAAGTCCGTCCCGGGTTCGAACGGAACCGAAGGCACTATTCATACTACATCCATATTGGAAATATCCTCAGGATTAGTAGCGACTAGCCCTTGCACTTCACTGCTCCATCTTCGATTCCAAACTCATTTCCACGAAACATACAAACCGGATCGAAGTGGTTTTCGAGAAACAAATCTCGATCCCGGTCTCTTCGAAATGATCAACGCATTTGTCCAATATTGATAGTCAGTGATTTAACTATCAATTAATATTCACAAACAACCATCAACCAATAAATAATTCCCCAAATTATTTATTTATTCAAAATATCTTTACAAGATATATTCTCACTCTCAAATCCTTTTGAAAACAGTTTTCAAACTATCTTCCTTTTTTCAGAATAAATTCCAAGTATTTCCATTTCCATTGGAATCACCAAGCACAAAATTTTATCGTAAAATATTTTTAACATTCAATTTGGAAAAATTTACTTTAATACTTAATTTATAATAATACTTTAAACAAAAGACCAAATCATTCTTTAAACATTTATTATGATAATAGATTAAACAAAATACTTCTTTGGAATTTACCTTTAAACACTTAAGTTAAAACTACTTTAATAATTTACTAAAAATACTTACTATATAAACATTTGAAAATAAAGTTACTTAATAAAATATAAAACTAGATTTCTACTTTTAAAAAAACATAATACTAAGTCACTTTTTTAAGTAATTACTACTATAATAGATTAAAATAAATTACTTACTTTATAATTCAAATTATTAGAAATAATAAATATGCCAAAACTCACTTTTTAAAATAACTTTTAAAACCTTTAATTTATATTTAAAAGTTTACTTTGAAAATGTACTTGGTTATCCAGGGAGAATTTCCAATCTCAATCACTTAAATCAATTTTCAAATTGATTCCCAATTTATTCCGTTTGAAATAAATTTCTTTAGTTACACGGTTAATTTCAAAATTCATTGATTATGGACTTATTATTATTGTTATTATTTTCCGTTTGATTTAAAATCTTTTAACTGAAATATACAAATTTCAGGCTTTTCCCAATTTCTTCTTTATTCCTTTCAATAATTTAAATCTTAAATATTAAATAAATGTTTTGTTCTATTAAATAATATCATTGAAGTTTCAAACTTCATTAACTTTATGTTTATTCAAAAATTCCTTTCCATATACAGAATTTTATTAATTAGCATTTTGAAACCACTAATATTCTTATCCAATTCACTTTAATTTATATACATTCTTTATAATTATTTCTTAAGAGTTCACTTCTTTTATTTCCTTTCAAAGTCCAATTCTATATATTTGGATAAAACAGAGTACCGAAATATTCAAGCAGATTATAACATTTAATATTCTAACATATTTCATCACAGGATATCAATCAATCACAGCTGTGGGTGTTTAATAATTTAAATAAATGTTGAGGGATCCAGTTGCTCCCTCCAACCTGTTTTCCCTGCATCCACAGACGTTAGCACAATATAATACACCAATTCCAAATATACCATACTATAGTACATCAACCAATCCAATCATTCAAACAATTATTTAGATTTAATCACTCAAATTTAAATTTAAATTTAAACTGAGTGAGATTTACTCATTTTTGTTTTTTTATATATTAATTTTGATTTAACACACACACACACACACACACACACACACACACACACATATATATAAACGAAATTAAATTATATAAGGGCTGAAACAGAAAATTTTGTTTTTTTTAGTCAGATAAATATATATACAGAGAAGAATATGAGGATAAATATAAATACACATACATATCTTAATTTAAATATATTGGCTGACAGTAAAAATATATGGAAGTAGGATGTCGAAAGTGGAAAGGTTTAAATATTGTAGGGTTTACAAATATACTTATACAAATTTCTTAAATCTAAATATAGGTTTTAAGTATATGGGTAATTTCAACAGAAGATAAATATACATTTTAAATTGACTAATTTATTTTAAAACAGTGCATTAGGGCGATTAATTTGTTTAACTGGGTTATTTAATTATTTTTACGAAACTTATTTATTATAAGAAATTATTAGTTAAATTTATTTAATGGAGATTGATTTTTGGATTACTTCGAATATTAATAAAACGTATAATGTTTATACAAGGTCAAAAATTGGGAGATAATGGTCGAGAATATAATTTTGGTTTCCGACCGTGTGGGTCGATGTATATATATTTATTTGTATCGTGATATAGCGAATGCTTCCCCGTACAGGGGAGACTCTGCCAAAATTTTCCGAAAATTTTGGGAGTTAGAAAATTTTTAGAAATTTGAAAATTTTAAATAACTTGGAAAGTTGTTTTTAAGATAATGTTGAAACAAAAGCTTTTGAGTATAAATAAAGCAAATGAGTTTGGATTTGAGCTAAAGGGTTTTGGGAAGTGTATATAAGTTTTAACTAAAGAAATTTGTTTTAAATTTAGTATTCAAACTTTAAAAATCCGTAACTTGATCATACGTTATCAGATTTCGATGATTTTGGTAGCATCGGAATCGCAACAATGTACTCTATGCTGCAATGCAAGTTTGGAGACGATCGGAGCAAGTGAGAAATTTAGGTTAAATCGAACGCGGTTCGGTTTAATTTAAATTTCGAACGCTCGCCGAACTCAAGGTGGGTTAATCTCACTAACATTTGGAATGTTAGCTGATTAAAATAAATGTCTGTGTGATTGGTTGAATATAAATGTTGTTATCAGTCTGGATTGATATATATATTTGTTGTGCTAATATCTATGGATGCAGGGAAAACAGGTTGGAGGGATCCAACTGGATTCCTCACAATATAGGAATTATTGTTACAACCGATGATGTATTTTATTTATACACTGTGATAGCTAATTATGAAATCCAGTTTGTTGTGATATGAATTGATAAATTTTAAACCTGGAATTGTTAAGCATAAATAAAATAAATTGATTTTAAAAGAAATAAAGAAATTGTTAAATAAAGGATTTAAAGGAATAAAAAAAATGGGAATCTGGTTTGGATGAAGATTGGAAATTGGTAAATTTGGAATTATAAACGAAGAGCGAATTTATCAGTTGATAAATGTGAAAGTATGGATTTCTGGAGATAAATTCTATATGAAGTTATAAATTGTTTTTTTTTATAACGATGGGGTTATTTGGAATGTTTCCTAGAAATTAAATATGATTTCAACAAGACCTTTCAAAATATAATTAGTAGTTCAAATGTATATTAATTCTTTTATAAATACTATTTTAAACCCATAGGAAATTTATTTAAGTAAATCTTAAGTATTATTTTCATTTAATACATTCCCAATAGTTTTATTTAAAATAATTTAAGCCTAGACTTTGAAAGTGAATTTCCAGAAATGGGAAGTGGGTTTAAAACTTCAAAGGAAGTTTATTTTATGCAGGTGAACAAATTTACAATAATTGAAAGTAAATTTGAATTGGAATAAATCTGGCGGGATTTATAAAAAGAATTCTCTGGGTTGTTTGGATAGAAGTATATTTCCCTGGGAAACCAAGTTCGTGTTTTAAAGTAGATTTTAGGTAATGTTAAAGTTTAAACTTGTTTCTAAAGTGTTTTTGAGAAATTATTATTTTAAAGTAACTATTAATAAATTAGTAATAGTAAATTTTTATGAATACCTTAGTAATTATTTTACAAATGAATTTGTTTAAAGGGCTAGTTTTGACCTAAGTTATTGAAATTAGTATTAACCTTTTAAACTCAACTTATAAGTTTAGTTTAAAATAAACCCTTATTTACAATCAGAATTTATATCCTAATAAATGGTTTTATTTTACATATTTGAAATTATATTTTTGAGTAATAATTAGTAGTAAATTTCCATATTTAAAATATATTTCAGAATAAAGTGTTTTAATTGTTTTAATTCTAAATTGGTTTGAACTTGGTTATTTCCAATGGGAATAAATGGTAAAGGATTTACCTTGTAAAGGAAGAACTTTGGGAAATTGTTTTCAAACGAGTTTTGAAATTTGGAAATATATCTTGAAAGATATTTGAGGCAAATAAATAATGTGGAAACTTATTTATTGTGTGATGGATGTTTGTGAATATAAATTGATAGTTAAATCACCGACTATCAATATTGGACAAATGCGTTGATCGTTTCGAAGAGACCGGGATCGAGATTTATTTCTCGAAAACCACTTCGATCCGGTTTGTACGTTTCGTGAAACGTGTTCGGAGTCAAAGATGGAGCAATGAAGTGCAATGGCTAGTCGCTACTAATCCTGAGGATATTTCCAAAATGGATGTAGTAGGAGTAGTGCCTTCGGTTCCGTTCGAACCCGGGACGGACTTGTATGGATGAATGCTTTCGGAACATCGTTGGGTGGGCGATGGGCATTCTAAGTGAAACGTTCTAAAAGGTAACGCTTAGCCTCAAGCCTCATCAAATGGGAATGACTGAAAATCAGGGGATATGCAGCAAGGCTTCGTGGGTAGCCCCCACTTGAGAGTAAGGTCATCCCTGTCTAGATGTCCCTTTTTATTTCGGCTTAGTGGGCGGTTGCTGATCCCAACCGCGGGGCGATCTTATTCAGAACTGTCCAGTAAGGGATGGGTCCGGCCTTGTGTTGCAGGGGATCGGGCGTGGTCCTCGGTACGGTGATCTAGGCCCCGTACTGTGACAGGTGGTACCCCAGTGCCTAGTCATTGTTGGAAATCCATTCTCCCTACGAGCCTTGTATGAGTTTTGTTTGTATTACCCACTCTGTGGCTAGTAGCTGTAACGTCCCGAAAATTTTCGACTTTCGAAAATTCAACATCGATACTCACTTTATCGACTGCCGAGAAATCGAAGGCCGGAAACCCGAAATGTTATGGTTTAAGAAAAGAAAAGAAGAAGAAAGAAGATAGGAAAGACAATAGAAAATAAAGAAAACAACATAGAAGAACATCAGAATCTCACAATTCGCAGCGGAACAACATATAATAATAAATGAATAATCTTTAAACAAAGAACTATATCAGTTATTACATTACATCACATTTCATTACATCATATCATCAGAGTGTACAACATCAAACAACATCAACAGCGGAAAAAGAAATACTATATACTAGTAATACGTCATGCCATCCATCTTGCCTCCAGCAACTCCTGAATTCCCGAATATCCTGATAAACCTAACTCTTGACTGCCCGTGTGAAAATTTGTGGGCACCCAGAGTTTAGGAAGGAAAACAATAAACTCCGAGTCAGTCATGTGACTGGTGTGAGAACTCAAAACAGTTTATTTATCTTTAAAATCAAAATAGAGGAATATTTTTAAAGTCAATTCGCAATGCTTTTAAAAATGAGACTACCATAAGGCCTCCCGCACACACACACAATGCAAACAAAGAATCGGAGGAGATTTCTCCTTATGATAGTCAAAGATGCTTGATACGTATTAAAAAGAACATTTGATATTATTACTAGTGCATAGTGTAGGAAAAATTTATTTCGAAAGTAGAATATAAATCTTAGCCAACATAGACATTCCGAACTATGCCTACTATAGCTACCATCCAAACAGTGGGGCGCCACCATAAGTGAATGATAGGTTCTACAACTAATACCTTACAAGATCGTATTGTTTCTTTGGATTTCCAACGAATGATCAGGCCAAGGAACTTCCCATTGCCACATGAGAATGCCTCTGGATGGACATCCCCGAGAACCAAACCGGATCTCTACCAACACAACGCCGGGTTACCCCTAACTGAGTAACAACTGACCGAATATGCCATCCCCCGGTCCTTTGGGGCCTTTTAACCGAGCGCTCGTAATCAATTCACACAATCATAAAGTGTTTTCAACATGAGTAAGTATCTGGGCTCCATACCATGATACCACCCTTTTCCAGAAGGAAATGCACATATCCTAAAGGGCGCTACCCCTCATAACCTTGCCGCATCTTTCCTGTTTTGACCATTCCCGGGGTGTGAGGCTCGACGAAGTCACGTCCACAAAAACATACTTTATTCAAAAGCCATGCTTTGGGTCAACAAATGATCATAGAAATGATCACCAGGATAGACGATCAAATAAACGATCCTATCACAAATAATCAACACAATGATCATTTCACAGCAACACTCAGCATGTCACATTACCAAATTGGGAATATATCGCTGATAACATTCAACTACATAACCTCTGAGCTCGTACGTTTCAGAGAAGGGTGTTAAGCTAAGAGAATAAATTCTCCGCCACCAACAGAAATATATTTGAATGAAATCGGCTTTATATCTCAATTTGTAATGTCAGACATACAATCCATACAAGTCTGTTCTGGGCTCGAACAGAACCGAAGGCACTTACAAAGAAGTCCTTGCAATCCGGATATCCACAATCCTGATCGGATTCACCATCACATATGGAGAACTCTATACCGGAGCAACTCGGTGCAGAGTCAATCGACAGGTCATCCTATCGCTCTCGCAAATATCCGGTCTTCAACACCGATCTTCACATGCAATTTACAACGACGTATCACATATTCGGAATGGGTTATACGACCCCATGGTACTTTCCCGGTTAACCCGAATAGTGAGCGCTTATTCAAAAATAAGTGTGGCATTCAAATTCAAACAAATCACATCAAATACCCATTCAAAGGGAAATATTGATAGTCGGTTATTGAACTATCAATGGATATGCACACATCACCAGATTCCAAATAATTTTCCAAATTATTTATTTCCCAAAAATATCTTTACTAGATATATAGTTTTCACACTTCAAAAATAAATCAATATTTATTTTTAAACATGTTCCCCTTTCTTTTATAAATTCCATAGTGAATTTATATTTCTAAATATTTATGAATAAACAATTTTTTTCAATTTATCTTCAAAAAGATAAATTCTCAAAATATTCACTTCATATTGGAAAACATTTCCATACTTATTTATTCGTAAGTAATTCACAAATTTTATTTATTTTCAACACTTGGAAAATATTCAACATACTTCAATCGAAATTAAGTATATATTTCATTCTTTAAGGAAATCATTCTCTTAAACATAATTGTTTGGGCCAAAACGAATGTTACGTAAAACATTGTTACGACAACCCAAAATCACTAGTATAGGAATTCGAAATTAAAATAGATATATAAATCCCAATACTATACAAAACATTTCCTTTCGGAAATCATTTACTATAACAACAGTGTTATAGTCCACCATTTCCTTTTATTTCTCGAAAACGTCTATTTCAACAATAGATGTTGAAATCTATGGTTTCGAATCTCAACACATTTTAAAACATCGTTAGATCGTTTTAATTCAATTTAAAATATCACATTCTAAACATTTTCTTTAACATATTATTCACTATTCAAAAACGTGAATATACTACGTTAACAAATTTCATCCTTTTATACATTTCATTTTAAAGGTTTATTCACAATCTAAAACGTGAATATAACTCCATTAATAAGTTTCAACAATTTACTTATCAAAATAAGTCGTTTGCGAATTTATAAAACAACGTTTATAAATTCCATTTCTTAACCTGTTCAATTTATATCTCAATGATATACTAAAAATTCATATTATAAGTCAAATGCTTATAATACGATTATTTTACAAAATCGTTCCTTTAAACTTCATAATTATAAATCTTATAACTTATAAGATTCAATTATTTATCCAAATATATTCTTTCAATAACTTTATAAATTTTATAAACTACTGCTTATAAAATTCCATTCCCTTATGCAATCCATTTTCACTTCATTCAAACACTTATAAAAACTCGTTTTATAATTCAAATATTTTCATTTATAAATTATCAATTTATAAATCTTTTTATATAAATCAATTTATATTATTCTTTTAAAAACATCTTTAATCTCCTTTATAATTCCATCATTCTGATTTATAAAATAATTAAATTTCATAAATCCTATATTTAAACTTTTCACAATAATTTCAAAAATCCCGATTTAACTATTTTATAAAATCATTAGCCTCATATTTTCAAAAATCAGTTTTTAACTATATTTCTCAAAAATATAATTTTTATAACATTAAAAATTATATCGTTTATTTATTTAAAATGAATCAATTTCCAAACATATAGTATATTTTCAAAAATCACTTTAAAAATCATTTTAAAATTCCAAAGTTTGGTCCAATGATGCTACATACCAAATAGTCAATCACGACAACAACGAAATCATATATCGATATGATAATCCATCAAATATCAAAATATCTGAAATCAAATAAATACCGTTGAGGAATCCAGTTGGATCCCTCCAACCTGTTTTCCTACATCCAAAAACATTAGCACAATACCAATTTCGCTGCAGTACGAAATTATCGCGGTATATGGTATTTAAAATATTATCCGCTTAATAGACGGCGCAATAGGGTCTCATCCGCTATACAATGCGGGAAATCAATCAACTGCAATATATACATATGCCAATATATATATATATATTGCTATATATATAATATAATACCAATTCCACTTCGAGGTGGAATATCGCGGTATATGTGTGTAATAAATAACCTCCGCTTACTAATGGCGTATAATGTCTATTTTAACAATCAATAGATAACAATCATCATTCAAACATGCATTCAAATATTTTAAATCTAACTATTTAAAATAAAATCAAAACCGATTCGATTGAGTGAGAAGTTCTCACCTTGATTTCAATTTCTTTTTAGCGATTTATTTCGAATAGAATTAAACGGACGTTTAATTTTACCTGAAATTCTCACTAACTCCAAACGACTCCAATCCAATTCCATCCCGTAGTGCTCGTCCATACGATTCCAACGCAACTGGTTTCGCGCGTTTTTGACCTCGTATGAAAAAGATATCAATTTTACAAGTTTTACACGATTTAAACTAATATTTACAACATAAATATATATTTATAAACCCACATCTCATCTAAGCCGTTCGTTCCTTTTACATGAAATCACGGCCGATCACCGCTTCTTCCCCCTCCCAGTTTAACATTCGCGACCAAGAACCCAACATTGCCGAGCATCTCCCCACCTTCGAGCCTCCAACGATTACTTGTACAACGATCAGCCAACGTCAACTCGACCACCTACGCAAGCTCTCCACTCGGTTGCAACAGCTCCAGGCTTGGCCTCCCATTTCTCTCGGAATTCGTGCCCAAACCCACCACGAACGCGAGCGTCTCTCTCCCTCCTCGTTGCTCCGATCTCCATCAAATCCGTATGGATGTGAAGCCCTCGAGATGCTCAACAACTTCCATGTTGATGATTTCCTAAATTGATTCACAGATTTTGAGAAAATTGAGGGAAAGCAAAACGAAATTCTGGCCTTTGAAATAGTATAGAGGCGGCCGGCCATTAGGTTTAGGGTTAGGGTTTAACTTTTTTTTTTCTCAATTTTGTGAATAATGAGCCTATTTATAGAAATCAAACGACACTATTCATTCCGGAAATTCTGAACTCCGATTCACGCGCCGTAACCAGCGTTTCTAGGGTTTACCCCGCGTTCCGGACACAATGGAACAGGTTTCGAAAGCTAATTCGGTCATCTGTGCGAGATATGGCTACAAACGTTCAATTTAAATTAAACCGATTTAAACGATTTTCTAGGCGTTTTAATTTGTACCGGACAAACGGTAAATCCAATTGACACGAAATTTGAAACCTTACAATAATATCACATTACGGATCCGATGAAACTGGTTTCGTCGAAATCCGAGACTTTTTGAAAAATGGCTATTTTAACTCGCCAAATTGATATTAAAAATAAATCGATGCGTTTCGAGCTGCCACGATCAAACGATAACTCCGATTGCTACGAAAATTGAAATCCGGTAATAACTAACTATTACGGATCCAATGGAACTGGTTTCGTTCAATTCTGAGACTATTCAAAAATTGACTATTTTCACTAGTCGATTTAAATATTAAAATATTCAATTTTCACAAATTAACTCTTAATTCGATTTTAAAAGTTCTGAAATATCGTTCTAACTTCAACATGATAAAATAAAATTTTACAAATCATTTTCAATCATATTTAACTCGATTTTCAATTATTTCCATAATTTAACATATTAAATTATCGATTTAATTATTCAATTAAATCCAATTATTCGAAATAAAATTTATTCGACTTATAAATTCACTTATTAATATTTAAAATTAATTAAATATTCAAATTTAAATTAATAAAAATCCTGGATCGTTACAATCTTCCCCCCTTAAAAGAATTTCGTCCTCGAAATTAACAAGTAAGAAAAGTTACAGAATTTATTAACTTTCCAAAATTCATAATTAAATTTCTTATAATAACTTACTAAGTTTTCAAATCATACTTAGTTATCTTTTCAAAAACAATTACTATTGTTTAACTTTCAATTCCAAAACAAAGTTAAAGTTTTCAAAATTTTCCAATTTTCTCAAATTTTTTTCTAACGCCTTAAATTTCCGGAAAAATTCGCCATAGTCTCCTTTGCGCGGCTCGATCCGAGAAAAAAAAATATGACAGTATATATATCACAAATATACATCTCATCAAGTAATGAGGCATCCCGAAGGGAAAAAAGTATAAAAGTACGGTATGTAATCCGAGATATGTACCTTATATTTTATTAGCAAGCATATACGGCTAATATAGCGCGAAAGCGAGCTCCAAATGCGAAGCAAACGCGATCCGCACCTACTAATCACTCAACAACCAACATGAGAATCATGCATATAGATAATAGTATCGATATACAACATATAGCAACATAATAACTATATATGTTAACATAGCAAATGCAGTAAAAGCAATAAATTCAACCATCAACCAACTATCATCCAATTAACATTCATAACCAATAAATATTCATTCATATTCTCATTATATTCAATGAAATAGGTTTTCAATTTAATCACATTTGATTCATTAACAGTGGATGTTCTTACTAACATTCATTTTCAATTTTAATTAGTTTGCATTCACTAATTCATATTCAAGTTGGTTCACTTCCAAATCAAATTCAATTCTACTTAAGATTTACTTAACTTCAAATTGAATTTCAATTAATTTAACTTCCAATTTCATTAATACTTAATGAATTATATACAATCAAGTAACAACCATATAACAACCAATGTATATTAATTACAACCAAATTCCTTTGCTTACCATTGGTTTAATTAAATCGATTTTCATTCAATAATTCAACTTTCAATAATATTAGTTTTTAATGAATTTGCACTTACATTCATTATTCCATATCAATTATTCACATTTAATTGATTAACATTCAATCCATTCATTCAATTCAATTACAAAAGTTGAATTTCATTTTCATAACTTAAGTCCATATCTATCACTTAACTTTATTATTTTACTTTGATACTAATATTAACTTCATTCAACATATTTTAAGTTATATTTCATTTTATAAACATCACTTTGTTTTTACTTAACTTAAATTCCAACTTATAAATCAATTCAGCTTCCAAATTCTAAAGTAAATTTCCATTTAACTTTAAATTCATTTTTATTTCAACTCATATTCATAAATATATTCATATAGTTTCACTTCTCATATATATAAGTTTATTTCACAATTGTAAATCACTTTAATTATACTTCCATTCTTATAATTCATTTGCTTATGCAATTATTCGTTTATTTAGATTATTCAAACAACTAAACAATCAACTTATATACACTTTAATAATTCTGAAAAATCATTCATTTATATATAAAAATATAATCAAGGTAAAATTATTTCATTTACCCAATTTAAAACAATACTGTGTCGAATTGTTCTATTCAAGTGTTTATAAAACCCCTTCGGCATAGTTGTCCAGACCGTGCTGACGAAGGTTCATATACCACTCAACAAATCAATCATCACAATATAAATCAATTTTATATATTCACTAACAAATACGCTCTCATAGCTATTATTACACTCAAACTCATTCTAGAGCACTACTGACTCTATCTCTAACGAGTAATACCCAACAGGACCATGGTTGTCGCTTAACCATATGCTCTGATACCAAATGTAACGTCCCGAAAATTTTCGACTTTCAAAAATTCAACATCGATACTCACTTTATCGACTGCCGAGAAATCGAAGGCCGAAAACCCGAAATGTTATGGTTTAAGAAAAGAAAAGAAGAAGAAAGAAGATAGGAAAGACAATAGAAAATAAAGAAAACAACATAGAAGAACATCAGAATCTCACAATTCGCAGCGGAACAACATATAATAATAAATGAATAATCTTTAAACAAAGAACTATATCAGTTATTATATTACATCACATTTCATTACATCATATCATCAGAGTGTACAACATCAAACAACAACAACAGCGGAAAAAGAAATGCTATATACTAGTAATACGCCATGCCATCCATCTTGCCTCCAGCAACTCCTGAATTCCCGAATATCCTGATAAACCTAACTCTTGACTGCCCGTGTGAAAATTTGTGGGCACCCAGAGTTTAGGAAGGAAAACAATAAACTCCGAGTCAGTCATGTGACTGGTGTGAGAACTCAAAACAGTTTATTTATCTTTAAAATCAAAATAGAGGAATATTTTTAAAGTCAATTCGCAATGCTTTTAAAAATGAGACTACTATAAGGCCTCCCGCACACACACACAATTCAAACGCAGAATCGAAGGAGATTTCTCCTTATGATAGTCAAAGATGCTTGATACGTATTAAAAAGAACATTTGATATTATTACTAGTGCATAGTGTAGGAAAAATTTATTTCGAAAGTAGAATATAAATCTTAGCCAACATAGACATTCCGAACTATGCCTACTATAGCTACCATCCAAACAGTGGGGCGCCACCATAAGTGAATGATAGGTTCTACAACTAATACCGTACAAGATCGTATCGTTTCTTTGGATTTCCAACGAATGATCAGGCCAAGGAACTTCCCATTGCCACATGAGAATGCCTCTGGATGGACATCCCCGAGAACCAAACCGGATCTCTACCAACACAACGCCGGGTTACCCCTAACTGAGTAACAACTGACCGAATATGCCATCCCCCGGTCCTTTGGGACCTTTCAACCGAGCGCTCGTAATCAATTCACACAATCATAAAGTGTTTTCAACATGAGTAAGTATCTGGGCTCCATACCATGATACCACCCTTTTCCAGAAGGAAATGCACATATCCTAAAGGGGCTACCCCTCATAACCTTGCCGCATCTTTCCTGTTTTGACCATTCCCGGGGTGTGAGGCTCGACGAAGTCACGTCCACAAAAACATACTTTATTCAAAAGCCATGCTTTGGGTCAACAAATGATCATAGAAATGATCACCAGGATAGACGATCAAATAAACGATCCTATCACAAATAATCAACACAATGATCATTTCACAGCAACACTCAGCATGTCACATTACCAAATTGGGAATATATCGCTGATAACATTCAACTACATAACCTCTGAGCTCGTACGTTTCAGAGAAGGGTGTTAAGCTAAGAGAATAAATTCTCCGCCACCAACAGAAATATATTTGAATGAAATCGGCTTTATATCTCAATTTGTAATGTCAGACATACAATCCATAGAAGTCTGTTCCAGGCTCGAACAGAACCGAAGGCACTTACAAAGAAGTATGTAACGATCGCGATTTTTCGTTGCCGAAAAATCGAACCGTTAGGGTTTTAGAAGAAGAAAGAGGTAGAAGAAGAGAGAAAGAGAGAAGAAACAAAAACAGAAAAACAAGTAACAGAACGAGAAACAATAACAGAATCTCACAGTCGCAGCGGAACAACATATAATAGATAAATGAATATCATTAAAACAAAAGAACTATACATTTTATACATACATCACAATACATCATATCATCAGAGTGTACAACAATAAAACAGCGGAAAGAAAACTATATACAATAGATAATAGACTACGCTATCTGGCTCGCCTCCAGATCTGCACAGCAACTCCCGAATCCAGAATAACCTGATAACCTAACTCTAGACTGCCCGTGTGGAAAATAGTGGGCACCCAGAGTTTAGGAAAGGAACAATAAACTCCAGGTCAGTCATGGGACTGGTGTGAGAACTCAAAACAGTTTATCTTTTAAAAAAAGCAACAAGAAAAATTTAAATTTTTAAATCCGCAATGCTTTTTGGAAAATGAAACTACCATAAGGCCTCCCGCCACACACACAATGCAAACGCAGAATTGGAGGAGATTTCTCCTTATGATAGTCAAAGATGCTTACTACGCGAAAATCAAATCATTTTTGATATTATTACTAGTGCATAGTGTAGAAAACAATTTCGAAAGTAGAATATAAATCCTAGCCAGCATAGACATTCCGAACTATGCCTACTATAGCTACCATCCAAACAGTGGTGACCACCATAAGTGAATGGCAGGTAATACAACTAAAACCGTACAAGGCGCGTATTGGAGGAATGGATTTCCAACAAATGGTCAGGCTAAGGAACTTCCTACTGCCACATGGGATCGCCTCTGGCGGGACGTCCCGAGAAACTAACGTTACGGTTAGATCTCTGCCAACACAAGGCCGGGTTACCTCTGTAACTAGGTAACTACTACACGAATATGTCATCCCCCGGTCCTTTGGGACCTTTATCCGAGCGCTCGATACCAACAACACCACACAGTAATAGATATAGTGTATCAACATGAGTAAATATCTGGGCTCCATACCATGATACCACCCTTTACCAGAAGGAAATGACATACCCTAAAGGGCGCGACCCTCATAACCTTGCCGCATATTCCTGTTTCGACCATTTCCGGGGAGTGAGGTCCTGACAAAGTCTCGTCCACAAAGCTACGCTTTGTGCAACAAAGCCATGCTTTGGGTCCACAGATGACCAAAGCAATAATCACAAAGATAAATGATCAAACAAATGATCATATCCAAACGATCAACCAATGATCATCACACAGCAGCACTCAGCATGCCACATTACCAGATTGGGAAATATCGCTGATAACCTTCAATTACATAACCTCTGAGCTCGTACGTCTCAGAGAAGGGTGTTAAGCTAAGAGAATAAATTCTCCGCCACCAACAGAAATGTATTTGAAAGAAATCTGCTCTATCTCTCAAAATGTAATGTCAGACACGTAACCATACAAGTCTGTTCCGGGTTCGAACAGAACCGAAGGCACTTCCAAAGAAGCCCTTGCAATCCGGGTATTCACAATCCCGATAAAATTTCCCATCACAAAGGAAATCTCCATATCGTAGCTAACAATGCGGAGACAATCGATAGGTCATCCTATCGTTTTCACAAATACCCGGTCTTCAACACCGGTCTTCAAATGCAATCCAAACGACGTATCGCATATTCGGAATGGGATATATGACACAAAGGTCCTCTCCCGGCTAAACCGAATAGCGAGCGCTTATTTTAAAAATAAGTGTGCATTCAATTCCAAACAAACACAATCAATACCATCCAAGGGTAAATATTGATAGTCGGTTATTTAACTATCAATAAAGATGCGCCACCTCATCAGATTCCAAATAATTTTCCAAAATTATTTAGTCCCAAAATATCTTTACAAGTTATATATACACAATTTCCAAATAATTGCCCAATTTATTTGCTTTACCAAAACACCTTCACGATAAAATTTCCACACTTAACCAATTGAAAAACCAATTTACAATTTACCTTTACCATTTGAAAACCAATTTTCAAATCACATTAACCATTTGCAAATCAATTTCAAATCACCTTAACCATTTGAAAACTAATTTCAAATCACCTTAACCATATATACCTTTTGAAAACAAATTCCAAACCACCAAATAAATCTTTACCGATTTAAATTTAACTTACGTCTCAAATTCGTAAATTATATTTTCATATTTAAAAATAAATCAACATTTATTTTTAAACAAATTTCCCTTCATATATATTCCAACGTGAATTAAATCCCAAATACCCATTCATATTTGATTTCAAATCGATTCCAAAATATTCGCTTACACTTTTACCTTTAAAAGGTGAATTTACAAAAACGTTCCATTCCATATTGGAAAATCATTTCTAAACTTATTTAAAAAAATAAGTAATTCACAATTCAATTTATTTTCAACAATTCGAAAATATTCCATATGCTTAAACCATAGTTAAGTATTAATTTCATTCCTTTAAAGAAATATTCTTTTATTCACATTTATTTGGGTTAAAACGAATGTTGCGTAAAACATCGTTACGACAACCCAAAAACACTAGTATATGGGTTTGAAATTAAAAATAGATATATAAATCCAATACTATACCAATTATCCCCTTCTGTTTCTCGAAAACGTCTATTTCAACAATCAATGTTGAAATCTATGTTTTCAATACTCAATACATTTTAAAACACCTTTAATTCGTTTTAAATTCCATTTAAAACATTCCTTTCCCAAAAACAAACCCATTTTATTTAATAATCTATTCAATATTCAAAATAGTGAATATAGCCCACTTAACAAATTCCCATATTTCAATTTATCAAATTCGATGGATTTCAAATTTATAAACATAGTTTATAAATTCCATTTCTATTATAAACCCCAATTTTATAAATTCCTTTATTAATCCGATGCAATTTACATAACCCAATTTCATACCCAAAAGCCATATTGTAAGTTAAATACTTATAATATTATTTATTTACCAAATCGTTCCTTTGAACTTCATCAATTTAAAATCTTATCACTTACAAGATTTCTTTATGGTTTAAAATAATTTCAACTAATGAAATCTTCATTTATTAACAATTTCTATAAAATTCCCCTTTTTAATGCCCAAATCCATTTCTATAAGTTAATAACTTATAAACTTAAAATTTTCCAATAACCGTTCGTTTTATAAATTTCACATTTATTAATCTATAAATCCTAGTGAAATTCATGTTATACATCAACTTAACACTTTATAAATTTATCCTATAACTTCAATAATTTTTTATTTAAAAACATCCATTTATAAAATCCTTTATATAAACCATTAATAATAATAACTTCCCAAAAACCAAATTTAACTATTTTATAAAAACCTATTATTGTTAAAAATTTCTTTTAAGTTATATTTCATAAAAATATAAATTTTTAAAACATAAAAATTTTATCCATCTATTTATTTTAAAATTTAATCAATTCAAAATTTTTTAATAAACCATATTCTTTGAAAAATCGATTTAAAACCCCTTTTAAATTCAAAACCGTTATTTTTAATTTAAAAATTAGAATCCGATGATGCAACAACATCAGATGGTCAACCACGGGAATAAGTGTCATATATCAATATGATTATCAACAATCAACATAATATTTATAAACAAATAAATATGTGAGGAATCCAGTTGGATCCCTCCAACCTGTTACCCTGCAACCACAGACGTTAGCACAATACCAATTCCACTTCGAGGTGGAATATCGCGGTATATGGGATTTTATAAATATTCCGCTTAATAACGGCGCAATAGGGTCTCATCCGCTATACGAGGCGGGAAATCAAATCCAATATATACATATGCCAATATATATATATTGCTATATATAATATATATCCTATTATATCTACTACCACAATCAAACGGCAATCATCAATCAACATTAACTATTTAAAATTTTAAACCAAACGGTTCGATTGAGTGAGGAGTTCTCACCTTGGTTTCGGCGAGCGTTCGAAATTCAAATTAAACCGGACGGTGTCCGATTTAACCTAAATTTCTACTTGCCCGGAATGGATCCGGATCTGCACCATCGCGTAGTGCTCGACTCTGCGATTCCAACGCTTCCAAAATCATCGAAATCTGAGGTCGTATGAATTCGTTATGATTTTTACAAAGTTTGAATTAAATTGAAAACAAATTCTTTTTCAAATTAAATAGCTTCACCAAAACGACACGGCCCAAGGCCCGCTTCGTCCTCCTTCAACAATCACGCGCGCCCTCAGGTAATAATCGAACCCATGCTCATCTCCTAGGGCACGAAATCGCCGCATCACCGAAGCCTTCGAGCTCGATCGGAGCTTGCCACCTCAGTCGCCTCCACCATCTCCACCCTCGCCCACGAACACAAGCAGCTCGGTGGCCCCAAGGCTCGGCAAAACGCACGTAAGCCCCATACGAACGCGGCCCTCCTGCCTCTCCTCTGGTCGACGATAGTCGATCTCAACCGTTGGATCTCACGAGCTCGGAGAGATCTACCTTTCTTCCGTTGGAAGTTTTCGAAATGAAAGCAAGGATTGAGAGATTTGGGAAGAAGAAGCTAAATCATTTTCGGCCATTGACTATAATATGCGGCGGCCTGATGTTATTAGGGTTTGGAAAGAGATTAACATATATGTTAATATTATTTTAATAATAAAATGCCCAATTTAACACTTTTGCAAACGAACTCCAAACGACGCGTGCCGCCAGGCGATTCTAAGGTTTTTCCGCATTTCGGACACAATGGAACAGGTTTCGGAAGCTAATTCTATCGTATGTGTGAGATACGGCAATAAACAGTCGATTTAAATTTAAACCGATTTAAGCGATTTCTAGGCGTTTTGGCTTGTACCGGACAAACGGTAAATCCGATTGACTTGAAATTTGAAATCTTGCAATAATATCACATTACGGATCCGATGAAACTGGTTTCGTCGAAATCCGAGACCGTTTGAAAAATGGCTATTTTAACACGCTAAATTAATATTAAAACGATATCGATGCGTTTCGAGCTGCCACGGTCAAACGACAACTCCGTTTGCTACGAAATTTGAAATCCGATAATAACTAACTATTCCGGATCCAATGGAACTGGTCTCGTTCAATTCTGAGACTGTTCAAAAATTGGTTATTTTTCAGTCGATAATTAAATATTAAAATATTCAATTTTTTTCAAATTAACTCCAAATTCAATTTTACAAGTTCTAAAATATTTCTATAACCTTAATATGATAAAATAAAATTTTCCAAACCATTTTCAATCATATTTAACCCAATATTCAATTATCTACGGAATTTCACTATTAATTAATCGATTTAATTATCCCATTAAATCCAATATTCGAAAAATAAATTATTCGACTTAAAAATTCCACTTATTAATATTAAAAATAAATTAAATATTCAAATTCAAGTTATCAAAAATTCTGGGTCGTTACAATCTTCCCCCCTTAAAAGAATTTCGTCCTCGAAATTGCAAGTTAAGGAGAAATGATCCTAAACCGTTTATTATTTTTCCAAAACTAATAGTTTTATCAACCTTCTAACACCAATCTTTTTATTAAGGATTTACTATCATTTCAATTAGCTTTCCAACTTCAATTATGGGTTTCAAACAACATTGTTTACTCAACAATTCAAATTTAAATTTAAATTCAAATTTTCAACTTTCAAAATTTCTCAAAATTTTTCTAACACCCGAAATTTTCGAAAAATTTCGCCAGAGTCTCCTTTGCGCGGCTAGATCGGTACGACTACAAAACGGCTCTACGGCCCCTCAGAATCAAAAAGAAAAGAGAAAGCCAAGTGGCTGGAGAAGGAAATCATCAAATCTCATATAAAAACTGAAATACGTACCTTTTTGTCGAGCGATTCAATTTTTTAACTTTAAAATCAAAATCCCAATTCCATTATATCCTGTATATCCTGCTAGCATAATATCCAATTATAATATTCAAACCAATTTGCCAATTCAATTATAAAATTTCCAATACGTGCTTCTTATACCACTTTTAGTTTACTATTAAAGTTGCATATTCATTTTCATTCAACTTTGCATTTCAATTTTCATTTGAATTCAATTACATAGCTTTCAAATTTTACTAATTCAATTTCATTAACACTTAATGAATTTACATACAATCAACCAACAAGCAAATAACGACCAATGTACATTCAATACAACCAAATTTATTTATTTTACTTACATTCAATTTGGTTCAACTGTTTTAATTTCAATTGGTTTAACATTCAATTGATTTTCATTCTACTTTTCAACTATTTTCAAATGAATTTACACTTGCATGCATCATTTCATATCAACTTATTCATATTCTATTGATTAACATTCAATTCATACTTTAACTCAATTGCTAGTTCTTTTTACAAATAAAATTGAATTTCATTTATATAACTTAAGTTCACATCTTTTTAACAATTTCATTTACTCACTTTATTCATTTATTTTGATATTAACATCAATTCTTTCAACATTACTTAACTTGCATTCCATTTCAACTTTATTTACATCATTTAATTCACTTGATTATTTAACTTTGATACAAATATCAATTTTTATTCAACTTTGCTTAAGTTATTCCATTTAAACATCATTTGTTAATTAAACTTAAGTTTTACCTATCAATTCAATTCGGATTTTAAATTCCAAAGTAAATCCTATTTAACTTTTACTTAAGCCAAATTCATATCAATATTCAAATTCATATTCCATTTTACTTAACTTAATTGTTTAACCACTTCAATAACTGGTTTCACTTACATTTTCCCATTCTATAAGTTATAAAACTTATTATTCAACTTCTAACTTATATTATAAGTTCAAAACCTATTTCGCTTATACTTATCAACTTCAAGTTGAATTTTAATTTTCAAATTGATTTATTACAACAAAACTTCAATTTTAAATTCATTATTGTAGCAAATCCATCACATAGAAACTCGAAAATGATACTGATGATGCTGCAGTCATCACCCTTATTATTTCCCAGTGACAATAGTGAAATCAATGCTAATTATTCTTTCAAAAAGTTTTCTTTCTATTCATAAATCACTTTTATAAACCTTTTTACTTATATAATTTTACTTCTTATATACATACATGATTATCTTACAATTGTAAATCATTATCAATTATTATTTCATCTTATGATTCATTGGTTTATACCATTATTCTTTTACAATAGTTGCTTTTATTAGCTTATTCAAACAGCTTTTAATTATTTTATATATATATATATCATTTACAACAACCAAGCAATCAATTATATACACACTTCAATAATTCTTGAAAAATTATTTTCTTTATATACAAAATATAATCAAGGTAAAATTATTTCATTTACCCAATTTAAAACAATATTGTGTCGAATTGTTCTATTCAAGTGTTTAGGAACCCCTTCGATTCAGTTTTCGAGGCTGCGCCGACGAAGGTTCATATACCACTCAACAAACCAATCATCACAATATAAAACAATTTTATATTCACTAACAAATACGCACTCATATCTATTATTACACTCACACTCATTCTAGAGTACTACTGACTCTATCTCTAATGAGTAATACCCAACAGAGCAGGTTGTCGCTTAACCATATGCTCTGATACCAAATGTAACGATCGCGATTTTTCGTTGCCGAAAAATCGAACCGTTAGGGTTTTAGAAGAAGAAAGAGGTAGAAGAAGAGAGAAAGAGAGAAGAAACAAAAACAGAAAAACAAGTAACAGAACGAGAAACAATAACAGAATCTCACAGTCGCAGCGGAACAACATATAATAGATAAATGAATATCATTAAAACAAAAGAACTATACATTTTATACATACATCACAATACATCATATCATCAGAGTGTACAACAATAAAACAGCGGAAAGAAAACTATATACAATAGATAATAGACTACGCTATCTGGCTCGCCTCCAGATCTGCACAGCAACTCCCGAATCCAGAATAACCTGATAACCTAACTCTAGACTGCCCGTGTGGAAAATAGTGGGCACCCAGAGTTTAGGAAAGGAACAATAAACTCCAGGTCAGTCATGGGACTGGTGTGAGAACTCAAAACAGTTTATCTTTTAAAAAAAGCAACAAGAAAAATTTAAATTTTTAAATCCGCAATGCTTTTTGGAAAATGAAACTACCATAAGGCCTCCCGCCACACACACAATGCAAACGCAGAATTGGAGGAGATTTCTCCTTATGATAGTCAAAGATGCTTACTACGCGAAAATCAAATCATTTTTGATATTATTACTAGTGCATAGTGTAGAAAACAATTTCGAAAGTAGAATATAAATCCTAGCCAGCATAGACATTCCGAACTATGCCTACTATAGCTACCATCCAAACAGTGGTGACCACCATAAGTGAATGGCAGGTAATACAACTAAAACCGTACAAGGCGCGTATTGGAGGAATGGATTTCCAACAAATGGTCAGGCTAAGGAACTTCCTACTGCCACATGGGATCGCCTCTGGCGGGACGTCCCGAGAAACTAACGTTACGGTTAGATCTCTGCCAACACAAGGCCGGGTTACCTCTGTAACTAGGTAACTACTACACGAATATGTCATCCCCCGGTCCTTTGGGACCTTTATCCGAGCGCTCGATACCAACAACACCACACAGTAATAGATATAGTGTATCAACATGAGTAAATATCTGGGCTCCATACCATGATACCACCCTTTACCAGAAGGAAATGACATACCCTAAAGGGCGCGACCCTCATAACCTTGCCGCATATTCCTGTTTCGACCATTTCCGGGGAGTGAGGTCCTGACAAAGTCTCGTCCACAAAGCTACGCTTTGTGCAACAAAGCCATGCTTTGGGTCCACAGATGACCAAAGCAATAATCACAAAGATAAATGATCAAACAAATGATCATATCCAAACGATCAACCAATGATCATCACACAGCAGCACTCAGCATGCCACATTACCAGATTGGGAAATATCGCTGATAACCTTCAATTACATAACCTCTGAGCTCGTACGTCTCAGAGAAGGGTGTTAAGCTAAGAGAATAAATTCTCCGCCACCAACAGAAATGTATTTGAAAGAAATCTGCTCTATCTCTCAAAATGTAATGTCAGACACGTAACCATACAAGTCTGTTCCGGGTTCGAACAGAACCGAAGGCACTTCCAAAGAAGCCCTTGCAATCCGGGTATTCACAATCCCGATAAAATTTCCCATCACAAAGGAAATCTCCATATCGTAGCTAACAATGCGGAGACAATCGATAGGTCATCCTATCGTTTTCACAAATACCCGGTCTTCAACACCGGTCTTCAAATGCAATCCAAACGACGTATCGCATATTCGGAATGGGATATATGACACAAAGGTCCTCTCCCGGCTAAACCGAATAGCGAGCGCTTATTTTAAAAATAAGTGTGCATTCAATTCCAAACAAACACAATCAATACCATCCAAGGGTAAATATTGATAGTCGGTTATTTAACTATCAATAAAGATGCGCCACCTCATCAGATTCCAAATAATTTTCCAAAATTATTTAGTCCCAAAATATCTTTACAAGTTATATATACACAATTTCCAAATAATTGCCCAATTTATTTGCTTTACCAAAACACCTTCACGATAAAATTTCCACACTTAACCAATTGAAAAACCAATTTACAATTTACCTTTACCATTTGAAAACCAATTTTCAAATCACATTAACCATTTGCAAATCAATTTCAAATCACCTTAACCATTTGAAAACTAATTTCAAATCACCTTAACCATATATACCTTTTGAAAACAAATTCCAAACCACCAAATAAATCTTTACCGATTTAAATTTAACTTACGTCTCAAATTCGTAAATTATATTTTCATATTTAAAAATAAATCAACATTTATTTTTAAACAAATTTCCCTTCATATATATTCCAACGTGAATTAAATCCCAAATACCCATTCATATTTGATTTCAAATCGATTCCAAAATATTCGCTTACACTTTTACCTTTAAAAGGTGAATTTACAAAAACGTTCCATTCCATATTGGAAAATCATTTCTAAACTTATTTAAAAAAATAAGTAATTCACAATTCAATTTATTTTCAACAATTCGAAAATATTCCATATGCTTAAACCATAGTTAAGTATTAATTTCATTCCTTTAAAGAAATATTCTTTTATTCACATTTATTTGGGTTAAAACGAATGTTGCGTAAAACATCGTTACGACAACCCAAAAACACTAGTATATGGGTTTGAAATTAAAAATAGATATATAAATCCAATACTATACCAATTATCCCCTTCTGTTTCTCGAAAACGTCTATTTCAACAATCAATGTTGAAATCTATGTTTTCAATACTCAATACATTTTAAAACACCTTTAATTCGTTTTAAATTCCATTTAAAACATTCCTTTCCCAAAAACAAACCCATTTTATTTAATAATCTATTCAATATTCAAAATAGTGAATATAGCCCACTTAACAAATTCCCATATTTCAATTTATCAAATTCGATGGATTTCAAATTTATAAACATAGTTTATAAATTCCATTTCTATTATAAACCCCAATTTTATAAATTCCTTTATTAATCCGATGCAATTTACATAACCCAATTTCATACCCAAAAGCCATATTGTAAGTTAAATACTTATAATATTATTTATTTACCAAATCGTTCCTTTGAACTTCATCAATTTAAAATCTTATCACTTACAAGATTTCTTTATGGTTTAAAATAATTTCAACTAATGAAATCTTCATTTATTAACAATTTCTATAAAATTCCCCTTTTTAATGCCCAAATCCATTTCTATAAGTTAATAACTTATAAACTTAAAATTTTCCAATAACCGTTCGTTTTATAAATTTCACATTTATTAATCTATAAATCCTAGTGAAATTCATGTTATACATCAACTTAACACTTTATAAATTTATCCTATAACTTCAATAATTTTTTATTTAAAAACATCCATTTATAAAATCCTTTATATAAACCATTAATAATAATAACTTCCCAAAAACCAAATTTAACTATTTTATAAAAACCTATTATTGTTAAAAATTTCTTTTAAGTTATATTTCATAAAAATATAAATTTTTAAAACATAAAAATTTTATCCATCTATTTATTTTAAAATTTAATCAATTCAAAATTTTTTAATAAACCATATTCTTTGAAAAATCGATTTAAAACCCCTTTTAAATTCAAAACCGTTATTTTTAATTTAAAAATTAGAATCCGATGATGCAACAACATCAGATGGTCAACCACGGGAATAAGTGTCATATATCAATATGATTATCAACAATCAACATAATATTTATAAACAAATAAATATGTGAGGAATCCAGTTGGATCCCTCCAACCTGTTACCCTGCAACCACAGACGTTAGCACAATACCAATTCCACTTCGAGGTGGAATATCGCGGTATATGGGATTTTATAAATATTCCGCTTAATAACGGCGCAATAGGGTCTCATCCGCTATACGAGGCGGGAAATCAAATCCAATATATACATATGCCAATATATATATATTGCTATATATAATATATATCCTATTATATCTACTACCACAATCAAACGGCAATCATCAATCAACATTAACTATTTAAAATTTTAAACCAAACGGTTCGATTGAGTGAGGAGTTCTCACCTTGGTTTCGGCGAGCGTTCGAAATTCAAATTAAACCGGACGGTGTCCGATTTAACCTAAATTTCTACTTGCCCGGAATGGATCCGGATCTGCACCATCGCGTAGTGCTCGACTCTGCGATTCCAACGCTTCCAAAATCATCGAAATCTGAGGTCGTATGAATTCGTTATGATTTTTACAAAGTTTGAATTAAATTGAAAACAAATTCTTTTTCAAATTAAATAGCTTCACCAAAACGACACGGCCCAAGGCCCGCTTCGTCCTCCTTCAACAATCACGCGCGCCCTCAGGTAATAATCGAACCCATGCTCATCTCCTAGGGCACGAAATCGCCGCATCACCGAAGCCTTCGAGCTCGATCGGAGCTTGCCACCTCAGTCGCCTCCACCATCTCCACCCTCGCCCACGAACACAAGCAGCTCGGTGGCCCCAAGGCTCGGCAAAACGCACGTAAGCCCCATACGAACGCGGCCCTCCTGCCTCTCCTCTGGTCGACGATAGTCGATCTCAACCGTTGGATCTCACGAGCTCGGAGAGATCTACCTTTCTTCCGTTGGAAGTTTTCGAAATGAAAGCAAGGATTGAGAGATTTGGGAAGAAGAAGCTAAATCATTTTCGGCCATTGACTATAATATGCGGCGGCCTGATGTTATTAGGGTTTGGAAAGAGATTAACATATATGTTAATATTATTTTAATAATAAAATGCCCAATTTAACACTTTTGCAAACGAACTCCAAACGACGCGTGCCGCCAGGCGATTCTAAGGTTTTTCCGCATTTCGGACACAATGGAACAGGTTTCGGAAGCTAATTCTATCGTATGTGTGAGATACGGCAATAAACAGTCGATTTAAATTTAAACCGATTTAAGCGATTTCTAGGCGTTTTGGCTTGTACCGGACAAACGGTAAATCCGATTGACTTGAAATTTGAAATCTTGCAATAATATCACATTACGGATCCGATGAAACTGGTTTCGTCGAAATCCGAGACCGTTTGAAAAATGGCTATTTTAACACGCTAAATTAATATTAAAACGATATCGATGCGTTTCGAGCTGCCACGGTCAAACGACAACTCCGTTTGCTACGAAATTTGAAATCCGATAATAACTAACTATTCCGGATCCAATGGAACTGGTCTCGTTCAATTCTGAGACTGTTCAAAAATTGGTTATTTTTCAGTCGATAATTAAATATTAAAATATTCAATTTTTTTCAAATTAACTCCAAATTCAATTTTACAAGTTCTAAAATATTTCTATAACCTTAATATGATAAAATAAAATTTTCCAAACCATTTTCAATCATATTTAACCCAATATTCAATTATCTACGGAATTTCACTATTAATTAATCGATTTAATTATCCCATTAAATCCAATATTCGAAAAATAAATTATTCGACTTAAAAATTCCACTTATTAATATTAAAAATAAATTAAATATTCAAATTCAAGTTATCAAAAATTCTGGGTCGTTACATCCTTGCAATCCGGATATCCACAATCCTGATCGGATTCACCATCACATATGGAGAACTCTATACCGGAGCAACTCGGTGCAGAGTCAATCGACAGGTCATCCTATCGCTCTCGCAAATATCCGGTCTTCAACACCGATCTTCACATGCAATTTACAACGACGTATCACATATTCGGAATGGGTTATACGACCCTATGGTCCTTTCCCGGTTAACCCGAATAGTGAGCGCTTATTCAAAAATAAGTGTGGCATTCAAATTCAAACAAATCACATCAAATACCCATTCAAAGGGAAATATTGATAGTCGGTTATTGAACTATCAATGGATATGCACACATCACTAGATTCCAAATAATTTTCCAAATTATTTATTTCCCAAAAATATCTTTACTAGATATATAGTTTTCACACTTCAAAAATAAATCAATATTTATTTTTAAACAAGTTCCCCTTTCTTTTATAAATTCCATAGTGAATTTATATTTCAAAATATTTATGAATAAACGATTTCAATTATTCATTTCAATTTATCTTCAAAAAGATAAATTCTCAAAATATTCACTTCATATTGGAAAACATTTCCATACTTATTTATTCATAAGTAATTCACAAATTTTATTTATTTTCAACACTTGGAAAATATTCAATATACTTCAATCGAAATTAAGTATATATTTCATTCTTTAAGGAAATCATTCTCTTAAACATAATTATTTGGGCCAAAACGAATGTTACGTAAAACATTGTTACGACAACCCAAAATCACTAGTATAGGGATTCGAAATTAAAATAGATATATAAATCCCAATACTATACAAAACATTTCCTTTCGGAAATCATTTACTATAACGACATTGTTATAGTCCACCATTTCCTTTTATTTCTCGAAAACGTCTATTTCAACAATAGATGTTGAAATCTATGGTTTCGAATCTCAACACATTTTAAAACATCGTTAGATCGTTTTAATTCAATTTAAAATATCACATTCTAAACATTTTCTTTAACATATTATTCATTATTCAAAAACGTGAATATACTACGTTAACAAATTTCATCCTTTTATACATTTCATTTTAAAGGTTTATTCACAGTCTAAAACGTGAATATAACTCCATTAATAAGTTTCAACAATTTACTTATCAAAATAAGTCGTTTGCGAATTTATAAAACAACATTTATAAATTCCATTTCTTAACCTGTTCAATTTATATCTCAATGATATACTAAAAATTCATATTATAAGTCAAATGCTTATAATACGATTATTTTACAAAATCGTTCCTTTAAACTTCATAATTATAAATCTTATAACTTATAAGATTCAATTATTTATCCAAATATATTCTTTCAATAACTTTATAAATTTTATAAACCTACTGCTTATAAAATTCCATTCCCTTATGCAATCCATTTTCACTTCATTCAAACACTTATAAAAACTCGTTTTATAATTCAAATATTTTCATTTATAAATTATCAATTTATAAATCTTTTTATATAAATCAATTTATATTATTCTTTTAAAAACATCTTTAATCTCCTTTATAATTCCATCATTCTGATTTATAAAATAATTAAATTTCATAAATCCTATATTTAAACTTTTCACAATAATTTCAAAAATCCCGATTTAACTATTTTATAAAATCATTAGCCTCATATTTTCAAAAATCAGTTTTTAACTATATTTCTCAAAAATATAATTTTTATAACATTAAAAATTATATCGTTTATTTATTTAAAATGAATCAATTTCCAAACATATAGTATATTTTCAAAAATCACTTTAAAAATCATTTTAAAATTCCAAAGTTTGGTCCAATGATGCTACATACCAAATAATCAATCACGACAACAACGACATCATATATCGATATGATAATCCATCAAATATCAAAATATCTGAAATCAAATAAATACTGTTGAGGAATCCAGTTGGATCCCTCCGACCTGTTTTCCTCCATCCAAAAACATTAGCACAATACCAATTTCGCTCCAGTACGAATTATCGCGGTATATGGGATTTAAAATATTATCCGCTTAATAGACGGCGCAATAGGGTCTCATCCGCTATACAATGCGGGAAATCAATCAACTGCAATATATACATATGCCAATATATATATATTGCTATATATATAATATAATACCAATTCCACTTCGAGGTGGAATATCGCGGTATATGTGTGTAATAAATAACCTCCGCTTACTAACGGCGTATAATGTCTATTTTAACAATCAATAGATAACAATCATCATTCAAACATGCATTCAAATATTTTAAATCTAACTATTTAAAATAAAATCGAAACCGATTCGATTGAGTGAGAAGTTCTCACCTTGATTTCAATTTCTTTTTAGCGATTTATTTCGAATAAAATTAAACGGACGTTTAATTTTATCCGAAATTCTCACTAACTCCAAACGACTCCAATCCAATTCCATCGCGTAGTGCTCGTCCATACGATTCCAACGCAACTAGTTTCGCGCGTTTTCGACCTCGTATGAAAAAGATATCAATTTTACAAGTTTTACACGATTTAAACTAATATTTACAACATAAATATATATTTATAAACCCACATCTCATCTAAGCCGTTCGTTCCTTTTACATGAAATCACGGCCGATCACCACTTCTTCCCTCTCCCAGTTTAACATTCGCGACCAAGAACCCAACAGTGCCGAGCATCTCTGTAACGACCCAGGATTTTTATTAATTAAAATTTGACTATTTAATTAATTTTAAATATTAATAAGTGAATTTATAAGTCAAATAAATTTTATCTTGAATTATTGGATTTAATTGAACAATTAAATCAATAATTTAATATGTTAAATTATGGAAATAATTGAAAATTGGGTTAAATATGATTGAAAATTATTTGTAAAATTTTATTTTATCATGTTGAAGTTAGAATGATATTTTAGAACTTTTAAAATCGAATTTAGAGTAATTTGTGAAAATTGAATATTTTAATATTAAAATCGACTAGTGAAAATAGTCAATTTTTGAACAGTCTCAGAATTAAACGAAACCAGTTCCAATGGATCCGTAATAGTTAGTTATTACCGGATTTCAATTTTCGTGTCAATCGGAGTTATCGTTTGAGCGTGGCAGCTCGAAACGCATCGAATTATTTTTAATTTAAATTTGGCGAGCTAAAATAGCCATTTTTCAAAAAGTCTCGGATTTCGACGAAACCAGTTTCATCGGATCCGTAATGTGATATTATTGTAAGGTTTCAAATTTCGTGTCAATTGGATTTACCGTTTGTCCGGTACAAATTAAAACGCCTAGAAAATCGCTTAAATCGGTTTAATTCAAATCGAGCGTTTATAGCCATAACTCACACAGATGTCCGAATTAGCTTTCGAAACCTGTTCCATTGTGTCCGAAACGCGGGATAAACCCTAGGAACGTCAGTATCGGCGCGTAAATCGGAGTTCGGAATTTCTGGAATGAATAGTGTTTCGTTTTTCTCTATAAATAGCACCACTACCCCTCTCATAAATTAAAAAAAAAAAATTAGGTTATGAAACCCTAGCCGCCTCTTTAATATGAATGGCCAGAAATTGCTCTCACTTCTCCCTCAATCTCTTCCAATCCATCAACAATTAGCCTTAGGTTTCAACTAGAGAATGGAAGAGCATGAAGAGAGCTAGAGATCTATACGGTGATGATGGATTTTGGTGCAACGGAGGGGGAGCTAGGGGAGGCCGTCGGCCTTGGCTTGCACACGCAAAACGAGGCAACATAGGGGGCCGAACTCGACCCTATTGTGGCCGAAGGCAGGTGGTGGAAGGAGCTTCGAAGTGGAGTGTTCTGATCGAGTTGCAAGTGAACGTGGAGGATGAATAAATTAACCCTAATCTATATGTGATGGGTTTGGGTGGAGCGGCTTTGTCTGGAGATGGAAACGTGATGATGAGGAAGATGGAATGCACGGTCATGATGCTGTGGCAGTGAATCTAACGGCCTGTAGAAGCTAGGTTAAAAAAATTAGTTAATTTATGTTGTAAAATTATATAGTTTAAATCGTGTAAACTTCATAAAATCATATCTTTTTCATACGAGGTCGAAAACGCGCGAAACCAGTTGCGTTGGAATCGTATGGACGAGCACTACGCGATTGGAGTTGGTTTGGAGTCATTGGGAGTTAGTGAGAATTTTGGGTAAAATTAAACGTCCGTTTAATTTTATTTGAAATAAATCGCTAAAACGAAATTGAAATCAAGGTGAGAACTTCTCACTCAATCGAATCAGTTTCGATTTTATTTTAAATAGTTAGATATAAAATATTTGAATGCATGTTTGAATGTTGATTAATAACTATTGATTGTTAAAATATACATTATACGCCGTTAGTAAGCGGATGCTATTTATTCAAAACATATACCGCGAATATTTCATAAACAGTGAAATTGGTATTATATATAATAGCAATATATATATATTGGCATATGTATATATTGGAGTTATTGATTTCCCGCATTTTTTGTTTAGCGGATGAGACCCTATTGCGCCGTCTATTAAGCGGATAATATTTAAATCCCATATACCGCGATAATTTCGTACTGGAGCGAAATTGGTATTGTGCTAATGTTTTTGGATGCAGGAAAACAGGTTGGAGGGATCCAACTGGATTCCTCAACAGTTTTTATTTGATTTCAGATATTTTGATATTTGATGGATTTTCATATTGATATATGATATCGTTGTAGTCGTGATTGACTATTTGGTGTGTAGCATCATTGGACCCAGATTTTGGGATTTTAAAATGATTTTAAAGTGATTTTAGAAAGTATACGTTTTATAAAATAATTTTGGAATTGATCCATTTTAAATAAATAAACGTTATAATTTTTAAAGTTATAAAAATTATAATTTTTGAGAAATATAGTTAAAAACTGATTTTTGAGAATATGATGCTACTGATTTTATAAAATAGTTTAATCGGGATTTTAGAATTTATTGTGAAAAGTTTAAATATAGGATTTATAAAATTTAATTATTTTATAAATCAAAATGGTGAAATAATAAAGGAATTTAAAGACGTTTTAAGGAATAATATAAATTGATTTATATTAAGAGATTTATAAATGGATATTTATAAATGGAAATATTGACATTATAAAACGAGTTTTTATAAGTGTTTGAATGAAGTGAAAACGAATTTTTGTAAATGAATGGAATTCATAAAATTATAAATGGTGAAGTTAGAAATGGAATTTATAAATAGTAAGATTTATAAATTTCGTGAAATTATTAAAGAATGGTTTTGGATGAATAATTGAATCTTATAAGTTATAAGATTTATAATTATGAAGTTTAAAAGAACGATTTTGTAAAATAATCGGTTTTATAAGCATTTAACTTATAATGTGAACTTTTGGTTTATAATTGAGTTATAAATCGAATAGGTTAATAAAGGAGATTTATAAAGGAAGTAGTTATGAAAAAAATAAAAATGGAATTTATAAATGTTGTTTATAAATTCACAAACGACTTATTTTGATAAGCAAAATTGTTGAAAACCTATTTATGAAGTTATATTCACATTTTTGACTGTGAATAATCCTTTGAAATAAAATGAATAAAAGAATGAAATGTGTTAACGTAGTATATTCACGTTTTTGAATAGTGAATAATATGTTAAAGAAAATGTTTAGATTTGATGTTTTAAATAGAAATTAAAACGATCTAACGATGTTGTAGAATGTGTTGAGATTCGAAACCATAGATTTCAACATTTATTGTTGAAATAGACGTTTTCGTTAAATAGAAGGAAATAATGGACTATAACACCGTTGTTATAGTAAATGATTTCCGAAAGGAAATGTTTTGTATAGTATTGGAATTTATATATCTATTTTAATTTCGAATCCCTATACCAGTGATTTTGGGTTGTCGTAACGATGTTTTACGCAACATTCGTTTTGGCCCAAATAAATATGTTTATGAGAATGATTTCCTTAAAGAATGAAATATATACTTAATCTCGATTTAAGTATATTGAATATTTTCTAAGTGTTGAAAATAAATAAAATTTGTGAATTACTTATGAATAAATAAGTATGGAAATGTTTTTCCAATATAAAGTGAATATTAGAGAATTTATCTTTTTGAAGATAAATTGAAAATGAATATTATAAATCGAATTGAAGTCGTATATTCATTAATACTTTGGAATGTAAATTCACTATTGAATTTATAAAAGAAAGTAGAATTGGTTTAAAAATAAATATTGATTTATTTTTGAAGTGTTGAAAATTATATATCTAGCGAAGATATTTTGGAAAATAAATAATCTGGAAAATTATTTGGAATCTAGTGATGTGTGCATATCCATTGATAGTTCAATAGCCGACTATCAATATTTCCCTTTGAATGGGTATTTGATGTGATTTGTTTGAATTTGAATGTCACACTTATTTTTGAATAAGCGCTCACTATTCGGGTTAACCGGGAAAGGACCATGGGGTCGTATAACCCATTCCGAATATGTGAAACGTCGTTATAATTGCATTGAAGATCGGTGTTGAAGACCCGGTATTTGCGAGAGGGATAGGATGACCTGTCGATTGTCTCTGCACTGAGTTGCAACGGTATAGAGACTCCCTAAGTGATGGGAAATCCGATCAGGATTGTGAATATCCGGATTGCAAGGACTTCTTTGTAAGTGCCTTCGGTTTTGTTCGAGCCGGGAACAGACTTGTATGGATTGTATGTCTGACATTACAAGTTGAGATATAAAGCCGATTTCTTTCAAGTATATTTCTGTTGGTGGCGGAGAATTTATTCTTTTAGCTTAACAGCCTTCTCTGAGACGTACGAGCTCAGAGGTTATGTAGTTGAAGTTATCAGCGATATATTCCCAATTTGGTAATGTGACATGCTGAGTGTTGCTGTAAATGATCATTGTGTTGATTATTTGTGATAGGATCGTTTATTTGATCGTCTATCTTGGTGATCATTTCTATGATCATTTGTTGACCCAAAGCATAGCTTTTGAATAAAGTATGTTTTTGTGGACGTGACTTCGTCGAGCCTCACACCCCGTGAATGGTCAAAACAGGAAAGAAGCAGCAAGGTTATGAGGGGTAGCGCCCTTTAGGATATGTGCATTTCCTTCTGGAAAAGGGTGGTATCATGATATGGAGCCCAGATACTTACTCATGTTGAAAACACTTTGTTATGATTGTGTGAATTGATTACGAGCGCTTGGTGAAAAGGTCCCAAAGGACCGGGGGATGGCATATTCGGTCAGTTGTTACTCAGTTAGGGGTAACCCGGCCTTGTGTTGGTAGAGATCCGGTTTGGTTATCGGGGATGTCCATCCAGAGGCATTCTCATGTGGCAATGGGAAGTTCCTTGGCCTGATCATTCGTTGGAAATCCAATTCCCAATACGAAACTTGTACGGTTTTAGTTGTAGAACCTGCCATTTACTTATGGTGGTCACCACTGTTTAGATGGTAGCTATAGTAGGCATAGTTCGAAATGTCTATGTTGGCTAAGATTTATATTCTACTTTCGAAATGAATTTTTCCTACACTATGCACTAGTAATAATATCAAATGTTCTTTTAAATGCGTATCAAGCATATTTGACTATCATAAGGAGAAATCTGCTCCGATTCTGCGTTTGCATTGTGTGTGTGTGCGGGAGGCCTTATGGTAGTCTCATTTTTAAAAGAATTGCGAATTGAATTTAAAAATATCTCTCTATTTTGATTTTAAAGTTAAATAAACTGTTTTGAGTTCTCACACCAGTCACATGACTGACTCGGAGTTTATTGTTTTCCTTCCTAAACTCTGGGTGCCCACCAATTTTCACACGGGCAGTCAAGAGTAAGGTTTATCAGGATATTCTGGATATTCTGGAGTTGCTGGAGGCAAGCTGGATGGCATGGCGTATTACTAGTATATAGTATTTCTTTTCCGCTGCACTGTTTGTTGTTGTACACTCTGATGATATGATGTAATGAAATGTGATGTAATGTAATAACTGATATAGTTCTTTGTTTAAAGATTATTCATTTATTATTATATGTTGTTCCGCTGCGAATTGTGAGATTCTGTTATTGTTCAGTTGTTTTCTGTTCCGTTCTATGTTCTATTCTCTTTTCTTTCTATTTTAAAGATTTCTATTTTCTGTTCTCTTTTCCCTCTATCTTTTCTACCTTATCTATTTTCTACCTTCTTTTCTCTCTTTTTCTTTGTCTTTCTTTTTCTTAAACCATAACATTTCGGGTTTCCGGCCTTCGATTTCTCGGCAGTCGATAAAGTGAGTATCGATGTTGAATTTTCGAAAGTCGAAAATTTTCGGGGCGTTACATTTGGTATCAGAGCATATGGTTAAGCGACAACCATGGTTCTGTTGGGTATTACTCATTAGAGATAGAGTCAGTAGTACTCTAGAATGAGTTGAGTGTAATAATAGCTATGAGAGCGTATTTGTTAGTGAATATAAAAAATTGTTTTGTATTGTGTTGACTTATCGGTTGATTGTTTATAGATTTCGGTCGATGTAGTCTAGCTAACTATCGTAGAAAGGGGTTTCTAAACTCTTAAACAAGATAAATCGACATAATATTGTTTTAAATTGGGTAAATGAAATAATTTTACCTAAGTATATTTTGTATATGAAGAAATAATTTTTCAGAATTATTAAAGTATATAAGTTGATTGTTTGGTTGTTTGAATAATCTAAATAAAGGAATAATTGTATAAGCAAAAGAATTATAAGAATTGAATTTTAATTAAAGTGATTTACAATTGTGAAATAAACTTATACATATGAGAAGTGAAACTAATGAATATATTTATGAATATGAGTTGTAAAATAAAAATGAATTTAAAGTTAAATGGAGTATAACTTAAGTGATATTGAATGATGATCAATTGAATGTAAATGAAATTGATATGAAATAATGAATATAAGTGTTAATTCATTAAAATCTAATGTTATTGGAAGTTGAATAAAAATCAATTAATTAAACCAATTGTAAGCAAAGGAATTTGGTTGTAATTAATATACATTGATTGTTATATGATTGTTAGTTGATTGTATATAATTCATTAAGTGTTAATGAAATTGATTTAATAAAATTGGAAGCTAAAGTAATTGAAATTCAATTGGAAGTTAAGTGAATCTTAAATAGAATTGAATTTGATTTGGAAGTGAACCAACTTGAATATGAATTAGTTAATATAAACTAATTGAAAATGAATGTTAGTAAAAACATCCACTGTATATGAATCAAATATGATTTAAATTGAAAACCTATTTCATTTAATATTAATGAAAATATGAATGAATATTTATTGGTTATGGATTATAGTTGGTTGATGGTTGAATATATATTGCATTTGTTGTTTGGTTGCATTCGCTATGTTGACATATATAGTTATTATGTTACTATATGTTGTATATTGAGATTATTGTCTATATGCATGATTCTCATGTTGTTTGTTGAGTGATTAGTAGGTGCGGATCGCGTTTGCTTCGCATTTGGAGCTCGCTTTCGCGCTATATTAGCCGTATATGCTTGCTAATAAAATATAAGGTACATATCTCGGATTACATACCGTACTTTTATACTTTTTCCCTTCGGGATGCCTCATTACTTGATGAGATGTATATTTGTGATATATATACTGTCATTTTTTTTCGGATCGAGCCGCGCAAAGGAGACTACAGCGAATTTTTCCGGAAATTTAAGGCGTTAGAAAAAATTTGAGAAAATGGGATTTTTTTTGAAAACTTTAACTTTGATTTGGAATTGAAAGTTAAACAATAGTAGTTGTTTTTGGAAAAGATAACTAAGTATGATTTGAAAACTTAGTAAGTTATTATAAGAAGTTTAACTATGAATTTTGGGAAAATTAATAAATTCTGTAACTTTTCTTACTTGATAATTTCGAGGACGAAATCCTTTTAAGGGGGGAAAATTGTAACGACCCAGGATTTTTATTAATTAAAATTTGAATATTTAATTAATTTTAAATATTAATAAGTGAATTTATAAGTCAAATAAATTTTATCTTGAATTATTGGATTTAATTGAACAATTAAATCAATAATTTGATATGTTAAATTATGGAAATAATTGAAAATTGGGTTAAATATGATTGAAAATGATTCGTAAAATTTTATTTTATCATGTTGAAGTTAGAATGATATTTTAGAACTTTTAAAATCGAATTTAGAGTAATTTGTGAAAATTGAATATTTTAATATTAAAATCGACTAGTGAAAATAGTCAATTTTTAAACAGTCTCAGAATTGAACGAAACCAGTTCCATTGGATCCGTAATAGTTAGTTATTACCGGATTTCAATTTTCGTGTCAATCGGAGTTATCGTTTGAGCATGGCAGCTCGAAACGCATCGAATTATTTTTAATTTAAATTTGGCGAGCTAAAATAGCCATTTTTCAAAAAGTCTCGGATTTCGACGAAACCAGTTTCATCGGATCCGTAATGTGATATTATTGTAAGGTTTCAAATTTCGTGTCAATTGGATTTACCGTTTGTCCGGTACAAATTAAAACGCCTAGAAAATCGCTTAAATCGGTTTAATTCAAATCGAGCGTTTATAGCCATAACTCGCACAGATGTCCGAATTAGCTTTCGAAACCTGTTCCATTGTGTCCGAAACGCGGGATAAACCCTAGGAACGTCAGTTTCGGCGCGTAAATCGGAGTTCGGAATTTCCGGAATGAATAGTGTTTCGTTTTTCTCTATAAATAGCACCTCTACCCCTTTCATAAATTAAAAAAAAAAAATTAGGTTATGAAACCCTAGCCGCCTCTTTTATATGAATGGCCAGAAATTGCTCTCACTTCTCCCTCAATCTCTTCCAATCCATCAACAATTAGCCTTAGGTTTCAACTAGAGAATGGAAGAGCATGAAGAGAGCTAGAGATCTATACGGTGATGATGGATTTTGGTGCAACGGAGGGGGAGCTAGGGGAGGCCGTCGGCCTTGGCTTGCGCATGCAAAACGAGGCAACATAGGGGGCCGAGCTCGACCCTATTGTGGCCGAAGGCAGGTGGTGGAAGGAGCTTCGAAGTGGAGTGATCTGATCGAGTTGCAAGTGAACGTGGAGGATGAATAAATTAACCCTAATCTATATGTGATGGGTTTGGGTGGAGCGGCTTTGTCTGGAGATGGAAACGTGATGATGAGGAAGATGGAATGCACGGTCATGATGCTGCGGCAGTGAATCTAACGGCCTGTAGAAGCTAGGTTAAAAAAATTAGTTAATTTATGTTGTAAAATTATATAGTTTAAATCGTGTAAACTTCATAAAATCATATCTTTTTCATACGAGGTCGAAAACGCGCGAAACCAGTTGCGTTGGAATCGTATGGACGAGCACTACGCGATGGAGTTGGTTTGGAGTCGTTTGGAGTTAGTGAGGATTTTGGGTAAAATTAAACGTCCGTTTAATTTTATTCGAAATAAATCGCTAAAACGAAATTGAAATCAAGGTGAGAACTTCTCACTCAATCGAATCAGTTTCGATTTTATTTTAAATAGTTAGATTTAAAATATTTGAATACATGTTTGAATGTTGATTAATATCTATTGATTGTTAAAATAGACATTATACGCCGTTAGTAAGCGGATGCTATTTATTCAAAACATATACCGCGAATATTTCATAAACAGTGAAATTGGTATTATATATAATAGCAATATATATATATTGGCATATGTATATATTGGAGTTATTGATTTCCCGCATTTTTTGTTTAGCGGATGAGACCCTATTGCGCCGTCTATTAAGCGGATAATATTTAAATCCCATATACCGCGATAATTTCGTACTGGAGCGAAATTGGTATTGTGCTAATGTTTTTGGATGCAGGAAAACAGGTTGGAGGGATCCAACTGGATTCCTCAACAGTTTTTATTTGATTTCAGATATTTTGATATTTGATGGATTTTCATATTGATATATGATATCGTTGTAGTCGTGATTGACTATTTGGTGTGTAGCATCATTGGACCCAGATTTTGGGATTTTAAAATGATTTTAAAGTGATTTTAGAAAGTATACGTTTTATAAAATAATTTTGGAATTGATCCATTTTAAATAAATAAACGTTATAATTTTTAAAGTTATAAAAATTATGATTTTTGAGAAATATAGTTAAAAACTGATTTTTGAGAATATGATGCTATTGATTTTATAAAATAGTTTAATCGGGATTTTAGAATTTATTGTGAAAAGTTTAAATATAGGATTTATAAAATTTAATTATTTTATAAATCAAAATGGTGAAATAATAAAGGAATTTAAAGACGTTTTAAGGAATAATATAAATTGATTTATATTAAGAGATTTATAAATGGATACTTATAAATGGAAATATTGACATTATAAAACGAGTTTTTATAAGTGTTTGAATGAAGTGAAAACGAATTTTTGTAAATGAATGGAATTCATAAAATTATAAATGGTGAAGTTAGAAATGGAATTTATAAATAGTAAGATTTATAAATTTCGTGAAATTATTAAAGAATGGTTTTGGATGAATAATTGAATCTTATAAGTTATAAGATTTATAATTATGAAGTTTAAAAGAACGATTTTTGTAAAATAATCGGTTTTATAAGCATTTTACTTATAATGTGAACTTTTGGTTTATAATTGAGTTATAAATCGAATAGGTTAATAAAGGAGATTTATAAAGGAAGTAGTTATGAAAAAAATAAAAATGGAATTTATAAACGTTGTTTATAAATTCACAAACGACTTATTTTGATAAGCAAAATTGTTGAAAACCTATTTATGAAGTTATATTCACATTTTTGACTGTGAATAATCCTTTGAAATAAAATGAATAAAAGAATGAAATGTGTTAACGTAGTATATTCACGTTTTTGAATAGTGAATAATATGTTAAAGAAAATGTTTAGATTTGATGTTTTAAATAGAAATTAAAACGATCTAACGATGTTGTAGAATGTGTTGAGATTCGAAACCATAGATTTCAACATTTATTGTTGAAATAGACGTTTTCGAGAAATAGAAGGAAATAATGGACTATAACACCGTTGTTATAGTAAATGATTTCCGAAAGGAAATGTTTTGTATAGTATTGGAATTTATATATCTATTTTAATTTCGAATCCCTATACTAGTGATTTTGGGTTGTCGTAACGATGTTTTACGCAACATTCGTTTTGGCCCAAATAAATATGTTTATGAGAATGATTTCCTTAAAGAATGAAATATATACTTAATCTCGATTTAAATATATTGAATATTTTCTAAGTGTTGAAAATAAATAAAATTTGTGAATTACTTATGAATAAATAAGTATGGAAATGTTTTTCCAATATAAAGTGAATATTAGAGAATTTATCTTTTTGAAGATAAATTGAAAATGAATATTATAAATCGAATTGAAGTCGTATATTCATTAATACTTTGGAATGTAAATTCACTATTGAATTTATAAAAGAAAGTAGAATTGGTTTAAAAATAAATATTGATTTATTTTTGAAGTGTCGAAAATTATATATCTAGTGAAGATATTTTGGAAAATAAATAATTTGGAAAATTATTTGGAATCTAGTGATGTGTGCATATCCATTGATAGTTCAATAGCCGACTATCAATATTTCCCTTTGAATGGGTATTTGATGTGATTTGTTTGAATTTGAATGTCACACTTATTTTTGAATAAGCGCTCACTATTCGGGTTAACCGGGAAAGGACCATGGGGTCGTATAACCCATTCCGAATATGTGAAACGTCGTTATAATTGCATTGAAGATCGGTGTTGAAGACCCGGTATTTGCGAGAGCGATAGGATGACCTGTCGATTGTCTCTGCACTGAGTTGCAACGGTATAGAGACTCCCTAAGTGATGGGAAATCCGATCAGGATTGTGAATATCCGGATTGCAAGGACTTCTTTGTAAGTGCCTTCGGTTTTGTTCGAGCCTGGAACAGACTTGTATGGATTGTATGTCTGACATTACAAATTGAGATATAAAGCCGATTTCTTTCAAGTATATTTCTGTTGGTGGCGGAGAATTTATTCTTTTAGCTTAACACCCTTCTCTGAGACGTACGAGCTCAGAGGTTATGTAGTTGAAGTTATCAGCGATATATTCCCAATTTGGTAATGTGACATGCTGAGTGTTGCTGTAAATGATCATTGTGTTGATTATTTGTGATAGGATCGTTTATTTGATCGTCTATCTTGGTGATCATTTCTATGATCATTTGTTGACCCAAAGCATGGCTTTTGAATAAAGTATGTTTTTGTGGACATGACTTCGTCGAGCCTCACACCCCGTGAATGGTCAAAACAGGAAAGAAGCAGCAAGGTTATGAGGGGTAGCGCCCTTTAGGATATGTGCATTTCCTTCTGGAAAAGGGTGGTATCAAGGTATGGAGCCCAGATACTTACTCATGTTGAAAACACTTTGTTATGATTGTGTGAATTGATTACGAGCGCTCGGTGAAAAGGTCCCAAAGGACCGGGGGATGGCATATTCGGTCAGTTGTTACTCAGTTAGGGGTAACCCGGCCTTGTGTTGGTAGAGATCCGGTTTGGTTATCGGGGATGTCCATCCAGAGGCATTCTCATGTGGCAATGGGAAGTTCCTTGGCCTGATCATTCGTTGGAAATCCAATTCCCAATACGAAACTTGTACGGTTTTAGTTGTAGAACCTGCCATTTACTTATGGTGGTCACCACTGTTTAGATGGTAGCTATAGTAGGCATAGTTCGAAATGTCTATGTTGGCTAAGATTTATATTCTACTTTCGAAATGAATTTTTCCTACACTATGCACTAGTAATAATATCAAATGTTCTTTTAAATGCGTATCAAGCATCTTTGACTATCATAAGGAGAAATCTCCTCCGATTCTGCGTTTGCATTGTGTGTGTGTGTGTGGGAGGCCTTATGGTAGTCTCATTTTTAAAAGAATTGCGAATTGAATTTAAAAATATCTCTCTATTTTGATTTTAAAGTTAAATAAACTGTTTTGAGTTCTCACACCAGTCACATGACTGACTCGGAGTTTATTGTTTTCCTTCCTAAACTCTGGGTTCCCACCAATTTTCACACGGGCAGTCAAGAGTAAGGTTTATCAGGATATTCTGGATATTCTGGAGTTGCTGGAGGCAAGCTGGATGGCATGGCGTATTACTAGTATATAGTATTTCTTTTCCGCTGCACTGTTTGTTGTTGTACACTCTGATGATATGATGTAATGAAATGTGATGTAATGTAATAACTGATATAGTTCTTTGTTTAAAGATTATTCATTTATTATTATATGTTGTTCCGCTGCGAATTGTGAGATTCTGTTATTGTTCAGTTGTTTTCTGTTCCGTTCTATGTTCTATTCTCTTTTCTTTCTATTTTAAAGATTTCTATTTTAATGATTTCTATTTTCTGTTCTCTTTTCCCTCTATCTTTTCTACCTTATCTATTTTCTACCTTCTTTTCTCTCTTTTTCTTTGTCTTTCTTTTTCTTAAACCATAACATTTCGGGTTTCCGGCCTTCGATTTCTCGGCAATCGATAAAGTGAGTATCGATGTTGAATTTTCGAAAGTCGAAAATTTTCGGGGCGTTACATTTGGTATCAGAGCATATGGTTAAGCGACAACCATGGTTCTGTTGGGTATTACTCATTAGAGATAGAGTCAGTAGTACTCTAGAATGAGTTGAGTGTAATAATAGCTATGAGAGCGTATTTGTTAGTGAATATAAAAAATTGTTTTGTATTGTGTTGACTTATCGGTTGATTGTTTATAGATTTCGGTCGATGTAGTCTAGCTAACTATCGTAGAAAGGGGTTTCTAAACTCTTAAACAAGATAAATCGACATAATATTGTTTTAAATTGGGTAAATGAAATAATTTTACCTAAGTATATTTTGTATATGAAGAAATAATTTTTCAGAATTATTAAAGTATATAAGTTGATTGTTTGGTTGTTTGAATAATCTAAATAAAGGAATAATTGTATAAGCAAAAGAATTATAAGAATTGAATTTTAATTAAAGTGATTTACAATTGTGAAATAAACTTATACATATGAGAAGTGAAACTAATGAATATATTTATGAATATGAGTTGTAAAATAAAAATGAATTTAAAGTTAAATGGAGTATAACTTAAGTGATATTGAATGATGATCAATTGAATGTAAATGAAATTGATATGAAATAATGAATATAAGTGTTAATTCATTAAAATCTAATGTTATTGGAAGTTGAATAAAAATCAATTAATTAAACCAATTGTAAGCAAAGGAATTTGGTTGTAATTAATATACATTGATAGTTATATGATTGTTAGTTGATTGTATATAATTCATTAAGTGTTAATGAAATTGATTTAATAAAATTGGAAGCTAAAGTAATTGAAATTCAATTGGAAGTTAAGTGAATCTTAAATAGAATTGAATTTGATTTGGAAGTGAACCAACTTGAATATGAATTAGTTAATATAAACTAATTGAAAATGAATGTTAGTAAAAACATCCACTGTATATGAATCAAATATGATTTAAATTGAAAACCTATTTCATTTAATATTAATGAAAATATGAATGAATATTTATTGGTTATGGATTATAGTTGGTTGATGGTTGAATATATATTGCATTTGTTGTTTGGTTGCATTCGCTATGTTGACATATATAGTTATTATGTTACTATATGTTGTATATTGAGATTATTGTCTATATGCATGATTCTCATGTTGTTTGTTGAGTGATTAGTAGGTGCGGATCGCGTTTGCTTCGCATTTGGAGCTCGCTTTCGCGCTATATTAGCCGTATATGCTTGCTAATAAAATATAAGGTACATATCTCGGATTACATACCGTACTTTTATACTTTTTCCCTTCGGGATGCCTCATTACTTGATGAGATGTATATTTGTGATATATATACTGTCATTTTTTTTCGGATCGAGCCGCGCAAAGGAGACTATGGCGAATTTTTCCGGAAATTTAAGGCGTTAGAAAAAATTTGAGAAAATGGGAAATTTTTTGAAAACTTTAACTTTGATTTGGAATTGAAAGTTAAACAATAGTAGTTGTTTTTGGAAAAGATAACTAAGTATGATTTGAAAACTTAGTAAGTTATTATAAGAAGTTTAACTATGAATTTTGGGAAAATTAATAAATTCTGTAACTTTTCTTACTTGATAATTTCGAGGACGAAATCCTTTTAAGGGGGGAAGATTGTAACGACCCAGGATTTTTATTAATTAAAATTTGAATATTTAATTAATTTTAAATATTAATAAGTGAATTTATAAGTCAAATAAATTTTATCTTGAATTATTGGATTTAATTGAACAATTAAATCAATAATTTGATATGTTAAATTATGGAAATAATTGAAAATTGGGTTAAATATGATTGAAAATGATTCGTAAAATTTTATTTTATCATGTTGAAGTTAGAATGATATTTTAGAACTTTTAAAATCGAATTTAGAGTAATTTGTGAAAATTGAATATTTTAATATTAAAATCGACTAGTGAAAATAGTCAATTTTTGAACAGTCTCAGAATTGAACGAAACCAGTTTCATTGGATCCGTAATAGTTAGTTATTACCGAATTTCAATTTTCGTGTCAATCGGAGTTATCGTTTGAGCGTGGCAGCTCGAAACGCATCGAATTATTTTTAATTTAAATTTAGCGAGCTAAAATAGCCATTTTTCAAAAAGTCTCGGATTTCGACGAAACCAGTTTCATCGGATCCGTAATGTGATATTATTGTAAGGTTTCAAATTTCGTGTCAATTGGATTTACCGTTTGTCCGGTACAAATTAAAACGCCTAGAAAATCGCTTAAATCGGTTTAATTCAAATCGAGCGTTTATAGCCATAACTCGCACAGATGTCCAAATTAGCTTTCGAAACCTATTCCATTGTGTCCAAAACGCGGGATAAACCCTAGGAACGTCAGTTTCGGCGCGTAAATCGGAGTTCGGAATTTCCGGAATGAATAGTGTTTCGTTTTTCTCTATAAATAGCACCTCTACCCCTTTCATAAATTAAAAAAAAAAATAGGTTATGAAACCCTAGCCGCCTCTTTTATATGAATGGCCAGAAATTGCTCTCACTTCTCCCTCAATCTCTTCCAATCCATCAACAATTAGCCTTAGGTTTCAACTAGAGAATGGAAGAGCATGAAGAGAGCTAGAGATCTATACGGTGATGATGGATTTTGGTGCAACGGAGGGGGAGCTAGGGGAGGCCGTCGGCCTTGGCTTGCGCATGCAAAACGAGGCAACATAGGGGGCCGAGCTCGACCCTATTGTGGCCGAAGGAAGGTGGTGGAAGGAGCTTCGAAGTGGAGTGATCTGATCGAGTTGCAAGTGAACGTGGAGGATGAATAAATTAACCCTAATCTATATGTGATGGGTTTGGGTGGAGCGGCTTTGTCTGGAGATGGAAACGTGATGATGAGGAAGATGGAATGCACGGTCATGATGCTGTGGCAGTGAATCTAACGGCCTGTAGAAGCTAGGTTAAAAAAATTAGTTAATTTATGTTGTAAAATTATATAGTTTAAATCGTGTAAACTTCATAAAATCATATCTTTTTCATACGAGGTCGAAAACGCGCGAAACCAGTTGCGTTGGAATCGTATGGACGAGCACTACGCGATGGAGTTGGTTTGGAGTCATTTGGAGTTAGTGATAATTTTGGGTAAAATTAAACGTCCGTTTAATTTTATTCGAAATAAATCGCTAAAACGAAATTGAAATCAAGGTGAGAACTTCTCACTCAATCGAATCAGTTTCGATTTTATTTTAAATAGTCAGATTTAAAATATTTGAATGCATGTTTGACTGTTGATTAATATCTATTGATTGTTAAAATAGACATTATACGCCGTTAGTAAGCGGATGCTATTTATTCAAAATATATACCGCGAATATTTCATAAACAGTGAAATTGGTATTATATATAATAGCAATATATATATATTGGCATATGTATATATTGGAGTTATTGATTTCCCGCATTTTTTGTTTAGCGGATGAGACCCTATTGCGCCGTCTATTAAGCGGATAATATTTAAATCCCATATACCGCGATAATTTCGTACTGGAGCGAAATTGGTATTGTGCTAATGTTTTTGGATGCAGGAAAACAGGTTGGAGGGATCCAACTGGATTCCTCAACAGTTTTTATTTGATTTCAGATATTTTGATATTTGATGGATTTTCATATTGATATATGATATCGTTGTAGTCGTGATTGACTATTTGGTGTGTAGCATCATTGGACCCAGATTTTGGGATTTTAAAATGATTTTAAAGTGATTTTAGAAAGTATACGTTTTATAAAATAATTTTGGAATTGATCCATTTTAAATAAATAAACGTTATAATTTTTAAAGTTATAAAAATTATGATTTTTGAGAAATATAGTTAAAAACTGATTTTTGAGAATATGATGCTATTGATTTTATAAAATAGTTTAATCGGGATTTTAGAATTTATTGTGAAAAGTTTAAATATAGGATTTATAAAATTTAATTATTTTATAAATCAAAATGGTGAAATAATAAAGGAATTTAAAGACGTTTTAAGGAATAATATAAATTGATTTATATTAAGAGATTTATAAATGGATATTTATAAATGGAAATATTGACATTATAAAACGAGTTTTTATAAGTGTTTGAATGAAGTGAAAACGAATTTTTGTAAATGAATGGAATTCATAAAATTATAAATGGTGAAATTAGAAATGGAATTTATAAATAGTAAGATTTATAAATTTCGTGAAATTATTAAAGAATGGTTTTGGTTGAATAATTGAATCTTATAAGTTATAAGATTTATAATTATGAAGTTTAAAAGAACGATTTTGTAAAATAATCGGTTTTATAAGCATTTAACTTATAATGTGAACTTTTGGTTTATAATTGAGTTATAAATCGAATAGGTTAATAAAGGAGATTTATAAAGGAAGTAGTTATGAAATAAATAAAAATGGAATTTATAAACGTTGTTTATAAATTCACAAACGACTTATTTTGATAAGCAAAATTGTTGAAAACCTATTTATGAAGTTATATTCACATTTTTGACTGTGAATAATCCTTTGAAATAAAATGAATAAAAGAATGAAATGCGTTAACGTAGTATATTCACGTTTTTGAATAGTGAATAATATGTTAAAGAAAATGTTTAGATTTGATGTTTTAAATAGAAATTAAAACGATCTAACGATGTTGTAAAATGTGTTGAGATTCGAAACCATAGATTTCAACATTTATTGTTGAAATAGACGTTTTCGAGAAATAGAAGGAAATAATGGACTATAACACTGTTGTTATAGTAAATGATTTCCGAAAGGAAATGTTTTGTATAGTATTGGAATTTATATATCTATTTTAATTTCGAATCCCTATACTAGTGATTTTGGGTTGTCGTAACGATGTTTTACGCAACATTCGTTTTGGCCCAAATAAATATGTTTATGAGAATGATTTCCTTAAAGAATGAAATATATACTTAATCTCGATTTAAGTATATTGAATATTTTCTAAGTGTTGAAAATAAATAAAATTTGTGAATTACTTATGAATAAATAAGTATGGAAATGTTTTTCCAATATAAAGTGAATATTAGAGAATTTATCTTTTTGAAGATAAATTGAAAATGAATATTATAAATCGAATTGAAGTCGTATATTCATTAATACTTTGGAATGTAAATTCACTATTGAATTTATAAAAGAAAGTAGAATTGGTTTAAAAATAAATATTGATTTATTTTTGAAGTGTTGAAAATTATATATCTAGTGAAGATATTTTGGAAAATAAATAATTTGAAAAATTATTTGGAATCTAGTGATGTGTGCATATCCATTGATAGTTCAATAGCCGACTATCAATATTTCCCTTTGAATGGGTATTTGATGTGATTTGTTTGAATTTGAATGTCACACTTATTTTTGAATAAGCGCTCACTATTCGGGTTAACCGGGAAAGGACCATGGGGTCATATAACCCATTCCGAATATGTGAAACGTCGTTATAATTGCATTGAAGATCGGTGTTGAAGACCCGGTACTTGCGAGAGCGATAGGATGACCTGTCGATTGTCTCTGCACTGAGTTGCAACGGTATAGAGACTCCCTAAGTGATGGGAAATCCGATCAGGATTGTGAATATCCGGATTGCAAGGACTTCTTTGTAAGTGCCTTCGGTTTTGTTCGAGCCCGGAACAGACTTGTATGGATTGTATGTCTGACATTACAAGTTGAGATATAAAGCCGATTTCTTTCAAATATATTTCTGTTGGTGGCGGAGAATTTATTCTTTTAGCTTAACAGCCTTCTCTGAGACGTACGAGCTCAGAGGTTATGTAGTTGAAGTTATCAGCGATATATTCCCAATTTGGTAATGTGACATGCTGAGTGTTGCTGTAAATGATCATTGTGTTGATTATTTGTGATAGGATCGTTTATTTGATCGTCTATCTTGGTGATCATTTCTATGATCATTTGTTGACCCAAAGCATGGCTTTTGAATAAAGTATGTTTTTGTGGACGTGACTTCGTCGAGCCTCACACCCCGCGAATGGTCAAAACAGGAAAGAAGCAGCAAGGTTATGAGGGGTAGCGCCCTTTAGGATATGTGCATTTCCTTTTGGAAAAGGGTGGTATCATGGTATGGAGCCCAGATACTTACTCATGTTGAAAACACTTTGTTATGATTGTGTGAATTGATTACGAGCGCTCGGTGAAAAGGTCCCAAAGGACCGGGGGATGGCATATTCGGTCAGTTGTTACTCAGTTAGGGGTAACCCGGCCTTGTGTTGGTAGAGATCCGGTTTGGTTCTCGGGGATGTCCATCCAGAGGCATTCTCATGTGGCAATGGGAAGTTCCTTGGCCTGATCATTCGTTGGAAATCCAATTCCCAATACGAAACTTGTACGGTTTTAGTTGTAGAACCTGCCATTTACTTATGGTGGTCACCACTGTTTAGATGGTAGCTATAGTAGGCATAGTTCGAAATGTCTATGTTGGCTAAGATTTATATTCTACTTTCGAAATGAATTTTTCCTACACTATGCACTAGTAATAATATCAAATGTTCTTTTAAATGCGTATCAAGCATCTTTGACTATCATAAGGAGAAATCTCCTCCGATTCTGCGTTTGCATTGTGTGTGTGTGCGGGAGGCCTTATGGTAGTCTCATTTTTAAAAGCATTGCGAATTGAATTTAAAAATATCTCTCTATTTTGATTTTAAAGTTAAATAAACTGTTTTGAGTTCTCACACCAGTCACATGACTGACTCGGAGTTTATTGTTTTCCTTCCTAAACTCTGGGTGCCCACCAATTTTCACACGGGCAGTCAAGAGTAAGGTTTATCAGGATATTCTGGATATTCTGGAGTTGCTGGAGGCAAGCTGGATGGCATGGCGTATTACTAGTATATAGTATTTCTTTTCCACTGCACTGTTTGTTGTTGTACACTCTGATGATATGATGTAATGAAATGTGATGTAATGTAATAACTGATATAGTTCTTTGTTTAAAGATTATTCATTTATTATTATATGTTGTTCCGCTGCGAATTGTGAGATTCTGTTATTGTTCAGTTGTTTTCTGTTCCGTTCTATGTTCTATTCTCTTTTCTTTCTATTTTAAAGATTTCTATTTTCTGTTCTCTTTTCCCTCTATCTTTTCTACCTTATCTATTTTCTACCTTCTTTTCTCTCTTTTTCTTTGTCTTTCTTTTTCTTAAACCATAACATTTCGGGTTTCCGGCCTTCGATTTCTCGGCAGTCGATAAAGTGAGTATCAATGTTGATTTTTCGAAAGTCGAAAATTTTCGGGGCGTTACAATCTCCCCACCTTCGAGCCTCCAACGATTACTTGTACAACGATCAGCCAACGTCAACTCGACCACCTACGCAAGCTCTCCACTCGGTTGCAACAGCTCCAGGCTCGGCCTCCCCTTTCTCTCGGAATTCGTGCCTAAACCCACCACGAACGCGAGCGTCTCTCTCCCTCCTCGTTGCTCCGATATCCATCAAGTCCGTATGGATGTGAAGCCCTCGGGATGCTCAACAACTTCCATGTTGATGATTTCCTAAATTGATTCACAGATTTTGACAAAATTGAGAGAAAGCAAAACGAAATTCTGGCCTTTGAAATAGTATAGAGGCGGCCGGCCATTAGGTTTAGGGTTAGGGTTTAACTTTTTTTTTTCTTCTCAATTTTGTGAATAATGAGCCTATTTATAGAAATCAAACGACACTATTCATTCCGGAAATTCCGAACTCCGATTCACGCGCTATAACCAGCGTTTCTAGAGTTTACCCCACGTCCGGACACAATGGAACAGGTTTCGGAAGCTAATTCGGTCATCTGTGCGAGATATGGCTACAAACGTTCAATTTAAATTAAACCGATTTAAACGATTTTCTAGGCGTTTTAATTTGTACCGGACAAACGGTAAATCCAATTGACACGAAATTTGAAACCTTACAATAATATCACATTACGGATCCGATGAAACTAGTTTCGTCGAAATCCGAGACTTTTTGAAAAATGGCTATTTTAACTCGCCAAATTAATATTAAAAATAAATCGATGCGTTTCGAGCTGCCACGATCAAACGATAACTCCGGTTGCTATGAAAATTGAAATCCGATAATAGCTAACTATTACGGATCCAATGGAACTAGTTTCATTCAATTCTGAGACTGTTCAAAAATTGACTATTTTCACTAGTCGATTTAAATATTAAAATATTCAATTTTCGCAAATTAACTCTTAATTCGATTTTAAAAGTTCTAAAATATCGTTCTAACTTCAACATGATAAAATAAAATTTTACAAATCATTTTCAATCATATTTAACTCGATTTTCAATTATTTCCATAATTTAACATATTAAATTATCGATTTAATTATTCAATTAAATCCAATTATTCGAAATAAAATTTATTCGACTTATAAATTCACTTATTAATATTTAAAATTAATTAAATATTCAAATTTAAATTAATAAAAATCTTGGGTCGTTACAGTAGCTGGAATTTAATAGATGTAACAATTTCGGTTGTTTTATAAGTATTTGTGAATATACCCTATTATAATATCAGAGGATTTCTATAAAAAGTGATTTAGCTATCGTAAGGTAAAAACCTGACATGTTTATTTGTGGCGTGGTCTTACGAGATGCTTTTGTTTTCAAAATGATTTTGAAACTTTAATAACCAATTTGGATGCATTATTATCAGCTGGTATTCCAGACCGACTCGGGTGTTATTTCATTATAATGCTCGGGTCAGACCGAGTACTATATGTTCAGGTCAGGATGCTATGGAGCAGGAGAGGAGCTGGAGTCTGAGTCGTATTATTCGTATTCGTATGTATATCCGCTGCTATGATTGTATGGGATTGTCCGATTGGTAATTGTGATGTATGAGATACTCTGATGATATGATGTATAAAACAGATATAGTTCTCATTTTGTGTAAAGCTCTATTTTTGTGTATTATATTTTATTCCGCTGCGACTGTGAGATTCTAATATTGTTTAGTTCCTTCTTCTTCTATCTCTTCTTCTTAAATCCATAATGGTTCGTATTTCTGTTTCGCTTGAGTTAATTGATGTAGAATAGTGTTGACTCAGTGACTGAAAATCAAGGGTTATGCAGCAAGGCTAGGTGGGTAGCACCCAAGCAGGGTGAGGTCATTCCTGTCTAGATGTCCCTTTTTATTTCGGCTTAGTGGGCGGTTGCTCATCCCAACCGCGAGGTGATCTCACTCGGGATTATCCAGTAAGAGGTAGTCCCGGTCTTGTGTTGCAGGGGAGCGGGCGTACTCCTCGGTACGGTGATCTAGGCCCCGTACCGTGGCAGGTGGTACCCCAATGCCTAATCATTAGTTGGAAATCCATTCTCCCTATGAGCCTTGTACGAGTTTTGTTTGTATTACCCACTCTGTGGCTAGTAGCTGGAATTTAATAGATGTAACAATTTCGGCCATTTTATAAGTATTTGTATATAGACCCTATTATAATATCAGAGGATTTCTATAGAAAGTGTTTTAGCTATCGTAAGGTAAAAACCCGACATGTTTATTTGTGGCGTGGTCTTACGAGATGCTTTTGTTTTCAAAGGATTTTTGAAACTTTAATAATCAATTGGGTGTGATTTTCTTACGCTAGTATTCCACACTGACTCGGGTATTATTCAACTGTAATGCTCGGGTCAGACCGAGTATTATAGGATACAGGATATAATGCTGGGGAGCTCAGGAGACGAGCTGGATGACGATACGTACTCTCGTACTTATTTTTATATATATATATATATTCCGTAAGTGTAATGAATCGCAGTTCCGTACCCTTGAGTCAATGCTATTCTACATCAATCAACTCAAGACGAACAGAAATGCGAACCATTTTTGATTAAAGAAGAAGAGGTATAAGAAGAAAATAGAAATCAACATCAGAATCTAACCATCGCAGCGGAACAAAATATAATAGATAATAAATAAACTTTACTCAAAAGGAAAATACATCTGTTTACATATTACATCATCAGAGTACATTAATCAATTCAATCATTCAAACAATTATTTAAAATTTAATCATTTAACTTTAAATTTAACTGAGTGCTCCAACCTGTTTTTTGCTGCATCTACAAATATTAGCACAACAATTATATACATCAATCCAGACTGATAACAACATTTATATTCAACCAATCACACATATTTAAATATTAACTATTTAAATTAGCTAGCATCCAGATGTGAGTGAGTTAAACTCACCTTGAGTTTCGGCGAGCGTTCGAAATTTAAATTAAACCGAACGGTGTTCGATTTAACCTAAATTTTTACTTGCCCGAAAAGAGTCTAGAACTGTACCACTGTGTAGTGTTCGCCTCTACGATTCCGGCGCTACCAAATTCGCTGAATTCTGATAACAAACGCACGAGACATGGTTGTTTAAAGATTGAATAAAATTTATAAACAAATTTTCCTTTAAATTGAAATAAAATCTAACTACCACAATCGTGACCATTCATTCAACTTCAGGAAATCACGGCCACCCCATTCTCTTCTTCCTCATGCGAACTACAGCTACAACCGAACCCAATATCGTAGCCTAGGGTTTCGAAACGCAACCCCATCGACGCGCTTGAACATGATCAGGCTCTGCTACCTCGAAGAGCACGGCGCCACGCACCCCCAGCTCGAACATGACGAAACTCGGTCGTCCCATCTACCCCAAAAGCGCGTACGAACGCAACTCCTTTGCTGATGAACTGTCACTCCTTCGAAGCACAAAAAACGATCTCGACAGTTGAATGGGAAGAGATCGAGGTGATCTACAACTTCCTAGTTGGAAGTTTCTTCAATCGAAGCGTGGATTGATCGAAAATTTATGATGAAAACTTGATGTTTTCGGCCATTGATACCATACAGCGGCGGCTGGTGAAAATAACCTAGGGTTGGTCCTAAAAACATGAATATATATATATATGTGTGTGTGTGTGTGTGTAAATATAATAATTAACCAATTCTTATGAAAATTAAGGTTATCCAAGCAAGTGACCATCACTACATCTTATAACCATTTAAAATTAATTTCCAACTTAGATTCATATTAATTTTATTCAATTCTGCATGGTCCACAATCCAAGCATTCTTATTCCATTGCAATTCTTAAATCAAATCCTTATTCTCACTTCAAGTTCACCATTCAACTTAAGTTTAAATTAATAACATCCCATTCTATATTATTTACAACTCACACATCTTTAATTCATTCTTTCTTATTCCATCACAACAAGTAATTAAAACCATTTCACTTGCAATTCAATTTCATCATCTAAACAAATTTATCCAAGACCACATTATAAGCTTGATCACAAATATATATATTTTTCTTCCCAATTTGCTTAAGTTGTTTCAATCACACAATATTTCTATTTCTTTTTATATCACTTTTATTTTATTTTCATTTGATTCTCATCCAAATCGATTCCAATCCATTTACAAATTTTAATGCACTTTTCTTATTTATTCATTCCATATTAGATTTATTTTATTAGCAAAGAATCCACTTTAAATTATTTCACTCTTTTGAATTTATTTATAATTCAAACCATCACCATTATAATAATTCCATTATTCATTCACACATACAACTTATTATTGCCAAAATTAAATCCCATACTAGAACTGGGTTTTTATTTTCTTTTCAAAATTTTCCTTAACAAACCACCAAAATTTCATCCACGCCAATACAAATTCCATTTGATTTAGTTTACTCTAAATTCATCTTCAAACTTCTCTTTATTTAATTTAGCTTACGCTAAGTTCATTCTCAAACAAATCCTTAGACTTTAGTCGATTTAAAATTTTATTCACACAATATCGTCCTTACTTCTCTGAATTAAATTTTCTTTCAATTCAATTCTCTTCCAATTCTAATTCAAGTTCAACCAAATTCATTTAGCCATCTTGAATTTATATCATTTCCTTTACTATCTTAAATAAGAGTTAAATTCCATTCATTTCTATTTATAACACAAATTGAATCTTGTTTTTAATTAAATCGAAATTCATCTCAATTCCATTCAATTGAAGTTAAATCCAATTCAATTTAATTTTAAATTTCCATATACAAGTTCAAAACTTATTTACAAACTTAAGTTCATTCACTTCTTTAATATCTCACTTTACCTTATTTCAGTTTACATTTCATAAGAGATTAAGTTTGAATTCACCATACCATTTATAATAAAACTTCAATTCCATTCAAGATTATTTATTACTCCACTGGATTTTGATTTCAATTCAATCCAAATCTCAATCAGTTCCCTTTTTACCTTAAATTAAATTTAATTCGAGTTAAAATTTACCTTTCCATTCATCATTTAGTTTCCAATGGATAGGTCTAAAATCTTATTTACCATTCAAAGTCCATTTACCCATCTATATTTTACTTTGCCTCATCTCACTTTATATTCATTTAAGATTTAGATTTGAATCCACTACACCATTTCAACTCCTTCCATTTTATAATTGCAATTTCAAATTATAGAAATAGCTTAAGGATATAAGTTTTCATTATATAATTATAACTCACAACTATAACCATTTTACATTCAACTTATATTCAATTCAATTCAATTCAATCATTAAATTTTAATTCAATTTCCATTCCCACTTTTATTAACTTATCTTAAGTTAAATTCAAATTTTCTATTCACTTCAATAAATTTCATTCACTTCCATTTACTCAAGTTAAATTTAATTCCTAGCACAATTGTAAATCCACAATTTCAAATTATAAGCATAACACTTAATAGCTCATGGGTACAATTTATTTCTCAATGACCCACAATTACAAGGTCATTTTACATTTTAATTTAACCCATATCAATTTAATTCTAAGTCCAATAGTTGATTCATTTCAACTTTACACAATATTTAAATAGAATTTCCCGGAATTCAATTACCTGGTTTTATTCCAAAACCATTTTGAAATAATAATCAACTCATACACTCCTGGTATATCAAATCAAACTCCAGATTTCTAAAACAATCTGTTTTCACCAAAGCAATTTCCCTTTTGAAACTTCTAAAATTACTTGTATCACAAACAAGTCCAACAAATATCATAACCAATCATTTTGGATAGCAATCCATCACTTTAGAAACTCGAAAATGAATTCTAATGATGTGGCCAGCATCACCAGGATTATTTTCCAGCGACTGAAGTGAGTTCAGTGCTTCTTACTTTCCCAAATATATTTCAAAACAGTTCCCATTCAAAAATACTTCCCAAAATAATATTCCATCATTACCTTCAAACACCTTAGCAAACATTTCAAACTTTCCCAGGATTTTAATATTTCTAAACTTTGTTTTCAATACATTTAAAATCCTTTTTAAAACTTCCGGGGTTTAAATTCTGGTTTAGTTTAAATTTAGTTATTCTTCCTTATATAATTTATACTTATAGAATTTTATTTGATTATAACCATTTGGAATTTTAGATTAAATTTTAGATTCTTATTTGATCATAGTATTAACAACTAATCATCCAAATATATATAATAATTTTTGAAAAATTACTCTTTTTATATCAAAATATACTTTTGAGTAAAATTATTTCATTTATCCTCTTTAAAAACAATACTATGTCGGTTTATCTTGTTTAAGAGTTTAGAAACCCCTATCGATACGGTTGTACTTCCCGCACCGACCAGAATTCATAAACACTCAACCGATAAGTCAACACAGTATAAAAACAATTTTATATCCACTAACAAGTACGCTCTCATATCTATTAATACGCTCAGCTCATTATAGGGTACTTTTGACACTATGTAATGAGTAATTTCCCCCACCAAAGCCTAGGTTGTCGCCAACCCAAACCCACGCGATTTTCCCCTAAGTCGACCATCGCGACTTCCAAACTGCCGAACTCTAGATCAACGTCGCTAGCTCGTCTTCGGCCTCTACAAGTTGCGACCCCAACCACTAGCTTCCCCAAATGACTCGCCCATGCCCACACGCCACCGCAATAAACTGCAGAGAACTCGCGGCCTCCCTCCATGCCGCGTAAGAGAGAAGGTACTTCGACTTTGAAATTCCCTTCAATCCCGACTATTTTCTTCACAATAAATGGACCTTGTAAAGACATTAGGTGATTATTAATACTTGAATTATCCAAAAATCAATTTCCCTTAAATAAATTTTATTAACCCAAAAATTCATTCAAACCAATTTTGTTTTCCTTTAATAAATAAATTTTAGGTTCCAAAATTTCGAACAAATATATTATCTTAAAATTAAACTAGTAAATAAATAAAATATGTATGTGTAAATATATTTCTCTTATTTTCAAAATAAATTATATAGGTTTAAAAAATCCATTTTTTTTCTTCCAGTGAATCTCAAACTCTGTGTCATATATATTTTACTGCAGTAAAATAAATTTTCTTCTTTGTATAAACTTATATGTATATTATTAAAATTAAATTAAATTAATAGAAAAGCAGAATTTCGAACCTCACTGTCGAGTCGATTCGCATTGACAAGGCGGGGGAGGCACTGCGTCTGATGGTCTTGCGATTGGGTTCAAGGGGCAGTGTGCTCGAGCATGACATCGAGGAGGGATCGTGAACCTCGCTAGCAGCAAATAGAAGTCGCGATCTTCGAAGACGAGGCACAAGCGAGCGCTTGGAGGAGCTGGGCCAGAGGGAGGAACTCGCTGCGGTGATCATTGGGGGAGCTTGCCGAATCGAGCAGTGGAGGAATTTTTGAACTTGAGCTCGACTCGAGCGATATGGAGAAGGCCGTGAGGGTTTCTAGTAATCCCTTAACCAAGTTATTTTTTTATACCCAAATCGAATTAGCTCTGATACCAAATGAAATGACCCGTAATTTTCGAACCCGAAAATTCCAGATTGTTATGAAAAAGAAGAAAGGGATAGAAGAAGAAGAACAGAAACACCAAACATCTCACATTCGCAGCGGATAAAATATAATAATAAATAATAACAGTTTAAAAAAGAATATTATATCGGTCGATTACATTTAATATACATTAGAGTTTCTTATATATTCAGTCATTGAATATTTACAATTATCATATTTTAGACAATAATAATATAAATATAGCGGAAATACTCTATACGCTCCTGCCATCCAGCTCGCCTCCTGAGCTCCAGAACATACCTACCTGAAAATCTATAATACTCGGTCTGACCCGAGCATTACACCAAAGTAACACCCGAGTCAGGCTGGAAACCAGCGTGAGTAAACCCAACTAACATGGAATACCAAAGAAATCAACTTTTATATACCCGGGTAACATATATCAATTCACAAGTCACAAATTATTATAGACAACACTTAGTCCACATTTAAAATTTCTAAATACCAAAGATTTGGATTTTAAAACAGTCTAATACTCAACATTTCATATCAGAGTTATCAACTCCTTCAAATCATCCAATACCATTCAATCATTCAGAAGCAAAGCTTAATCACATACAAATCATTTCTGTTGATTCAAATTGAATTTCAAGCCTTAATCACTTAGATTCTTTCATTAATTAATTCCAAATTAATTTATCAACCCTTCCATATTCATCTTAATTAATCACCCTGGATTAGTTATCTTGCAATTCCATTCAAGTAATTATCTTTAATTAATTTCACGACATTATTTATTCTTACCAAATCAATGAGTAATCTCTAATTACTTCCCAAATTAATCAACTATAATCAATTACACTAATTATTAATTACTTAAATTAGTTATATTCTCATGAGTCTTATAAATTAATTTATTTTAATTAATCAATCGTTAATTACACCGTTGATTATATAAATTAATGATTTCCAATTATGTTTTGATTTGTTCTAATCTAAATTAATTACTTTAATTCAACCCCAATATTTATCATTCTCGATTAATCTCAATATGTAATTAACTATTCTTTTATTTACTTCATTAATAAATAATTATTCCATAATTAATTATCTTGATTAATTCTCTTAACCAATTTCACTAAGCAATTATATTTTATTAATTACATTAAGTAATTATTTATCACACCATCAAATGATTATTCTGACTTACTTATACTTAGTTAATTAACTTACAACTTAATTTATTATTTATCTAAATACCTTTAACTACTGAATTAAGTAACCCAAATCATTAATTAATTACCCATTTCAATTTACCCTACTAATTTAATGTATCACAAATCATTAAACCTTTAGTAACTTTTAAACGGAAACATTTTCTTATTTATTGTTTTAAGTTTAAAACAACTTAAAATTCCCAATACTTCGTGTTAAGCAACCATTAACTCGAGAACCATCCAAAACCAAAATCACCAGATCATCAATTCACAGTGCATATCAAATCAATTCAATCATTCATCCAAATATTTAAATTTAACCATTTAAAAGAAATCCAACAAAGTGAGATTTACTCACCTTTGCTTTTGTTTTACAATCCATCCTATATTGCCTTGGTTTCCTCAATGTTTTTGACCTTGTATAAATATTATACAAATTTATTAGTACTCGAACAAATCAATTTCCCTTTTTAATAAATTAATCAACTAATAATTTAGTTTTAACCAATTTTCCATTTAAAATATCCTTTAATAACTATATAATTCTATTAAGCTTATTAAATAAATTAATCACCTTAATAAAAATTTCATAACCTAGTAAATTGCATTTTACCTCCCTTCATCTCCAAATAGCATATAAAATAATCTATCTAAGTTTAAAACTCAAGTTTAATATAAATTTCTATATTTCTAAAGTTTTATATATTTACCGCATATATGTGCATATTTAAATTACATAAGTATGTGTGAATTTTTTTTTTAATTTATTTACTTAATTCATTATCAAGTTTATTTTATTAATACAAGGCCATTCTCAATTTATTTCTATTCACTTGGGGTTTTGTTTTGCAACTCAAACCATATCTATTATAATCACTTCTATTTCATATAACATCACTTCTCTTATATCCAATTTACTTGCAAATTTCATTAAATATTATTCAAATCACCCTTGAATTTTATTTGTAATTCAAACTATCACATTTTCAATAAAATTATTTTTCAAAAGTATTTTCACTGGGTGTTGAAAACGAGTTTACCAAGTACTTATAGATTTTCAGTCCTACCCCTGATCAACGTATGACTGAATTTCTGTGAGAACAAGGATGGACTGATTGAGACATCGAGCCATAAAAATTATTTTTATAATGAGCTATTTTATTAAGTATGATGTGAATTTTAAAGCATTTCTAATTTTTTTTAAATAAAGATGTTGGAATTTTGGGGAAATAAATGGAAATCCAAACTGGAATTTTAATGAAGTGAATTTGTAATTAAAATCGAACATTGATTTAGAAGTCGAAAGTAAACTAATTGGCTAAATAATTATTGGGTTAAGTATATTAATAAAATAACTTGGGTAAATAAATGGGTTGTAAGTGATAATGGGTTTGAAAATGAATTCGAATTTTAAATAGAATTCGACTTTAAATTTCTATAATTATTTTACTCACAATTTCACTTCTTTTATTATCTTACCAAAATCCAATTTATATATTTTTGGTAATCCATCATACCCAATTATATCCAATCTAATCATAGCATTCACTATCCAAATAAAGGTCATCATAGGATATCAAATAAATCACAACAGAGGGTATTAAATAATTTAAATAAATATTGAGGGATCCAGCCCTCCAACCTGTTTTCCTGTATCCACAAACGTCATCACAACATAATACACCAATTCCAAAGTACATCATACTATAGCACCTCAATCAATTCAACCATTCAAACAATTATTTAAACTTAATCATTTAAATTTAAGTTTAACTGAGTGAGATTAACTCACCTTTGATTTTTGTTTGGCAACCCACTTCATTCTCGATTTGATTCCAGGATTTTCATACCTTGTATAAACATTAGGCATTTTATAAATATTCGAGTCAATTGAAAAATTAAATTCCCATTTGATAATTCGATTAACCACAAATTTTATTATCTCCAAAAATTTATTCTACTATTAATTAAAATTTAAACTAATCTCTTTTTAAATAATTTTCTCAGCAACCGAAATAATTTAGATAAGTTAATTAAAGAAATTAATCACCTTAATATATTATCTTAAACAACTAGTAAGTTTAAAATGTGAATATGTATATGTGTTTTATTTTTTTATTAAAACTACATATTTACCTGTCGAAATAAATTACAGATCTCAAAAAAAAAAAATCTAATTTTATATAACTTCTTATATTTTCCAAATCTTATCAACAACTATATATATTTTCCTGTTTACTGTTATTCTACTCACAAATCAAAACTAACTTTAAACTTTATTCAAATCAATAGTTTATAGCTAAATTAAATATCATGCTCTGTCTTTCACCTTATATATATATATATATAATTTTTTTCCTTTCTTTTGTATAAATATTTCCTGTAATATTCCTATATAAATATGCATACCGAATCAAAATTCAAATTTGAGAAAATAAATTCAAAGACCTCAACTTCACACGTACACGCGACACGAACTCGCCACCATTACTCGACACCTTGCCGCTCCCTATTGATGAACCCACCCCCGCCGCGAATCGAACCGCCGCCTCCATCGGCTTCCTCCTCGTTGCCACGATTACCACCATCGCTCGTCGCAACACCAGGTCGCGAAACGTCGCGAGCTTCGTGAATCCCCCTTGTCATGAGAGCGAGCAGCCCCCCTCTCTCTACTTTTTTTTAAAAGTAGAAATCTAGTTTTATATTTTATTAAGTTACTTTATTTTCAAATGTTTATATAGTAAGTATTTTTATTAAATTATTAAAGTAGTTTTTACTTAAGTGTTTAAAGGTAAATTCCAAAGTAAGTATTTTTGTTTAATCTATTATCATAATAATAATTTAAAGAATGATTTGGTCTTTTGTTTAAAGTATTATTATAAATTAAGTATTAAATTAAATTTTTCTAAATTGAATGTTAAATATATTTTACAATAAAATGTTTTTAAATTATTTTAAAAATCTAAAATTTTGTGCTTGGTGATTCCAGTGGAAATGGAAATACTCGGAATTTATTCTGAGAAAAGGAAGATAGTTTGAAAACTGTTTTCAAAAGGATTTGAAAGTGAGAATATATCTTGTGAAGATATTTCAAATGAATAAATAATTTAGGAAATTATTTATTGGTTGATGGTTGTTTGGGAATATTAATTGACAGTTAAATCACCGACTATCAATATTGGACAAATGCGTTGATCGTTTCGAAGAGACCGGGATCGAGATTTATTTCTCGAAAACCACTTCGATCCGGTTTGTACGTTTCTTCAAACGATTTTGGATTCGAAGATAGAGCAGTGAAGTGCAAGGGCTAGTCGCTACTAATCCTGAGGATATTTCCAAAATGGATGTAGTAGGAATAGTGCCTTCGGTTCTGTTCGAACCCGGGACGGACTTGTATGGATGAATGCTTGCGAAACATCGTCAGGTGGATGATGGGCATTCTAAGGGATATGCTCTAAAAAGGTAACGCTTAGCCTCAAGCCCCATCAAATGGGAATGACTGAAAATCAGGGGTTATGCAGCAAGGCTAGGTGGGTAGCACCCAAGCAGGGTGAGGTCATTCCAGTCTAGATGTCCCTTTTTATTTCGGCTTAGTGGGCGGTTGTTGATCCCAACCGCGAGGTGATCTCACTCAGGATTATCCAGTAAGGGGTAGTCCCGGTCTTGTGTTGCAGGGGAGCGGGCGTACTCCTCAGTACGATGATCTAAGCCCCGTACTGTGATAGGTGGTACCCCAGTGCCTAGTCATTAGTTGGAAATCCATTCTCCCTACGAGCCTTGTACGAGTTTTGTTTGTATTACCCACTCTGTGGCTAGTAGCTGGAATTTAATAGATGCAACAATTTCGGCTATTTTATAAGTATTTGGATGTAGACCCTATTATAATATCAGAGGACTTCTATAAAAATTATTTTAGCTATCGTAAGGTAAAAACCCGACATGTTTATTTGTGGCGTGGTCTTACGAGATGCTTTTGTTTTCAAAGGATTTTTGAAACTTTAATAATCAATTGGGTGTGATTTTCTCACGCTGGTATTCTAGACTGACTCGGGTGTTATTTAACTGTAATCCTCGGGTCAGACCGAGTATTATAGAATACAGGAAATGCTGTGGAGCTCGGGAGACGAGCATGATGACGATACGTACTCCCATATTTGTTTATGTATATATTCCGCTGTGTTGATTAGTTGTGTATCCAGTGTATGATATTGTTGAGCTGTGATTGATGTACTCTGATGATGTAATATATGTAAACAGATATATTTGATTTTGAGTAAAGATTATTTATTATCTATTATATTTATTCCGCTGCGATGGTTAGATTCTGTTGTTGTTTTCCTATTTTCTTCTTCTACCTCTTCTTCTTCTTACCAAATGGTTCGTATTTCTGTACAACTTGAGTTGATTTAGGAGGAATAGTGTTGACTCAAGGGGTACGGATTTGCGGGCCGTTACAGTGGTATATATATTTATTCTGCCGTGTTTGAGTTGTTGTGTATCTTGAGTTGTTGTGTATCCATCGTATGATATTGATGTTGAGCTGTGATTGATGTATTCTGATGATGTAATATATAAACAGAGATATTTGATTTTTGAGTAAAATTATTCATTACCTATTATATTTTATTCCGCTGTGATGGTTAGATTCTGTTGTTGTTTTCTATTTTCTTCTTCTACCTCTTCTTCTTTAACCCAAATGGTTCGTATTTCTGTACAACTTGAGTTGAGTGTTGTCGAATAGTGTTGACTCAAGGGGTACGGATTTGCGGGCTGTTACACTTAAATAGAAAACAATCAATAAATTTTTAACAGATAAAATTTACCAATTAGATCTTATTAACAAAGATATGTCAAGTCAATTTAATATTTGAATACAGATTATTAAATTGATATTGATCGAAAATTCCGGGTTGTCACATTCATCCATACAAGTCCGTCCTGGGTTCGAACGGAACCGAAGGCACTACTCCTACTACATCCATTTTGGAAATATCCTCAAGATTAGTAGCGACTAGCCCTTGCACTTCACTGCTCCATCTTCGAATCCAAACTCGTTTCCACGAAATGTACAAACTGGATCGAAGTGGTTTTCGAGAAATAAATTTCGATCCTAGTCTCTTCGAAACGATCAACGCATTTGTCCAATATTGATAGTCGGTGATTTAACTATCAATTAATATTCATAAACAACAATCAACCAATAAATAATCTCCCAAATTATTTACTTATCTCAAATATCTTCACAAGATACATTTCTATTTTCAACCCTTTGAAAACAGTTTCAAACCATCTTTCTCTTTTCAGAATAAACTTTCCCAGATATTTTCTATCTCCACTGAAATCACCAAGCACAAAACTAGCTTTTTAAAATAGTTTAAAACACTTTACTTTGAAATATACTTTTAAACATTTAATTAATAGCTACTTCAATAATTTATTAAAAATACATACTATATGAATATTTGAAAATAAGGTTACTTAATAAAATATAAAACTAGATTTCACTTTTAAAAACAAAATACCAAGTCACTCTTTAAATAATTACTGCTATAATAGATTTAAGGAAATACTTACTTTTAGAATTTAAATATTTAAAAATACTAAATTTTTCAAAACATACCTTTTAAAACAACTTTAAAACTTTTAATTTATATTTAAAAATTAATTTTGGAAATGTACTTGGTTACCCAGGGAGAATTCCCAATCTCAATCACTTAAATCAATTTTCCAAATTGATTCCCAATTTATTCCGTTTGAAATAACTTTCTTTACTTATCAGTTTATCTCAAAATTCATTAATTATGGACTTTATTTTTGTTATTATTATATTCCGATTGATTGACGGACTTGTATGGATGAATGCTTGCGAAACATCGTCAGGTGGACGATGGGCATTCTAAGGGATATGTTCTAAAAAGGTAACGCTTAGCCTCAAGCCCCATCAAATGGGAATGACTGAAAATCAGGGGTTATGCAGCAAGGCTAGGTGGGTAGCACCCAAGCAGGGTGAGGTCATTCCAGTCTAGATGTCCCTTTTTATTTCGGCTTAGTGGGCGGTTGTTGATCCCAACCGCGGGGTGATCTCACTCGGGATTATCCAGTAAGGGGTAGTCCCGGTCTTGTGTTGCAGGGGAGCAGGCGTACTCTTCGGTACGGTGATATAGGCCCCGTACTGTGATAGGTGGTACCCCAGTGCCTAGTCATTAGTTGGAAATCCATTCTCCCTACGAGCCTTGTACGAGTTTTGTTTGTATTACCCACTCTGTGGCTAGTAGCTGGAATTTAATAGATGTAACAATTTCGGCTATTTTATAAGTATTTGTATATAGACCCTATTATAATATCAGAGATTTCTATAAAAAAAATTTTAGCTATCGTAAGGTAAAAACCCGACATGTTTATTTGTGGCGTGGTCATACGAGATGCTTTTGTTTTCAAAGGATTTTTGAAACGTTAATAATCAATTGGGTGTGAATTTCTCACGCTGGTATTCTAGACTGACTCGGGTGTTATTTAACTGTAATGCTCAGGTTAGACCGAGTATTATAGGATACAGGATGTGATGTTGTGGAGCTCAGGAGATGAGCTGGACGACGATACGTACTTCCGTACTTGTTTATATATGTATATTCCTCTGTGATGAGTTGTTGTGTATCCGTTGTATGATATTAATGTTGAACTGTGATTGATGTACTCTGATGATGTAATATATATAAACAGAGATATTTGATTTTTGAGTAAAGACCATTTATTATCTATTATATTTTATTCCGCTGCGACGGTTAGATTCTGTTATTGATTTCTATTTTCTTCTTCTACCTCTTCTTCTTTAACCCAAATGGTTCGTATTTCTGTACAACTTGAGTTGATTTAGGTAGAATAGTGTTAACTCAAGGGGTACGGATTTGCATGTAGTTACACATCTACTCTAGATTGGTTTCGGTTGTATGCACACGGAGATGTGAAATACTCGAATACTTGGTAAGGTTGGCGGGGTACAGCTTGGAGGTTTCCGAGAGCCATCGTAGTTCTCAAGTATATTTTCTAGAAGTATACTTTCGATAAGGGGTCATCCTCCTAGTCATTGTTGGAAAAATTCCCTTTCCTTAATTTTGACTCAAATCTTTAGATTGATTCTTTCTTAATTGCATTGGGAAGCTTCTTGCACTCTTCGTGATGTTTAATTATTTATGTCCATTCTTTTATACTTGGATGCTGTCCTTGTGAGAGAAAAACCGGTTCTTCATTTTTGCGACGTGGTCTCACTATTTATTTTGTGTGCTCTATTTTTGGAGTTTACCCCTACCAGACTTATTGTTTGACCCAAATTGTTTGTTGTCCCTAAACTTTCGGGCACTTATTTATATTTGAGGAGTCCAAAACTGATAGGTTTCTTTAAGCTCTTTTGAAGATGGTGGACGAGTAGGAGGCTCCTTATCCATCTATCTATTTATTTCTATTATTATGAGATTTTGGCTCTATGTATGTATATTTAAAGGCAGGTTGTTATAACTACCTAGACTGATAATAGTACTTTTGCTGTAACTCTGATAACTTCATGTTGTGGAGTAACCTTATGTACTGTCTTATTTTTATGTTATATTTAACCATTCCGTTGTGATATTATTTTTCCTTTCTTATATTTTACCCCCTTACAACTCGTCTTTCAGATACTTGGGCAATTTCACATGAATACCATGGATGTATTAGTTGTCGTTCTCAAGGGTCAGAAAGGTGGGTCGTCACAGTTGGTATCAGAGCTTCAGTTGAGTGAACACCTTAGCATGATTGGGGTACAACTCACTAGAGAAAGGGTAAGTGATGCCCTAGAATAATTTAACCTTGAGAGAGCGTATCTGTAATTTTTATAATAATAATATTTATCCTCCAAATTCTAGTTTTAGATCCTTTGATGTTATTTCCTTAAACCATTTTAATCCTATTTTTGTATTCTAAAGATACCTGTTATTTGTTCAGATAATAGAAAATGAATAAAAGAAGAGGAGGAAGGAGAGGATCTAGAACTAGCACGGCTACCAATGACACGGTACCAATAAATGCTACTATCTCAGCTGTAGATCTAGTAAAGGAAATGTTAGTGCAAGTTCAGACCGCCATGAACTTTACAGCTTTGTGTAAGAATTTTATCGCTTTGGGTAGGAAACCATTCTATGGGACTGAAGACATTCTTGGAGTGCATATGTGGCTTCGAACTTTTGAAAGAATATTTACAGATCTTCGGTTGGAAGATGTGGATTCAGCGATGGATTAGTGGGATTCAGAAACAGCTAGTACTCCGGAGGAGGGTGTCTCTTTGGCCCTGTTCAAGGAAGTTTTTAAAGCACAGTTTATTCTAAAAGCCGAAAAAATCAGTTATTTAGAAGTTTCATTGGCTTAAAGTTGGGTGATATGACTATGTCGCAGTATGAGCATAAGTTCAATGCTTTGTCCCGTTTTGAACTTGGATTGATAAATACACCACTTAAGAAAAATGAAATGTTTGTGAATTGAATGCGACCATAGTTCCATCGTGAAATGACCAATCATATTATGGGTACGTTCACTAACATTATTAGCATGGCTTTGAGGTTTAAGACTCTTGATATTAAGGAAGGAGTCCAGAAGGGTGTAGTACTAGCAATAAGTGCCAAGCCTAAATCAGTTATACTAGTTGGAGGAAGCCAAATTTCAAGCGTAATTTTAAGGGAAGAAGCATGGTACAGGGAGGGAACCCAAAGACGGTGCTCCGGCACTGAAGAAGTAGACCAATATGGTCAACAATCTTTGTTTCAAGTGCAATAAGAAGGACCACTTCGCAAATCATTGCCCAATTGCCACATGTTTTAATTATGGCCAGCCAGGACATATGAAGAATGGGCGCCCTCTTCCTAAAAAGGGATCTCAACGACAGACATTTACCATTAAAGAATTAACATCCACTTCTTCATATCAAAAAGGGAAGGAAATTTTGCAAGGTACAATATCCATCTATGATATTCCTATAAGGGTGCTATTTGATACAGGAGCTTCCCATAGTTTTATTTATTATGATCTAACATACAAACTAAACCTTAAATATGTTATCATAAGTAATCCTCTTTGTATGTCAAACCCAATTGGAGGTCTGACAAATCTTGGCACTGTGTGTCTAAATGTACCTATTTCTTGTTGAAATCATCTCTTTCCTTTTGACTTGTTTGTTCTTGGGTTTATGGGTTTGGGAGTGTTGTTGGGAGTGGATTGGTTATCTAAGTTTCAAGCTATCTTGAATTGTGGTAGAAGGCTTGTTAGAGTTAGTGATGCAGGGGACGTTGGTGTTGATATTAGTTGTGAAGAGCCTAAGAAGTTAATGAGCAGTTTTCTCTATTTACTCGAAGTGGCCAAAGAGGAGCTAGGAGATGTGCCAGTTGTTAGAGATGACATAGATATTTTTTACGAGGTGTAAGGTTTACTTACTCACCGTGAAGTCGAGTTACGTACTGATTTGGTTTCGAAAACTAGACCTATTGTACAACCCTTATGAAGGATGAATCCAAAAGAGAAGAGGGATTTAGAAAGGCAGACTTATGATCTGTTGCATAAGGGCTTGATCTGACACAGTACCTCGAGTTAGAGATCGCCAGTCGTCTTTGTTACAAAGTCGGACGGTTCTCTAAGGTTATACGTAGACTATCGAGAGTTGAACAAAAGGACTATCAAGAATAAATATCCTTTGCCAAGAATTGACAATATGTTTGATCAAGTCCACGGTGCTTGAATATTTTCTTAATTAGATCTTGCCACCAGTTTCCACCAATTAAGAGTGGCAGAGGAGAGTGTTCCTTTAACGGCTTTTCGAACTCCCGAAAATTTCTACGAGTGGTTAGTCATGCCGTTTGGATTGACTAACGCACGCGCTTATTTTGTGGACTTAATGAATCGAGTATTTCAAGACATTATTAATAAATTTGTTCTTGTCTTTATTGATAACATTCTTATCTATTCCAAGAAAGAGGAGGAACACATATATCATCACCATGTCATACTCGATACCTTAAGAAGCCATGTGTTGAAGGCTAAGTTTACCAAGTGCCATTTTTGGAAATCCGAAGTTAGGTTTCTGGGGCATGTTATTTCAGGAGAAGGCATATCGGTGGACCCAGCTAAATATGTGGTGGTTTCAAGATTGGAAGAAGCCCAAAAGTGTGACAGAAGTTAGAAGTTTCTTGGGATTGGCTAGTTTCTACCGTGAGTTTATCAAGGACTTCTCGAAGATTGCTTCTCACCTGACGAAGTTAACAAAGAAAGATATTAAGTTCATATGGACTTCTACGTGTGATCAAGCATTCAACGAACACTCCTGTATTAACCATTCCAAAAGGGAGTGAAGGTTTAACCGTGTATATAGAAGCTTGTAGAACCAGATTGGGAGCTGTTCTGATGCAGCATGGGTAAGTTATTGCCTATGTGAGTCAACAACTAAAGCCACATGTGAAAAATTATGCTACACACGATTTGGAGCTTTTAGCTATTGTCTTCGCACAAAAGATGTGGAGGCATTATCTTTTGGGTGAAAGATTTGAGTTATACATGGACCACAAATCATTTAAATACCTATTTAACCAGAAAGATTTGAATTTGAGGCAGCAGTGATGGCTGGAGTTTCTCGCCTCTTATGATCTAGAGGTTCTTTATACCCTAGGAAAAGAAAATGCCGTTGCTGATGCACTGAGTAGGAATGTAGCAATAGTTGCAAACCTAGAAGTTAAGCCAGTATTGTTAGAGAGAATTGCATCCATTCAAGAGGCAGATCCTATTTTGGCTCGTCTTAAGAAGGATGTTGAAGAAGGTCTTGTTTCTAGCTTTGAGATTGATCTCCAAGGCATACTGAAAATGAATGGGCGTATTTGTGTTCTGTACTTTGATGGACATAAGAAAGAAGTGTTAGTCGAATGCCACCATTCAAAGTATTCTTTTCATCCAGGAGTAACCATGATGTTCAAAGATACGAAGAGGGTATTATGGTGGAAGGGGATGAAGCGAGATATTTCAATCTTTGTGAGTCGTTGTGCAAACTGCCAGCAAATTAAGAGTGACCAGCATAAGACAGCTGGATTGCTTCAACCACTTGAGGTCCCAAAGTGGAAGTGGGAGCAGATATGTATGGACTTTATTGATGGGCTTCCTAGGTCAAGAAGAGGTAACGATGGCATTTGGGTTATAGTCAATCAACTGACCAAGAGTGCCCATTTCATTCCTGTTAAGCCGACTAGGACTGCTACGAGTCTAGCAAGTTTGTATGTAAAGGAGATTGTGAGACTCCATGAGATTCCTCATAGTATTGTAAGCGACCAAAACCCAATATTCACTAGTAGGTTCTGGGAAGGACTACAGACTACTTTAGGTACCAAGCTAAGTCTAAGTATAGCTTACCATCCCCAAAAAAATGGGCAGACAGAGAGAGTGAACCAGATCTTGTATGATTTGTGCATTCTAGAGTTTGGGGGTTCTTGGGAAGATCATTTACCTTTAGTAGATTTCACTTACAACAATAACTATCAAGCAAGCATTGGTGTGGCCCCTTTCAAAGCTCTTTATGATCATCCATGTCATTCTCCTTCGTGTTGGGTTAAATCTGGAGATAGACTTGTTCTTGGACCCGACATAATTCATAGAAGCCAATGAGAAGGTAGCTAATATTAGAAGAAATATGAAGGAAGCACAAGATCAGCAAAAGTGTTATCCAGATCAAAGGCATATGGATCTAGAGTTCATAGTCGGGGACTTGGTATTTGTAAAGGTCTTTTCTTTAAGAAGTGTCGTGAGATTTCGAAAGACAGGGAAGTTTGCTCCTCAATATATTAGCCCTTTCCCCATATTGAACCGGATTGGTAAACTTGCATATAAAGTGGAGTTACCAGATCGACTACCAGATGTGCATAACATATTTCACGTATCTCATTTAAGTATGTACACGACCCTTCGATGATAGTTGAACCGGGACAACAAGTTGATTTGAAGGTTCGACCTATCCTAACCGTTCTTAGGTGGCCGATTCGTATTGTCGCTCATGATATAAAGCGATTAAGGAAGAAGGTTATGAATCTTGTTAAGGTTCAGTGGAGTGGAGATGTTAGAGATTGTACTTGGGAAACTGAGGACTATATTAGGGATTCTTATCCCAAGTTGATATAGTTGTTGTTTGTATTTTATTTCTTTTTAATGTACTCACCAGTTGTGATGAGGTCACTTTCCTTGTGTCTTTGCGTGGTATACATGATATCCTTTGGGATTCTTTGATATCTAGAGTTTATTTGATTAATTTCAAGGATGAAATTTCCTTTACGGAGAGGGGATGTAACGACCCATAATTTAATCACTTTGTACTTGAATAGTTAATATGTTTTTAAATGATTAAATAACGGATTTTATATGTAGAATACAAATTTGGATAAAACATATCGAATTGATTTTTTTTAACTGATGTAAAATGTTAATTTAAAGACGGTTCGAGTTATAAGACAATTAGGAGTACCAATTTATTTAAGAATTAGTTTGCCTAATTAAAAGGAATAGTATAATTACTTGCCTAATAAAACAAGAAAAAAATTATTAACCCTACCTAATAAAACAGAATAGTAATTACTTGCCTAATAAAACAAGTGAGAATTATTAACCTTGCCTAGTAAAACAGAATAGTATAATTACATGCCTAATAAAATAGAATAGTATAGTTACTTGACTAATGAAACAAAATAGCATAATGATTATTATATTCCATGTGGATGGTTGCCATTGGACCAAAATATGGCCGAATCAGGTTCTGCCATACGGATGGTTGCCATTGGACCAAAATCTGGTCGAATCATGTTATGCCATAGTTGATGAGGATTCCTATTGGACCAAAATGTGGTCGAATCAAATTAAGCCATCAAGATGTTTTCTATTGGACCAAAATATGGTCGAATCTAATTAGGCCATCAAGATGTTTTCTATTGGACCAAAATATGGTTGAAACAAATTAGGCCATAAGGCTGGTTTCTGTTGGACCAAATCTGGTCGAATCTGATTAGGCTATAGGAAATGACTAAAGTACCCTTCTCTTCACCTATAAATAGACAAGTCCATATCTCATTTTAATTCATTCACAAACTAAAGAAAAGAACTAAAATTCATTATCAAAGGTGAAGTATTCCAAGTCTCCATCAAAGCAAATAGGATGTGAGTATATTCTTTGTTTTCATAGTTTAGTGGTAATAACTTATTCTGTGAGTATAATTCAATTATTTTACAGTGAGTGTAATCTTAATCTCTTTTCTTTGACTCATTCACATTTTAGTAAATGTTGTGTTAACTATTGTAAATTGTTAATAATAATGAGTCTATTCTTATTCTTGTTATTATTCATGATTGAATTTCTGATTTGTGCTTGGCCAGTTTATAAGCAATAACTTTGATGTTTAGTTAAAGGGAACTTACACCACCTTTTAACTTAGGATTGACATTTAGTGGCTTTTTGGTTAAAAGGAAATAACACCCCTTTTAGCTATCTCATTTGATTAAGAGGGAGCTTCACCCCTCTTGGTCGTATTCTCTTTTGAAGATGATGGGTTTAATTTATGTTTTGAATGGAAGTTTCAAATCTTTTTTTAAAGTATTTTAAAGGAGCTTCAAAATTTATATAATGATTTAAATGGGTTATTATGGAAAGTAAGTAGTCCTATACTTGGCATTAAAAGCCGATAAGCAGATTGACACTCTATTTGTGAGATCTGGAATTGAAGTGTCTAAGCAAGGTTAGGAACAACCAGTGCCCTGACTTACCTGGCTTTGTTTCTGGGCGAGGGGTAGAGTAAGTAGAGAATATCGAAAACGTGACAAGTGTAAGAGATTTGATTTCCATAAATGATCTTTATAATTATAATGGAAAACATTTTCATTTCTTATAGGCAGTTGTTTTTGACCCATCTAAGTATTCTTTTGAAATATGAAATCCTTCCAAATCTTTTGCAAATATACTTATACCGATGGGATAAGTATATGGATATTTTCCAAGCATTGAAAATTATAAGATTTAATTTCCATATACGATCGTTTTTTATCCCCAATAGTTGATATCTTAACTATCAATTTTGATACCCTTCTTCCTTTTGTTTTTGTTTCGTCAATCTAAGACGATTTTTTGCTCATTTAGAGCATTGATATCCTTTACTAGAAATGACTAAATAAAGAGCGAGTCGAGACCAAGATATATGGGGTTGCTCCCATTAGGGTGTTTTCACATCTACTCTAGATTGGTTTCGGTTGTATGCGTTTAGAGATGTGAAATATTCAGATGCTCGATAAGGTTGGTGGGGTCTGGCTTGGAGGTTTCCAAGAGCCATCGTAGTTCTCAAGTATATTTTCTAGAGGTATACTTTCGATAAGCGTGGCTCACCCTCCTAGTCATTGTTGAAAAAATTCCCTTTCCTTATTTTTGATTCCAATCTTTGAATTGATTCTTTCTTAATTGCATTGGGAAGCATCTTGCACTCTTCGTGATGTTTAATTATTTGTGTCCATTATTTTATACTTGGATGTTGTCCTTATGAGGGAAAAACCCATTCCGATAACTCCACGTTGGGGAGTAACCTTATGTACTATCTTATTTTTATGTTATATTTAACCGTTCCATTGTGAGATTATTGTTCCGTTCTTACATTTTACCCTGACAACTCGTCTTTTAGATACTTGGGCAACGACACATGAATACCATGGATGTATTAAGCATCGTTCTCAAGGGTCAGAAAGGTGTGTCGTCACATTCTGACTTGTGTAAACATTAGATTTTTCGACGTTACTAATAATTAATTAATTTTTTATTTTATTATCGTTTGTATTATGGGGTTTTACATTCTCCCTCCCTAAAAGAATTTTATCCCCGAAATTCCTCAAGGGCTGAACCATGTAACGTAATGCGAAACCATTCTAAACCAATCAACCAATTTGTGTTTAACCAATTTTTTCAAATCAATGCTGTACGTATGCATGGTGTATCACAATACATATGATATGTATGCATAATAATTCTAACCAGTGCCTCACATCTGAATGCACTCTTTTAAAACAATTTTGAAAATATGGTACAAACAACCTATATATAATGGCAGTTCTATATGTATGCAAGTTTTGGAAATCAAAATATTTGTTTTTGCACCTAAATTTTCCTATACTTCCATTAATAGAAGTGTAGTTCGACCAATTTTACAACCAATCCCTATCATCTAAAATCCTAGCACACCATTTTTAACATCTAACGGTTTGAAAAATCCAGCTTTCTAAACCTATATTCTTTATGCCAAAAAAGGGTTTAGATTGAGGCTTCCATATTTCCATCTTTCTCTTTTGTATACTTCTTTCACTATACCTTGTAATCTTCACTTATTTCCAGATCTTTTTTCCAACCATTCCAAGTGCATTCCTCATAAGTAAATTTTATTTTAGATCTTTAAATTTTTTAAAAAGGGATATTTTGAAGTCATTTTTATTCACCAACCGACAAAGTATGGTGAAAAGGATTCCATAGCTAAAACATCATTTTCTCTCGTCATTAACTATATTTTATTTTATTGTCACTTCTGCTACTCGGTAAAATTCATACTTTCTATCCCGTCAACTTTTCCCTATGCTAAGCATGTGGCATTTCGAAAATCATAAATCTTCTTCTTTTTCTCGTCAAAATACTTTTAATTTAAATTTATGAAATATTGGAAGAATTTTAGTCCATCTCCATTCTTTTCAAAGCTTTTGGTAAAAGTATTTTATCTCTTAAATCATGAATTTTGATCAAAAATTCAAAAGCATATATATATATGTATATGTATATTCATAAAATAATTCATGCCACATTGTACACAATTGGGGTTTAGTCAATAGTTTAATGTCCATAATGGACTATATTATATTACACAGTAATTGTCAATTTTGATAACTTTTCTTTTAAGTTTGAATAACAACCAACACATAAGTTCATTTATGAATTTCAGCTTTTAAGGCGTTGGGATAGTGACCCATAGCTCCACAATAACTGTAACAACCATGTTGTTAGTTACCTGATTAATTGAATTTAATTATGAATAATTAATTTTATATTGTGATTTGTAAAATTTGATTATGAAATTAAACTTAGTTTTGTAAATAATTGATTTATTTATCTTAATAAATCTTAAAATAACTTGGAAATGACGTAAGTTCAATTACATGTTAATATTGGTAGTTATTATTAAAAATAACGAGAATAATATTATTTCAAAAGCTATACTTAAAATTTTATAATATCTTAATATTATCATAAATGATAGTTTTAAACTTTTGAATTTGGTCTTGTTAAATTTGAGAAATTAACTTGTGATTTTGTAAAACATTGATTAGTGTAAATAAATGAAATAAGAAGGAAATAACAACACTTGTCTTAAGAAATTAATTAGCAACACTTTGCTTATAGGATCCATACTCAAACCCATTTATCCTAGAGAAGTATTACTTCTTTTATCTGTACGTTTATAAATCCAGTTGAGAGATAAAAACAGAAGTAAGCTTCTCAAAGCTAAGTAAAATCCCTAGTTCTTAAATCCCCAAATTAAAGCTAGATATCAAAGGGCATTTGGAAATTAATTGTAGAAATAGATGCAAGTAATCTTCTACACCTTCAAGAGAATCTATTTCAATTGTTAATTTGATTTTTGGTCATAGTTAGTAATTTTATTTTGTAAATTTCTAAGACTAAACTAGGTTTATTTTATGAAAGAGGCTAGCATAGGAAACTCCGGGTTTTAATCATCAAATACAAGTCAATAAAGGTGAGTTATTTTGTAAATCGCACAATCTATTTCTATATCCATGTTTTGTTTCTGAAATTAAAATTTATTTATATGGATTTATTTGTGAGAACTCTAGTGTGTTTGATAGAAATTGAACATGGGTGATTGTTTGATTGTTGTTTGCTGAAAATTATTTATGAAAATTGCTGCAGTAAAACAGAGATATCTTAGCGCAAAATATCCAAAATAGCTCAACCTTTTGGTAGTAGAAATTTCTTTCATTTAGCTACTAATTCACATTTATTCACTTTATGAAATCTTGTTGTTTAGTGGGTCTAAATTGAATTTGAAACTGATGGTGTAGCTTTGCTCTGTTTAATTTTCTAGTTGAAACCCGATGTCAAAATTATCATAACTTTTGATTGGTAGATCGAAATTAAGTGTGGTTTTTTTTCAATTTAAAGCTATTTTTATAAAAAATAACTTTTATGTTTATCACCTTTTGCAAATCTACATTTTCTTGAGAGAAATCTGGGTTTGAAAAGAGATAGCCTCTATGTCCTGTGTTTTTAAAATTTGCTTTGAAACACAGAAATTGTTTTGATCATCACCTATTTGTTACTAATCAGAATTCAATAATTCTTAAAGTTCAAGAAATCATGGACTCTGTGCTATAACTTTTATGTTTTTTGTTTTGTGCAAAATATGTAAGTTTAAATGGTCAAAAAATCGTTTCCTGATGGTGTCCTGTCAATGAAAAAAATGTTAATAAACTTAAATCTGAGAATTTTTTTGACTATACCTATTTCGTTACTTATCAAAATTCAATGATTCTTGATGTTTTGGAAATTTTTGAATTTTATTTACAATTTTCATGTTTTATATTTTGTAAAATTATGAGATTTAAATGGTCATAACTACAGATCTTTAGACCCTAAATTTGAGTTAAATGAAATAAGTTGATAAACTTCGTATACAAGTAATTTTATGAAAGAGAATTATTTATATATATAAATCTTAGAATTATTTCAATTAAGTTAATAAATATTAAAAATGATTTTTTTAGCAAGTTATTTTATATATTAAGCATGTTTGGTAAATTTTTTTTATGGATTTGGAAATATGACTTTGGAAATACAAATCTTATCTATTTTTACATAAAAGTGACCATGGAGTTGGAATATACTTATTATAGTTTTATTAAATAAATAATATAGGAATCAATGAATTTGGAGATGTAGTTTTAAAAAACTATAAACTTAATTTATTTCCAAATTAAAATGGTTACATTTTAATTTGGATTTAGAAGAGTAATTAAATATGGTTTTAAAATATAGTTTTGTGAATAATACAGCTATATAGAAATTTGAGACAACTTTTTGTATATAATTGGAATGATGTAATAATTCGAGGTTATAGAATATTTTATTAAACAAGCGAAAACTTATTTAAAGTAAACAATAAGTGGATTTGTGGAAATTATAACAAGTGTTTTTTAAATAATAAAAATTAGAGAATTTTTTTGAGAACCTCAATTCTATAATTTGGGAAGTACTATTGTTCGACTTAATGTCATCGATTGTTTTAAATGCTTTCAAATAACGCTTCATTGAATATGGTATAACTCACTGAATTGAATGTTTGAGTGGAATTTACTAATCCATTGGCGAATATTCGAATTCCACCGGGCAATATGGGATGCCTTGGTTAAATTCTTGTGATCGTATTTGGAAAAGTACTTGACACTTTACAGTTGTATTCTCTTCTGCTGTGCGCCAAGTGGTTGCTAGATCCTTAAGAGAATGTAGTTCAAGTTTTCCAATCGTTTCGTAATAAGTGATGTTTACTAGCTTTTAGTAAATACTTGGATTTCACCATACGGTATGAGAGTATTGGTTAAATCGTAGTAATTACTAAAGATGTGAGTATTTGGCACTTTAGAGTTTACTCTCTTTTGGTCTGCCGCAAGTGGCTGCAAGATCCTTAAGAAGTTACTCCTATATTTCTTTTCAAGTGTAATAATCTAAAAGATTCGGTTATGGCTGCTATCCTTGAGATGGCCTTGTGATCCTGTGATTCCGGTCCTGTGTGTGATCCCTGGCATCGGATCGGTTTGTGTGATACCAAATTGTTTGTTTGTTTGCTATGGTTCTGTGTACGATCATTACGATCGTTTTGAGTAATATCTCTTGGATTTTGGATATTTGGATTTTGTGACCATTCTGTGCTCATGAAATAAATATATATTTTTGGGTCTTGTGTTCGTGAAATGAACATATATTCTTGTGTCTTGTGTTCGTGAAATAAATATATATTCTTGTATCTTGTGATGGATGCTAAGTTAAGTTAATTATGTTATTCTATGTTTAGTGACTAGTTCGTGTTTGTAAATTAAATTTATAACCTTGTTCTGAGTTAAATTAATTTCGTAACTTGTTATATCCTGGACATTTTTATTTACTTATATGTTGTTAATTCATATGTTATATTCTGTTCTCACCCTATTGGATATTTAGAGATAGTCTGACCCGAGTGTTATTTTGCTCGTGTTAGACTGAGACTTTCAGGTTACTGGACGAGTGGACCTATGGATGGCTGCGATAGCAGCAGTTGGACCTTTGATATTTAGTGATATCACTTAGGAATTTTGTTTGAAATTGAGATGTATAATTAAGATTAGAAAACAACAACTTGTATATTAATTGAATTTAGTCTTTAATTTTGTAAACTCAAAATTTGTTTATGTAAAATTTGTGATTTTTATTCTGCTGTGATCTATGAATGATATGTATATGATATATTGTTCCGATCCTGATAAATCTGTGTGTCTATTACTTTGTATTAATACTTTACATGTCAAATTTCAGTTCAGATGTTAAGTGAAAAGGTATAAGATGTGTCAGTGCTAGTATAAAGATATACTCACATTCGATCGCCCTTAACTAGCCGTATTCTTTGGATTAGCAGATGACATTACTTGTAATGTTCTTTGCTAAACTGGGCATCACAGTGGGGTTGTTACAGCTTGGAATCAGAGCTATGTCAGAACATTACAGCACATAATATTACAGATCCGAGACCAAAATGACTTAGAGTCTTGTCCCTTGGGGTGTGTGGTAGATTGTTATATTAATTATCTAACTAGGGATAAGGAATATAAAATGATTATCAGGATAATCATTTGGGGCATAAATTAATTGATAAATTAGAATTTGTGGCATTAAAACTTTTGGAAATTAATGAGTAAATTCTTTTAGAGTTTAGAAAATTTTGGAATTAAGCTGAAATGAATTAATTTTAAAGTAAACATATTTCCTTTTAAATAAGAGAATGAGAAAAAATTGAGTAATAAATTTATGAGTTAAATGGTCTAGAATTAATTAAAGTTGCACAGTGGAATTTCATAAATTTAATTGTCCGCTGTCGACGACTATTTAATTTTGGTTGATTGGTTGCTAGGAATCATAGCTTGGTTACATTTATTTAAAATTAGATGCATGGACGTTAGTTGTAACATTCCCAGATTTTAACTAAGAATAAATTGATAATTAACTAAAATTTTGAAATAAATTGTGTAATTATTTGAATTTTCCTAAATAAAAAAAGATGTTTGGTTGTTTGTTCAAATATATGTGTATAATTGATTTTAAAAAAAGAATTGGATTTATAACTCTAAGATAATTTTTTTAAATAATTTGTAATTAAGTATGGATTGAGAATTTCTTTGAATATTTGGAAATGAATATGTTTATGATTTAGTTGGATTTTCCAAATTTAATAAAATGTATGTTTACCTATTTATATAAATGGATTTTTATAAGATAATTTGAATTTGATTTGAATATAGGAAGATGAATATATGATATATATAAAAGTTATATTTTGAAATTAATGTATATAGATAAATATTTATTTAAATGTATAATAGTTCCAATTTAAATAAGATTTGACAAAAATGGTTGTAGAGCTAAAGTGAAAATATAAAGAGTTTTAGAATGAATATAGTTAGTATATATGTAAAAGCTTTATTATGTATATAGTGAAAATATAAAGAGTTTTAGAATGAATATAGTTAGTATATATGTAAAAGCTTTATTATGTATATGCTCTTTTGGAAGTAGTAAGTACAAAATATGCGACGACCTCGAATTTTTGAGCATTTAAAATTGGAATATTTAATTAATTTTAAATAATTAAAAGTTAATTTTTAACTTGAATTTCAAATATCACTATTTATTTGATAATTAAATTATTGAATTTAATAATTGGAAGTTGAGTGAAATATTGAATCTTCAATTTTAAGCCTGTTAAAAATAATTTAAGGGTTTGTAAAATTGATATTGATAGTACTGAAGATAGTAAAGTGTTAAAATTTGATTCAGAAGTGTTTTATTAAGCTTTGAAATTTTACCGTTTAAATCGATATTTAAAAATAGCCTTCCGAGGCACCGTCTCGGATTTCGATGAAACTAGTTTCATTGGATCCGTAATATTGTATCATTATTGGATTTCAATTTTCGTAATGTTTGGAGTGATCGTTTGGCCGTACGATAAGTAAACGCGCTGAAAATTTTACCGAAATTTAATATAATAACTGGGTTCAAAGGGCTCTCTTCTCCATACGATCGAATTAGGACTCGAAACCTTTTCCTTTTCGTTCGGAATAGGGGTATAACATTATAAACGCCTAGCGGCATGCCTCGATAGGAGGTTGAAAATTTTAGGTTATTTTTTCAAGGCGATTTAAATTTGAAATTTAAATATAATAGGTAATTATTGACCAGTCAAAAGCCATCAGCCTAACTTTCTTTCACCATCAAACCTTTTTCTTCGCATCAGAGCTTTTTGTCACCTCTTCAGAACACTGTCGCCTTTCTCTTTCACGTTAACGTCAAGTCTTGCCCCCTCCATTTCCTTGTTAAAAATCACGTACCGTATCCTTTCTTCCTTCATCGTTTCACAAATTCAGAGAATCAAAATAATGGCCGAACCATAAAATGTTGGCCGAACATGTTTGCAAGCCCTGCTCCTTCCCGTTCGAAAATTTCTTTAGCCTCCTCTCTCATATTCGAAAATCGAAATCGCGAACTCAATTAAGGGGTAGCAGCGACGATACGAGACCTTGAGCGCGGTGAGGTTTGAGGTGGATCGAGGAGACAATCTCGATCAGGTGGTACTGGTGGTCGGTCGGCGACTGAGGCACGCGTGATGATTGGAAGGCCACGAGCGAGGGTCGTGTCGCGAGTTCGAGGGTGGGAGGGCCCACGGCATCGTCGACTGGCGTCGATGGGGCGGCGTCCCCAGTCCGATATTACGGCGGCGAATTCAAAGGAAAGTCGGTGCTTGAAGTCGAGCTCGATAACCGTAGTCGAGCTAGGGTTTTGTTTAGCAGAAGGTATGCAGTTTTATTTATTTATTTATTTAGTTATTTATTTTTATATGTGTATCTATTGAGAAGGAATTATATATATACAGATAAGACTTTGAAAAAAGATAGGGATTTATATAACGATGAGTTTTTTTATCTATATAGATTATTTTCGCACAATGAACACACATTTTTAATTTACTTGCTTATTTCAAAATGATGTATTTGGGGTAATTAAATTGGTTAATTAACTTGTAAATTATAATAGTACTAAAATATTTTAAAGAGAAAATTTTAGTTTAAATTAAATTAAATTATTAGTAAATTTAAATTTGTTAAATGGTAATAAATTGTGCGGTTAATTCGAATATTAATAAATCATATAAATTGTCTATACAAGGTAAAAAATAATGAAGAACAAGATGGTTTGGATTGGATTGCAAATTAAAAAGCAAAGGTGAGTTAATCTCATTCTTTCGGATTTCTATTTAAATTTAAATGGTTAAATTTAAATAATTGGTTGGATGATTGAATTGAATTGATGTGCTATATCATATATAGTAATATATAGTATATATATTGGATGATTGATTTCCCGCATTATATAGCGGATAAGACCCTATGCGCCGCATAATAGCGGATGATATTATATTATTCCCAAATACCGCGATATTCCACCACGAAGTGGAATTGGTATTGTGCTAACATCTGTGGATGCAGGGAAATAGGTTGGAGGGATCCAACTGGATTCCTCAACATTTATTTAGATTATTTAATATTCTCTGTTATGATTATTTGATATTTTGTGATGAATTAATGGAATATTGAATGCTATAGTTTGCTTGAACATTTCGGTACACTGAGTTATCAAAATATATAGAATTGGATTTTTGAAAAGAAAATAAAAAAGTGAATTCATAAGTAAAATAATTATAGAAAATTTGAATAAATTTAAGAATGAATTGGAAAAGAATAAAGGTGATTTTAAAATTCTAATAAATAAATTCCGAGTATGGGAAGGGGATTTTGAACAAAATAGAGAAATAATGAATTTTAAAACTTAAGTGACATTATTTAAAGGAATAAAGAATTATTTAAAATTCAAAGTTTAAATTTATTTAAAAGGATAAAGAAGGAATTTGGAAAAATCTGAAATTGGTAATTTTAAGTTAAAAGATTTTAAATAATAATGAAGAAATAAAATTTGATGTCAATGGGTTTTGAAATAAATTGAGTAAGTATAGAAATTTATTTCAAAATGGAGTAAATTGGAAATTATTTTGGAAATTGATTCAAGTGTTTGAAATTGGAATGTTAAAGGGGGTTGGGACTAAGAAATTTATAAACTGGGTTATAAAAGCGAAGTGATATATCAGTGGATATTTGGAAGGATAAATTCATGGTAGGAATTTATCAAGGGAATGAGTAAATTTGTTTAAAAATAAATAGTGGTTTATTTTTAAAGATGTGAAAGGGAAGCATATTTCCCTAGATAGCCAAGTACATTTCGAGGTAAATTTTTAAATATAAGTGTAACGACCAGCAAATCCGTACTCCTTGAGTCAACACTATTCTACCAAAATCAACTCAAGGTGTTCAGAAATACGAACCAATTGGATTAAAGAAGAAGAGGTAGAAGAAGAAGATAGAAAACAATCAGAATCTAACCATCGCAGCGGAATAAAATATAATAGATAATAAGTGATCTTTACACAAAAACAAATATATATGTTCATGTATTACATCATCAGAGTACATCAATCACAACTCAACATCAATAACATACAACTGGATACACAACTAAACAACACAGCGGAACATATATATAAACAAGTACGGGACTATGTATCGTCATCCAGCTCGTCTCCTGAGCTCCACAGCATCATATCCTGTATCCTATAATACTCGGTCTGACCCGAGCATTATAGTTAAATAACACCCGAGTCAGTCTGGAATACCAGCGTGAGAAAAATCACATTCAATTGATTGTTAAAGTTTAAAAAATCCTTTGAAAACAAAAGCATCTCGTAAGACCACGCCACAAATAAACATGTCGGGTTTTTACCTTACGATAGCTAAAACAAATTTTTATAGGAATCCTCTGATATTATAATAGGGTCTATATACAAATACTTATAAAATAGCCGAAATTGTTACATCTATTAAATTTCAGCTACTAGCCACAGAGTGGGTAATACAAACAAAACTCGTATAAGGCTCGTAGGGAGAATGGATTTCCAACTAATGACTAGGCACTGGGGTACCACCTGTCACAGTACGTGGCCTAGATCGCAGTACCGAGGAGTACGCCCGCTCCCCCACAACACAAGACCGGAACTACCCCTTACTGGATAATCTCGAGTGAGATCACCCCGCCATTGGGATCAGCAACCGCCCACTAAGCCGAAATAAAAAGGGACATCTAGACAGGAATGACCTCACCCTGCTTGGGTGCTACTCACCAAGCCTTGCTGCATAACCCCTGATTTTCAGTCATTCTCATTTGATGAGGCTTGAGGCTAAGCGTTATATTTTTAGAACATATTCCTTAGAATTTCCATCGTCCACCCGACGATGTTTTGCAAGCATTCATCCATACAAGCCCGTCCCGGGTCTGAACGGAACCGAAGGCACTATTCCTACTACATCCATTTCGAAAAGATCCTCAGGATTAGTAGCGACTAGCCCTTGCACTTCACTGCTCCATCTTCGACTCCGAACACGTTTCACGAAACATACAAACCGGATCGAAGTGGTTTTCGATAAATAAATCTCGATCCCGGTCTCTTCGAAACGATCAACGCATTTGTCCAATATTGATAGTCGGTTATTTAACTGTCAATTCACATTCACAAACATCCATCAATAAATAAATAATTTCACACATTATTCATATGCCTCAATATCTTTCAAGATATTTTTCTATTCTCAAATTCCCCTTTGAAAATAGTTTTAAAACATCTTCCTTTATGGAATAAATTGCCCAAGTACTTATTTTTCTTTGAAAACACCAAGTACACACATTAGATTTTTAAAATAATTTAAAACATTTTATTTTAATATATACTTTGCAATATTTAAATCAAAATTACTTTAATACTTTATTCAAAATCATATACTTTAAAAATATTTTAAGTAAACCACTGTATAAAATATTAACTAATTTTTTTCCTTTTAAAAACATAATACTACAATAATAGATTTGAAAACTACTTACTTTAGAATTTAACATTTAGAAATAGTAAATTTTCTCAACATACTTTTTAAAACAATATTAAAACTTTCTAATTTATATTTAAAATTTCTTTGAAACAATACTTGGCTATCCAGGGAAAAACTCTTCTCTATCACATCCTTTTTAAAAAAAAATCTCCATTTATTTTTAAACAAATTTCACATTCCTTTATAAATTCTCATCTTGAATTTATATTTCAAATATCCACTGATATTTTACTTTCCCTTAAAACCCAGTTTATAAATTCCATAATCTCCTTTCTCTTTTAAATCCAATTGTAAACACTTAATAAATTCCAAATGGATTTCCAAATCATTCCATTTAAAATAAATTCTTTTACTTACTCATTTATCTCAAAATTCATTAACTCCAGGTTTCTTTCTTAATTAAAATTGAAAATCCCCTTTTAGCAGAAAATACCAACCTCAGATTTTCCTAAATTTCTTCACATAAAATTTTAACTTGATCTTTAAATAATTTCTTTATTACTTAATATAATATCACTTTAAGTTTAAACATTCATCATTTCTTTGTTTATTCCAGTTTACTTTCTACACTTGGATTATTTATTTGAAATTTAAAATTTCCTTTTATCCCTTTCCAATTTATTCTTGAATTTATTTAACTTCTCTATAATTATTTAACTTACCAAAATTTCTGCTTTACTTTCTTTCCAAATTCCAATCTTTCAGATTTTGTTAACTCAGTATGCCGAAGTACTATTAATTTCATCCATAGTATTAAATTATTAATATAATTATCACAGGATATCAAATAATCATTTCACAAAATATTCAATCAAAAAAATATTTTGAGGAATCCAGTTGGATCCCTCCAACTTGTTTTCTCTGCATCCACAGACGTTAGCACAATATAAAATACCAATTTCACTTCAAGGTGAAATATCACGGTATATGGGATTAAATAATATCATCCGCTATTATGCGGCGCATAGGGTCTATTTAATTTTACATAATAACAATCATCATCCAACAAGCATCCAATAATTTCAAATTTAGTTATTTAAAATTTAAATGAGCCCTGATGAGTGAGATTAAGTCACCTTTGTTCTTTAATTCAGTCCGATCAAAACTAGCTATTTCCTTCCCGATTTTAGACCTAATACAGACATTAGATGATTTTATTAATATTCGAACTAATTGAACAATTTATTTTCTTTTAATAAATTTAATTTACTAATGTTTTAGTTTAAAATAAAAATTTCCTTTAAAAAAAATCTATTCAGTAGCTAAAAAAAATTAAAATGAATAGGTCAACCAAGTTTCTTTTTCTTTTTTTTTCACTAAACCCATTATTAAAAATAAACCTAGCAAATTAATAGGTATGTGTGTATTTATTAATACCGCCCTTACTATATATACATATATGTATATAAGATATTCATATTTAATTTTACTTTTGTGAATAAACAAAACAGGATTTGTTTCTTTACTGTGAGAGCTATATTTTAATACTTTAGCTTACTGTAATAAACTTTCCTGCATATATATAAAAATTAAATAAACTTAAAACAAAACATACTCACTGTCTCTAATTTAATTTAATTTATTTTTGAAACTTTTATATACTCATGAGAAATAATTTATATAGACAAAATCTAATCTTTCACAATTTTCTATGTATTTTTTTTCTAGAAATCTTATATATATATAACATTTCTGTTTTATCCAACTATAGATATTAAATTCCTTCTAACTTATATATATGTATTTCTTCGAAACAGCAAATATTCTTTACTGTAAAACCAAATACCATGATATATATATATATATATATATATATTTATTTCTGTATATATATATATATATGATAAATTAAACTAAAAAAATGAAACTGCCTTCAACTTGCTTTACGGTAAACTCTCCTAGACTATACCTATCCAAAAATATTTAATCTAAAACAAATAAACAGTCGATACCTTACTGGCACATCGACATCGCCGACCCTCACCCGAACATCACGACACCACCACCTGACATCCTCGAGCTACCACCACATCGTGACCCAAAGCCCAACCATGACGTAATCTCTCGTCTTCGCTTCACCAGATGCGCGCGCTCTCGTTGGCCGGCCACGTAGCTCACGATTCCCTTGCAAACGTCGCAGTCCTCCACGCACGCGCCATCGAGCTCGCGATCTCCTTCACTGCTCGAGCTTCGCCTAGCAGTCGAGAAAATTACCTCTACCACCTCGAAACGAAAATGCGACCTCCCCCTTTTTCCGCAGTCGACCGAATCGATTTCTCGATTGACAGAGACGCGCACCTTCACTGTCCCAACCTCGAGCACTCCAAATTCACGAGCTCCTTTCTTCTGGTCGAGATGTTATCGATTCCCCCTTTTTTTTAAAAAAAAAAACTTGATTTCATTAGCACGGTGATTTGATTTGGGATGAAGGGCTTCGGCCATGATTTTTCCTTCCTCGTTTGATTTTGATTTAAAAGTTTTAACTGCTATAGCCCTCTTTTTTTTGACGAAGAGGGACGGCATGATGGAAGTGATAAGGAGACAAAGCTGTCTTCTTGTCTGCAAAAATATGGATATACGGAAAGGAAGTGTACTAAATGGAGATAATGAGGCGTGTTGGAGAAGGGAAAACTACAGTGCTATGAAATGAAATGAAAAAGGTATTGATAGAAGGCTGCTGTTGATTAATTTGACTAGTTATTTTATTAAATTTGTTTTCAAATTCCAGCGCGTCAACAAATCGTACGCTCACACCAAACTTCCAAATGCTACGAAAATTGAAATCCGACAACAATTAAATATTACAGATCCAATGGAACTCGTTTCGTCGAATTCCGAGACTGTGCCTCGGAAGGCTATTTTTAAATTCAACTTAAACTATAAAATTTTAAAACTAAACAAATCAGTGTTAAATTCAATTTTACAACTTCTATTATCCTCATTATTATCAATATAAATTTTATAAGCCTTCAAATTATTCTTAACACGCCTAAAACTCCATATTCAACATTTTACCCAACTTCAAATTATTTAATTCAATAATTTAATTATCAAATAAATGGGGATATTTGAATTAAGGTTAAAAATTAACTTTTAAACATTTAAAATCAATTAAATATTCCAATTTCAAATGCTCAAAAATTCTGGGTCGTCACATTCCTCCCCCCTTAAAAGAATTTCTTCCCCGAAATTACTAGTTAGGAAGAATGTTCCAATACCCGTTTACTATTTTCCAAAACCAAACTGTTCAACATCCTATCCACTATCTTTTTATAAAAGACCCATTATTATTCTTACTAACTTTCCAAACTTCTTTCATTAGGTTGTCACCAATATCATAAACCCAACCCTTCAAATTTCAATTAAAAACCCAATTGTGAATTACCAATTTTTTCTCAAAAATTTTCTAACTCCCTAAATTTCCAAAAATTTTTGCCAGCGTCTCCTTTGCGCGGCTAGCTCGGTACAACTACACAATGGCTCAACGGCCCCCAAATCTCAAAAATAAAACAAAAAGCCAAGTGGATAGATCCAAAAACCCAATCAAATTTCACAGAAATTTAAACACATACCTTTTTGTCGAGCAATTCTAATTTATTATATGAAATCAAAACCAATTTTCCTTTCCCTTTTTCATACCTGCATATCCTGTTTAGCAATAATATCCAATCACAACGTTCAAAAACATTTTATTGACTTCTTTTACACATTTTCAATATTTGCTTTATTTATGCCCGTACGATACACATATATCATCCGTACGCAATACCAAATCCGATCGCTCACTCGATCACACAATTTCACTTCCGAACTAGTATTGTCCACCCGACTTCCTAGTGCGGACTCAGATCTGGTTTCCTGATTAAAAACCGTCGTTCTCCTTGCACAGTCATAACTATGATAGAGAATTTCCAGAATCAATCAAAATTCCATATCCAGGCTCGCTGTTGAAAATCGAGTGAAAAATCCTAACTCGGGTCGATATAACTATCTCGAAATTCTGTGCCCGAATCCGGATTAAATAGCTATGCGAATAAAATAATATACGTGCATCCTACGTATTTGCTCCAACTGATTTTCAACTATATCAATTTCCCTTTTTATTCACATTTATTTTGATTATTATTCACTTATTCTCACTTTCCCTTGCCACAACTTCAGTTTTAATCTTTTTGTATTCCAATCCCAAATAAATTCAATTTGCTTTAATTTGCGAATTAATTTCAAACCTTAATACTTTTATTCTCATCTTATTCCCAACGATATTCGATTAATCATTCCTTAAATTAATTTCACTTACCAATTCGTTTTTATATCTCAAATAAAAGTTTGTTTGCAAACTTTTCTATCTTTAATTTCTTTGAACAATATCTTCAGTTCATCTTTCTTTACATATACAAATTAAATTAGATTTCAACGTTCAGTTATAATTATATTTTCTTAACAAATTTAAATCATTTGTCGTTATTGAAAATTTTCAAAAGGTTCAAAAAATTTCTAACTCCCAAAATTTTCGAATTTTTTTGGCAGAGTCTCCTTTGTACGGAGGAGCTTTTGCAATTTGACAAGAGATATGAATATATATACATCGACCCACACGGTCGGAAAATAGAAAAACAGTTCATATTTCCTATTTGTATTGCGTAGGCGTACCTTATTTAGCATTTTTAAGCAAGCGGCTTATTTATTTTAGCATTTAGCGCGGGAAAAACCAGTCAACGGCTTCCAAAAACCTGTACTTACTCAATTAAACATGTAAGTGACGAATATACAAATTTTATTAACATTTCAATTTATCTCAATAGCTAAACACAGGTATAACACAAGCAATATACACTAAACGCTGTCCATAAGTAAATTTATAAGGTTTCGACACAAATTTAAATGCTTTCAATCCATTCATCCACCATCTCACTTAATTTATTCTTATTCGTTCCATTTAAATGGCTTACACTCCATTTCTTACATTCAATTCATTTAATCCAAACGAACTCATTACATAATATATCTACAAGCCAAACATCTGCACATCAAATTGGTCTTCAACTTGCATTTCATTTCATTAACTAAACAAGTTTTATTTAAGATCATTCCATTAAACTCGACATAATCATTTCACAATTTCGCTTAAGTCAAGCTCTTATTCAAATATTACTTCAGTTATTTACTTCCTTCAAGATATTTCAACTTAAAACTCAAGTTATATATATATATATATTTTATAAGCACTTTCCAATTTAAATCCTTGATTTGATTTCAATTACCAACCAATTTCATCTATTAACTAATTTAAATTAGTTTATTCAGTCAACCATTTTTAATTTCATACTTCCAATTATATTCAATTCACCGACAATCCAAGCCGAATTCATTTACACTTCATTGCTTACATTCAATTTATTTTTCATCCAAACAAGCCATATCTATTACAGTTGATTCAAAAACCAATTTTATTGGCTTCTGTTAACCCATATAATTTATACAATCTCGTTTACGTCAAACGACAATTTTATTTTTGTGCAAGTCCAAAAATATTTACTTAAAAGAATATTCATTCCAGTTTATAACTAATTTGAATCGATACCAATTCAATCTATACTTAATTCAATTTCATTTTAATCGATTCCGTTCAATTTATTTTGCATTCTATATTCTCATTCATTTTATTTGAATCCATTTATTAATCTTGGTACATGTCATATTGGTTACATCAAATACTCATTTCATAATTTATTTGCAAACTAAACATTTGCCACATTAAATTGGTATTCGACTTTCATTTAACCAATTCAAGTTCCATCTCCATATTTTATTACCAATCAATTATTAGTTTGTTTATTCAAGGTTTATTCCCAATATTTTATTTTTATCTCAAACCACTTTAACTATTTTACTGGAGGTCAATTTATTTTATAATTTAAGTTTGGATTTTTATACGTTTCCCAAAATGCAGATCATTTTTATTTGGCTTAATTATTCCATTTCTAAATTTTTATAAGTCACAAACTTATTTATATCCATACTTCATCTATGTATAATCAATCCCATTCACATTTTACCTTTTAACTCGGGATTATACATTTTATTTATTCAATATATTTTTATTATTCCATAAACAATTTTAAATAAGATTCCAGAGTTTAAACAATTTTGCCAATTTTCCAAAACAACTTGAAATCACTATATCTTAAATCCCTTTCATTTCTAAAATCAAATCCAACTTTTGCAAACAATTCCAATTTTAAAATATTCAGGTAGCAATTCCTCTCTCGGAAACTTGAAAATGAACAACGATGATGTCGCGATCATCATCGAAATTATTTTCCAACGACCGAAAGAGTTTAGTGCTTTTATCTCTTTAACAACATTTTAAATATTTTAATTTCCAAATCTCACAAGATTTCAGATACAACTCAAAATATTACTATTATTCCTCCAACCCTTTTTGAAAACCGTTTTCCAACCCAAAGGAATTTAAAAATTTTCCCAAAAATTCCAAGTTGCAATTCACTTAAATCTATATTCAAACGTTCTCTGGAATTTTATCTCATTTCAATTTCAAATGTTTCTCTGGAATTCTATTTCAAGATTATAATCACCTTTACAGTTTACATTAACAAATCTCATTTGTATATGAAGTTTATTTCAATTTATAAATTACATTTGTAATCTATATTTCAAATTCCATTTTGTTATATAAATTTATTCTTCAACTTTGGTTATAAGTTTTCAATTTCTTATTCAATTTCTACACAATAGTGTTAATAATTTAATATTATCATTCCTTAACAATCAAGCATTCAAATACTATAATACTTTACAAAAATTATATCTTTTTATATACAAAAATAATTTGGGTAAAATTATTTCATTTACCCTACTTTGAAACAATACTGTGTCGAATTGTTCTATTCAAGTGTTTAGAGATCCCTATCAATAACGTTAATTACTCGTATTGACCAGAATCCATAAATTACTCAATAAACCAATCAACACAATATAAAACCATTTTATATTCACTAACAAATACGCACTCATATCTATGAATACACTCAAACCCATCCTAGAGTACTATTGACTCTATTTCAACAATTAATTCCCACTAGAGCCAAGGTTATCGCTAGCCTAAGCTCTGATACCAACTGCAATGACCCACAAATCTGTACTCTTTGAGTTAACACTATTCTACCAAAATCAACTCAAGGTGTTCAGAAATACGAACCATTTGGATTAAAGAAGAAGAGGTAGAAGAAGAAGATAGAAAACAATCAGAATCTAACCATCGCAGTGGAATAAAATATAATAGATAATAAATGATCTTTACACAAAAACAAATATATCTGTTCATATATTACATCATCAGAGTACATCAATCATAACTCAACATCAATAACATACAACCGGATACACAACTAAACAACACAGCGGAACATATATATAAACAAGTACGGGACTATGTATCGTCATCCAGCTCGTCTCCTGAGCTCCACGGCATCATATCCTGTATCCTATAATACTCGGTCTGACCCGAGCATTACAGTTAAATAACACCCGAGTCAGTCTGGAATACCAGCGTGAGAAAAATCACATTCAATTGATTGTTAAAGTTTCAAAAATCCTTTGAAAACAAAAGCATCTCGTAAGACCACGCCACAAATAAACATGTCGGGTTTTTACCTTACGATAGCTAAAACAAATTTTTATAGGAATCCTCTGATATTATAATAGGGTCTATATACAAATACTTATAAAATAGCCGAAATTGTTGCATCTATTAAATTCCAGCTACCAGCCACAGAGTGGGTAATACAAACAAAACTCGTACAAGGCTCGTAGGGAGAATGGATTTCCAACTAATGACTAGGCACTGGGGTACCACCTGTCACAGTACATGGCCTAGATCACAGTACTGAGGAGTACGCCCGCTCTACTACAACACAAGACTGGGACTACCTCTTACCGGATAACCCCGAGTGAGATCACCCTGCGGTTGGGATCAGCAACCGTCCGCTAAGCCGAAATAAAAAGGGACATCTAGACAGGAATGACCTCACCCTGCTCGAGTGCTACCCACCTAGCCTTGCTGCATAACCCTTGATTTTCAGTCATTCCCATTTGATGAGGCTTGATGCTATGCGACCTTTTTAGAACATATTCCTTAGAATGTCCATCGTCCACCTGACGATGTTTCGCAAGCATTCATCCATACAAGTCCGTCCCGGGTCCGAACGGAACCGAAGGCACTACTCCTACTACATCCATTTCGGAAAGATCCTCAGGATTAGTAGCGACTAGCCTTGCACTTCACTACTCCATCTTCGACTCCGAACACGTTTCAAGAAACGTACAAACCGGATCGAAGTGGTTTTCGAGAAATAAATCTCAATCCCGGTCTCTTCGAAACGATCAACGCATTTGTCCAATATAGGTAGTCGGTTATTTAACTATCAATTCACATTCACAAACATCCATCCATAAATAAATAATTTCACACATTATTCATATGCCTCAATATCTTTCAAGATATTTTTCTATTCTCAAATTCCCCTTTGAAAAAAGTTTTCAAACATCTTCCTTTACGGAATAAATTGGCCAAATACTTATTTTTTTTCTAAAAACATCAAGTACACACATTAGATTTTCAAAATAATTTAAAACATTTTATTTTAATATATACTTTGCAATATTTAAATCAAAATTACTTTAATACTTTATTCAAAATCATATACTTTAAAAATATTTTTAGCAAACCACTGTATAAAATATTAACCAATTTTTTTCCTTTTAAAAACATAATACTACAATAATAGATTTGAAAACTACTTACTTTAAGAATTTAACATTTAGAAATAGTAAATTTTCTCGGCATACTTTTTAAAACAATATTAAAACTTTCTAATTTATATTTAAAATTTCTTTGAAACCGTACTTGGCAATCCAGGGAAAAACTCTTCTCTATCACATCCTTTTTTTTAAAAAAATCTCCATTTATTTTAAACAAATTTCATATTCCTTTATAAATTCTCATCTTGAATTTATATTTCTAATATCCACTGATACTTTACTTTCCCTTAAAACCCAGTTTATAAATTCCATAATCTCCTTTCTCTTTTAAATCCAATTGTAAACACTTAATAAATTCCAAATTGATTTCCAAATCATTCCATTTAAAATAACTTCTTTTACTTACTCATTTATCTCAAAATTCATTAACTCTAGGTTTATTTCTTAATTAAAATTGAAAATCCCCTTTTAACAGAAAATACCAACCTCAGATTTTCCCAAATTTATTTACATAAAATTTTAACTTGATCTTTAAAGTGATTTCTTTATTACTTAATATAATATCACTTTAAGTTTAAACGTTCATCATTTCATTGTTTCCAGTTTACTTTCTACACTTGGATTATTTATTCGAAATTTAAAATTTCCTTTTATCCCTTTCCAATTTATTCTTAAATTTATTTAACTTCTCTATAATTATTTAACTTACCAAAATTTCTGCTTTACTTTCTTTCCAAATTCCAATCTTTCAGATTTTGTTAACTCAGTATGTCGAAGTATTATTAACTTCATCCATAGTATTAAATTATCAATATAATTATCACAGGATATCAAATAATCATTTCACAAAATATTCAATCAAACAAATATTTTGAGGAATCCAGTTGGATCCCTTCAACCTGTTTTCTCTGCATCCACAGACGTTAGCACAATATAAAATACCAATTTCACTTCCCGATCCAAACTGGCTATTTCCTTCTCGATTTTAGACCTAGTACAGACATTAGATGATTTTATTAATATTCAAACTAATTGAACAATTTATTTTCTTTTAATAAATTTAATTTACTAATGATTTAGTTTAAACTAAAAATTTCCTTTAAAAAAATCTATTCAGTAGCTAAAAAAAATTAAAATGAATAGGTTAACCAAGTTTTTTTTTCTTTTTTGTTCACGAAACCCATTATTAAAAATAAACCTAGCAAATTAATAGGTATGTGTGTATTTATTAATACTGCCCTTACTGTATATACATAAATGTATATAAGATATTCATATTTATTTCTACTTTTGTGAATAAACAAAACAGAATTTGTTTCTTTACTGTGAAATCTATATTTTAATACTTTAGCTTACTGTAATAAACTTTCCTGCATATATATAAAAATTAAATAAACTTAAAACAAAACATACTCACTGTCTCTAATTTAATTTAATTTAATTTTGAAACTTTTATATACTCATGAGAAATAATTTATATAGACAAAATCTAATCTTTCACAATTTTCTATGTATTATTTTTTCTCTCGAAATCTTGTATATATATATGTAACATTTCTGCTTTATCCAACTATACATATTAAATTCCTTCTAACCTATATATATGTATTTATTCGAAACAGCAAATATTCTTTACTGTAAAACCAAATACCATGATATATATTTATTTCTTTTTGTATATATATATATATATATATATATATATGATAAATTAAACTAAAAAAATGAAACCGCCTTCAACTTGCTTTACGGTAAACTCTCCTAGACTATACCTATCCAAAATATTTAATCTAAAACAAACAAACAGTCGATACCTTACGGCACATCGGCATCGCGACCATCACCCGAACATCATGACACCACCACTTGACATCCTCAAGCTACCACCAGATCGTGACCCAAAGCCCAACCACGACGTAATCTCTCGTCTTCGCTTCACCAGACGCGCGCGCTCTCGCTGGCCGGCCACGAAGCTCACGATTCCCTTGCGAACACCGCAGTCCTCCACGCAAGTGCCATCGAGCTCGCGATCTCCTTCACTGCTCGAGCTTTGCCTAGCAGTCGAGAAAATTACCTCCACCACCTCGAAACGAAAATGCGACCTCCCCCTTTCTCCACAGTCGAGCGAATCAATTTCTCGATTGACAGAGACGCGCGCCTTCACTGTCCCAACCTCGAGCGCTCCAAATTCACGAGCTCCTTTCTTTCGGTCGAGATGATATCGAATCCCTTTTTTTTTTAAAAACAACTTGATTTCGTTAGCACGGTGATTTGATTTGGGATGAAGGGCTTCGGCCATGATTTTTCCTTCCTCGTTTGATTTTGATTTAAAAGTTTTAACTGCTATAGCCTTCTTTTTTTTGACGAAGAGGGACGGCATGGTGGAAGAGATAAGGAGACAAAGCTGTCTTCTTGTCTGCAAAAATGTGGATATACGGAAAGAAAGTGTACTAAATGGAGACAATGAGGCGTGTTGGAGAAGGGAAAACTACAGTGCTCTGAAATGAAATGAAAAAGGTATTGATAGAAAGTAGGCTGCTGTTGATTAATTTAACCAGTTATTTTGTTAAATTTGTTTTCAAATTCCAACACGTCAATAAATCGTATGCTCACACCACACTTCCAAATGCTATGAAAATTGAAATTCGATAATAATTAAATATTACGGATCCAATAGAACTAGTTTCGTCGAATTCCGAGACTGTGCCTCGGAAGGCTATTTTTAAATTCAATTTAGACTATAAAAATTTAAAACTAAACAAATCAGTGTTAAATTCAATTTTACAACTTCTATTATCCTCATTATTATCAATATAAATTTTATAAGCCTTCAAATTATTCTTAACAGGCCTAAAACTCCATATTCAACATTTTACCCAACTTCAAATTATTTAGTTCAATAACTTAATTATCAAACAAACGGGGATATTTGAATTCAAGTTAAAAATTAACTTTTAAACATTTAAAATCAATTAAATATTCCGATTTCAAATGCTCAAAAATTCCAGCTCGTCAAAATAAATTAAAAGCTTCAATGTTGTTTTAAAAAGCATGTTTTAGAAAATTTATTATTTCTAAATAATTAAATTCTGAAGTAAGTATTTTTCAAATCTATTATCATAGTGATTATTTTAGGTGACTTGGTATTTTGGTTTTAAAAAGAGAAAAATCTTGTTTTATATTTATAAAGTAACCTCATTTTCAAATATTCCTATAGTACATATTTTTAATAAAGTATTGAAGTAGTTTCCAATTTAAATGTTAAAGTATATTTTAAAATAAAATGTTTTAAACTTATTTAAAATCTAAAGCTTTGTACTTGGTGTTTTCAGTGGAAATAAATTATGGGAGAAGAGATGGGTTTGAGAACTATTTTCAAAAGGGTTTGAAAATGGAAATATATCTTGCAAAGATATTTTTGAGGAAAATAAATAATGTGGGAAATAATTTATTGTGTGATGGATGTTTGTGAATGTTAATTGATAGCTAAATCATCGACTATCAATATTGGCCAATGCGCTGATCGTTTCGAATAGATCGGGGTCGTGATTTATTTCTCGATATCAAAAGGGTTTGAAAATGGACATATATCTTGCAAAGATATTTTTGAGGAAAATTAATAATATGGGAAATTATTTATTGTGTGATGGATGTTTGTGAATGTTAGTTGATAGTTAAATCATCGACTATCAATATTGGCCAATGCGCTGATCGTTTCGAAGAGACCGGGATCGGGATTTATTTCTCGAAAACCACTTCGATCTGGTTTGTACGTTTTCGTGGGTAAAACGAGTTCGGAGTCGAAGATGGAGCAGTGAAGTGCAAGGGTTTGTCGCTACTAATCCTGATGATGATTTCAAAATGGATGTAGTAGGAATAGTGCCTTTGGTTCCGTTCAGACCCGGGACGGACTTGTATGGATGAATGCTTTCAGAACAACGTCAGGTGGGCGATGAGGATTCTAAGTGAAACGTTCTAAAAGGTAACGCTTAGCCTCTAGCCTCATCAACCAGGGATGACTGAAAATCAGGGGTTATGCAGCAAGGCTAGATAGGTAGCGCCCATTAGGGTGAGGTCATCCCTGTCTAGATGTCCCTTTTTATTCGGCTTAGTGGTGCGATTGCTGATCCCAACCGTGGGGTGATCTTACTCGAGATTATCCGGTAAGGGGTAGTCACGGTCTTGTGTTGCAGAGGGTCGGGAGTGATCCTCGGTATGCTGATCTAGACCAGGTACCGTGACAGGTGGTACTCCAGTGCCTAGTCATTGGTTGGAAATCCATTCTCCCTACGCGCCTGTACGGTTTTGATTGTGCGCAACTATTGCTAAAACGTGAGATGCAAGCATTTCAGCTAAATTCTATTTTACTTTCTATAGACATTATTATAATATCAAAGAATTTTAATAAAAAGTGTTTTAGCTATCGTAAGGTAAAAACCCGACATGTTTATTTGTGGCGTGGTTTTATGAGATGCTTTTGTTTTCAATTTTGAAACTTTAATAATCAATTTGAGTGTGATTTCTCACACTGGTATTCGAGACTGACTCGGGTGTTATTTAATTGTAATGCTCGGGTCAGACCGAGTATTATAGGATACAAGAAAGGATGTTGTGGATTTCAGGAGACGAGCAGGATGGCAATACATACTTCCATACTTGATTATTATTCCGCTGTGTATTCAGTTTGAGGACAAGTTTATATGACTGTCAGTTGTATGTTATTGATGTTGTTGAACTCTGATGATGTATTCTGGCGATGTATGTATAAAACATATATATTTTTCTTTTGTGTAAAGATCTGTATTATCTATTATATTTTATTCTGCTGCCATTGTTAGATTCTGATGTTGTTTTGTTTTCTCTTCTTCTACCTCTTCTTCTTTAACCCAAATGGTTCGTATTTCTGTTCATCTTGAGTTAATTAATGTAGAATAGTGTTGACTCAAGGGGTACGGAACTGTGGGTCATTACAGTTGATATCAGAGCAAAGGTTAAGCCACAACCTTGGCTCTGGTGGGATTGCTCATTTAAATAGAGTCCGTAGTACTCTGGAATGAGTTTGAGTGTATTAATAAATATGAGCGCGTATTTGTTAGTGAGTATAAAATTGTTTTTATATTGTGTTGACTTATCGGCTGAATGTTTATGGATTCCGATCGATGTATGGGACGCCATGTCATTGATAGGGGTTTCTAAACTCTTAAACAAGATAAACCGACGCAGTATTGTCGTAAATAGGGTAAATGAAATAATTTTACCCAAATTATTTTTGTATATAAAGGAAATAATTTTTCGAAAATTATTATAGTTATACACACACACACATATATATATATATATATATGTGTGTGTGTGTGTGTGGATGCTTGGTTGTTAGGAATGATAATATGAAATTGTTATCATTGTTGTGTAAAATTGAATAAGATATTGAAATTATAACTAAAGCTAAGCAATAAATTCATATACAAAGGAAATTTGTAAATGTAGACTGTAAATGTGATTTGTAATTTAAAATAACGTTTCAGAGTAATATTTAAATGTGAATTGAAAGAATTTGGAATTTTGGGAAAAGTTAAAATTCCTTTGGGTGTGAAAATGATTTTTCAAGGGTTTTAGGAAGGAGTAATAGGAATATTACTCGGAAATATTTGAATTGGATTTGAAGTCTGGTGAGATTTAGGATTTAAAAATATTTGAAGGGATTTTAAAGAAATAAAAACACTGAACTCGTTTCGATCGTTGGAAAATAATTCTGATGGTGATTGCGACATCATTGGTGTTCATTTTCGAGTTTCCAAGAGGGGGATTGCTACCTGCATGTTTTGGATTAATGTTTGTTTGAGAAATTTGGTTCGATTTTGAAAATGCAAGGGAATAATTTGATTTAGACATATACATTTTCAAAATTGGGTATTGGAAGGAATAAGCCAAAACAAATGTATTTGGTATTTTGAAAAGTGAAATAGAAATCTAAACTTGAATTACAAATTAAATTGAACTCAAGTAAAGTAACAAAGTGATTTTTGAAGATAAAAATCAAAGATTGAATTGTAAATTGGAAGTGAGCCAACTGAATAATTAATTATTTAATATGGAAATGGAACATTAGATGGATAAATAAAAGTTGAAATTTGAGTTAATGATGGATTTGTATATAAAAGCCGAGTTATATATAGAAATTCAACTTGAAATTGTAAGTGAATTAAACATGAATTAAATATGGCATTGGATATTATTTTAACGAATTGAGAATGGAATTAAAATTTAAATGGATTAGGAGGATGGCTAATTGACTTAAATGAGTCGTGAATGAATTGAATTTGGAAATTAAAATTTGTAATGAACGAAACATAAGAACTAATCAAATAAATTTGTAGATTGAAATGAGATTTGATAAGTTAAAGTGAAAAAGAAAATTTATTCACAAATGAAGTGAGAATTGGAATAAATTGAAGTAAATTAACTTAAGTTAAAATAATTAGAAGCTCAACTTCGAATAAGAATGAAAATTCATTAAATAAAAGTTTGGGTTAAACTAATTTGGGAAGTGGTTATTAATATAAGAATCTAATGTTGTCAAGCTCAATGAAATGATTTTAAAATGTATGATTGGTTGAATAAAATAAACTTAAGTTATTGGATGGAATAGTTTGAAGAAAATAAATAACTTAAGTAAATTGTGAGATGGTCATTTAATATATTAGTTGTCGAGTTTAATAAAATGGTTTGGAATCAAACTTTTTGGATATGAAAGAAAATGCAATGAAAAGATTGTGAATAAATTAAAATGGGATGGAATCAAGTGTAACTTGAGTTGGAATCAATTTAAATGGTTATAAAGCTTAAGTAATTATTTATTCACATTAATATTGTCAAATTGCATAAGAAAACGGGTCGTTCGATGTAAACGGGATTAGATAAAATTCTATGAGTTATTAGAAATGAAATAGGATGATTTTGAAATCAGTTGGAATAAATATGAGTTTGTTTTGCTTAAATGAATTAAATATAAGCGGGTAAGTTGTAAATCACTTAAACTGAATGGAATGGTTTGAGAATTGGTTGTAAGCAATTGTAATAAGTGTTGGAACCTTATATGTGCTTATGGAAATTATATAACGTGCATTATATGTGAAATTTATGTGTTAGCTGTTGAAAGTAAGCGAAATGTTAATAAAATAACATATATTTAGTACTTATACGTTTAAATTGAGTAAGTACAGGTACCGGGAAGCCGTTTGGCTGGATTTGATCGCGCAAAATGTGAAAATAATAAGCCGCTTGCTTAAAAATGCTAAATAAAGGTACGCCTACGCAATAAAAATAGGAAATATGAATTGTTTTTGTTTTTCCGACCGTGTGGGTCGATGTATATATATTTATATCTCTTGTCAAATTGCAAAGGCTCCTCCGTATAAAGGAGACTCTGCCAAAAATTTTCGAAAATTTTGGGAGTTAGAAAAAAATTTTGGAAAAAATTTTGGTAGTTACAAAATGATTTCAAATTGGAAATTGAAATAAATTAGTGGATGAAACTAATTTAAAATAATGATATGAATCAGTTATAAATGGAAGATAAAATTCAATATTCAGCGTTGAAGATAAATTGAATTCATATGAAAACAGGAGAACCAATTTGAATAGAAGTAGATATAAATTAAGTGGTGAAGTGAAAATAAACATAAGAAGCATATAAAATGCTTATATTAAACTTAAGAAAGGAATGGTGAATTCTTAAGTAAGATTTGTTATTAGGAATATATTCTAAGTTAATATTTGAATGAAGACTTAATAAAAGTGATAATTGTGAATAAGTGAATAGAAATCAATTGAATGTGAATAAAAGATAATTGATATAGTTGATAATCAATTGAGACAAATACGTGAGTTGTACGTATATTGTTTTATTCGCATAGCAATTTGATCCAGATTCGAGCACAGAATTTCGAGATAGATATATGAGTTAGGATTTTTCACTCGATTTTCGACGGCGAACCCTGGATATGGATTTTAATTGATTCTGGAAATTCTCTATCATAGTTATGACTATGCAAGGAGAATGACGGTTTCTGATCAAGGAACCAGATCTGAGTCCGCACTAGGAAGTCGGGTGGATGAAACTTGTTCGGAAATAAAATTGTGTGATCGAGTAAGCGGTCCGATTCGGTATTGTGTACAAATGATATAGGTACATCGTACGGCTTAAATGGAATGAATTTTGAAAATTTTGAAAAGAAATGTATAAATTGATTTTGGGATTCTATGATTGGATGTTATGGCCAAGTAGGACATACAGGTGTTTAAAGGCAATGGATAAATTAGGATTTTGATTTCACGAGATAAATTTGAATTGCTCGACAAAAAAGGTATGTGTTTAAATTTCTATATGAAATTTGATTGGATTTTTGATCTAGCCACTTGGCTTTTGTTTTCTTTTGGAATTTGGGAGCCCGTAGAGGCATTTTGTGGTTGTACCGAGCTAGCCGCGCAAAGGAGACGATGGAGAAATTTTTCGAAAATTTAGTAAGTTAGAAATTTTTTGATAATTCAAAATTTGGTTTTAAATTGAAATTTGAATGATTGAGCAAATAATATTGTTTGAAAACTATCGGAGAGTTTGGGAAGTTAGTAAGAATGATAATGGGCCTTTTATAAAAAGATAGTTGGTAGGATGTTGAATTGTTGGTTCTGGGAAAAGTAAACGGGTATTGGACCATTCTTCTTAACAAGTAATTTCAAGGACGAAATTCTTTTAAGGGGAGAGGAATGTGACGACTCGGGTTTTTGAGCATTTTAAATTGGAATATTTAATTAATTTTAAATATTTAAAAGTTAATTTTTAAATTTAATTTCAAATATCACTATTTATTTGATAATTAAATTATTGAATTTAATAATTGGAAGTTGGGTGAAATATTGAATCTTCAATTTTAAGCCTGTTAAAAATAATTTAAAGGTTTGTAAAATTTATATTGATAGTACTGAAGATAGTAAAAGTGTTAAAATTTGATTCGAAAATGTTTTATTTAGCTTTGAAATTTTATCGTTTAAATCGATATTTAAAAATAGCCTTCCGAGGCACAGTCTCGGATTTCGACGAAAATAGTTCCATTGGATCCGTAATATTGTATTATTATCAGATTTCAATTTTCGTAATGTTTGGAGTGATCGTTTGGCCGTACGATAAGTAAACGCGCTGAAAATTTAACTGGAATTTAATATAATAACTGGATTCAAAGGGCTATCTTCTCCATACGATCGAATTAGGACTCGAAACCTTTTCCTTTGCGTTTGGAATAGGGGTATAACATTATAAATGCCTAGCGGCACGCCTTGATAGGAGGTCGAAAATTTTAAGTTGCGTTGTTGAGACGATTTAAATTTGAAATTTAAATATAATAGGTAATTATTGACCAGTCAAAAGCCATCAGCCTACTTTCTTTCACCATAACCCTTTTCCTTCGCATCAGAGCTTTTTGTCTCCTCTTCAGAACATTGTCGCCTTCCTCTTTCATGTTAACGTCAAGTCTTGCCCCCTCCATTTCCCTGTTAAAAATCACGTACCCTATTCTTTCTTCCTTCGTCTTTTCACAAATTCAGAGAATCAAAATAATGGCCGAACCGCATAATGGTGGCCGAACTTGCTTGTAAGCCCTGCTCCTTCCTGTTCGAAAATTTCTTCAGCCTCCACTCTCATATTCGAAAATCGAAATCGCGAACTCAATTAAGGGGTAGCGGCGAAGACTCGAGACCTTGAGCGCAGTGAGGTTTGAAGTGGATCGAGGAGACAATCTCGATCAGGAGGCACTGGTGGTCGGTCGGCGATTGAGGCTTTCTTGATGATTGGAAGGTCGGGAGCGAGGATCGTGTCACGAGTTCGAGGGAGAGAGAGCCGATAGCATCGTCAACTGGCGTCGATGGGGCGGCGTCCCCAGTCCGATATTGCGGCGGCGAATTCAATGGTAGGCCAGCGCTCAAAGTCGAGCTCGATGGCCGTAGTTGAGCTAGGGTTTTGTTTAGCACAGAGAGGTATGCAGTTTTATTTATTTATTTAGTTATTTATTTTGTATGTGTACCGATTGAGAAGGAATTATATATATACATATAAGGCTTTGGAAAAAATAGGGATTTATATAACGATGAGGTTTTTATCTATATAGATTATTTTCGCAAAATGAATACACATTTTTAATTTACTTGCTTATTTCAAAATGATGTATTTGGGGTAATTAAATTGGTTAATTAACTTGTTAATTACAATAGTACTAAAAGATTTTAAAGAGAAATTTTAGTTTAAATTAAATTAAATTGAAACGACCCGCACGTCCGTACCCCTTGAGTCAACACTATTCTACAACAATCAACTCAAGTTGTAAAGAAATACGAACCATTTGGGTTAAAGAAGAAGAGGTAGAAGAAGAGAAAACAAAATCAACATCAGAATCTAACCATCGCAGCGGAATAAAATATAATAGATAATAAATACTCTTTACTCAAAACTTAAATATCTCTGTTTATATATTACATCATCAGAGTACATCAATTACAGCTCAACAACAATATCATACAAATGGATACACAACAACTCAACACAGCGGAAATATATATATAACAAGTACGAGAGTACGTATCGTCATCCAGCTCGTCTCCTGAGCTCCACAGCTTCATAACCTGTATTCTATAATACTCGGTCTGACCCGAGCATCATAGTTAAATAACACCCGAGTTAGTCTGGAATACCAGCGTGGGAAAATCGCACACAATTGATTATTAAAGTTTCAAAAATCCTTCGAAAACAAAAGCATCTCGTAAGACCACGCCACAAATAAACATGTCGGGTTTTTACCTTACGATAGCTAAAACAATTTTTATAGAAATCCTCTGATATTATAATAGTGTCTATCTAAAAATACTTATAAATTAGCCGAAATTGATACATTATTAAATTCCAACTACTAGCCACAGAGTGGGTAATACAAACAAAACTCGTACAAGGCTCGTAGGGAGAATGGATTTCCAACTAATGACTAGGCACTGGGGTACCACCTGTCACAGTACGGGGCCTAGATCACCGTACCGAGGAGTACGCTCGCTCCCGTGCAACACAAGGCCGGGACTACCCCTTACTGGATAATCTCGAGTGAGATCACCCCGCGATTGGGATCAGCAACCGCCCACTAAGCCGAAATAAAAAGGGGCATCTAGACAGGGATGACCTCACCCTCCTTGGGTGCTACCCACCTAGCCTTGCTGCTTATCCCCTGATTTTCAGTCATTCCCATTTGATGAGGCTTAAGGCTAAGCGTTACCTTTAAGAACAATATCCCTTAGAATGCCCATCGTCCACCTGACGATGATTCGCAAGCATTCATCCATACAAGTCCGTCCGGGTTCGAACGGAACCGAAGGTACTATTCCTACTACATCCATTTTGGAAATATCCTCAGGATTAGTAGCGACTAGCCCTTGCACTTCACTGCTCCATCTTCGAATCCAAAACCGTTTACACGAAACGTACAAACCGGATCGAAGTGGTTTTCGAGAAATAAATCTCGATCCCGGTCTCTTCGAAACGATCAACGCAGTTGGCCAATATTGATAGTCGGTTATTTAACTATCAATTAATATTCACAAACATCCATCAAACAATAAATAATTTCCCAAATTATTTATTTATCTCAAAGATATCTTCACAAGATATATTTCTATTTTCAATCCTTTGAAAACAGTTTCAAAACCATCTTTCCTTTTAGAATAAACTTTCCCAAATATTTTCTGTCTCCTCTGAAATTACCAATCACAAAACTAGATTTTAAAATAATTTAAAACACTTTACTTTGAAATATATACTTTTAAAACATTTAAATTAAACTGCTTTAATAATTTGTTAAAAATACATCTTATATGAATATTTGAAAATAAAGTTACTTAATAAAATATAAAACTAGATTTTCACTTTTGAAACAAAATACTAAGTCACCTTTTAAATAATTACTACTATAATAGGTTTGAGAAAATACTTACTTTAGAATTTAAATATTAGAAATAATAAATTTTTCAAAACATACCTTTTAAAACAATTTTAAAACTATTAACTTATATTTAAAAATTTACTTGAAAACGTACTTAGTTATCCAGGGAGAATTCCAACTTCAATCACTTAAATCAATTTTCCAATTTGATTCCCAACTTATTCCATTTGAAATAAGTTTCTTTAATTACTCGGTTCATTTCAAATTTCATTAATTATGCACTTATTTATTATTGTTATTATTTTCCATTTGATTTTAAATCTTTTAACTGAAATATAAAATTTCAGCTTTTCCCAACTTCTTCTTTATTTTTTCTCAAAAATTTAAATCTTAAATTTTAAATAAATGTTTTATTCTTTTAATTAATATCATTAAAGATTAAAATTCATTAACTTCCTGTTTATTCAAATTTCCATTCTATACCAGGATCTATTTAGTAGAATTTTAAAGTCACTTTATTTCTTTTCAATTCATTTAAAAATTTATTCAAATTTCTATAATTATTTCACTTACAATTTCACTTCTTTTATTATCTTACCAAAATCCAATTTATATTGTTTTGGTAATTCATCATACCCAATGATATCCAATCTAACCATGGCATTCAATATTTCGATAAAGATCATCATAGGATATCAAATAAATCACAACAGAGGGTTTTAAATAATTTAAATAAATATTGAGGGATCCAGTTGGATCCCTCCAACCTTTTTTTTACCTGCATCCACAAACGTCAGCACAATATAATATACCAATTCCAAAATATTATACTATATCACATCAACCAATTCAAGCATTCAAACAATTGTTTAAATTTAATCATTTAAATTTAAATTTATAATCAGCTGAGTGAGATTAACTCACCTTTGCTCTTTGATTTGCAACCCGATTCAAAACCTGACATGTTTCTTCACTACTTCAGACCTTGTAAAAATATTATGTGATTTTATTAATATCTAAACTACTCGAAAAATCAACCACCTAAATATTTATTTAAAACTTAAATTTATTGTGTTAATAAAATTCCAGATTTTACTTTAGTGTTAAATCCTTAGTAACTAATTAAATGCACAGTTTCTACCATTAAATTAGAATATTCAAAATAATTTAACCATCACGTAGCACTCATGCATTTGTAAGTACTCGTTTTTAATAGGCTTGTAATATATGTATATTCATTGTCATACTGTCTATTTAACATTTAACAATAAGAATTTAAAAAGTAAAACAACAATTATAGCTTCTCAAATCTATGCATATAAATTGAAATACTTATATATATATGTGTGTATATATAAAAAAACAACTGCAGTGTAAAATATATATATATATATATTTTTTGTCTGCGCACATATGAATATAAACTTATTAAACTTTAAACAGAAAACAAGGATCGATACCTCATCGATCGAGTTCTGAAATCCTCTACGACTCTACCTCGCAACCTCCTGCCGCAGCATCCACCTCGCACGACAACTTCGAAGCACCGCATCCCTAATAGCATCGACCTCATCTGGCGAACGCCATCGCACGCACGAAAATCGCCATTCCCTTTTCGGTATGAATGAACGCGATTTCATTTGGCTCCAACCACATCGCGAGGCCGATTCGCTAATGAAAAGGAAAGCCTCAATCCCCTTCGTGCCGTCGCACCACCAAACGCCGCGATTTCGAATCGCTTACCCTCGAAAACAAAATCGAGCGAGGTGATGTTGTTGCGATTCCGAACGAGGCTCGGCCTCGATTCCTCCCTCCTCTTCTTCGATTTGATTCCATCGTTTTTTTTCATCACTGAGTGGTTTTAGGGTTTTAAAAGAAGAGGGGGGTTCGGCCCCCATTGATGCTTTTTCTCTTATTTTATTTTTATTACGCGGCTTATAGCTTCTACCAGAAGCCTCTTTATTTATTTATCTATTTATTATGTTAATATTTTATTTTTTTATTTTTAGTTTAATTCAAGCATTTTGATTGTCGATTGAACAGCTTAAAATTGGAAAAGTATGTGATTAAATGACAGGAAGATGGCGTATACCAGAAGCTTGATTAACTAAATTAAATTTCATCAAATTATTACCAATTAAATTTTCAGCGTGTTTATATATATATATATATATATATATATATATATATATATCGTACGCTCACATGACAACTCCAAACACAACGAAAATTAAAATCCGGTAATAATACAATATTATAGATCCAATGGAACTGATTTCGTTGCATTCCGAGACTGTGCCTCGGAAGGCTATACTAAATTCAATTTAAACGATACTAAATTTCAAAACTTAACAAACCATCCTTAAATTTGATTTCAACACTTCTATTCTCTTCAGTATTATCAATATAACTTTTGTAAGCCTTCAAATTATTTAATTCAATAATTTAATTAACAAATAAATTATAATATTCGTTGTTCAAATTAAAGTTGCCCTATTGAATACCTAAAACCAATTAAATATTCTGATTTTTTTTTTAAATGCTTGAAAATTTCGGGTCGTCACATTCCTCCCCCCTTAAAAGAATTTCGTCCCCGAAATTACTAATTAGGAAGAATGATCCAATACCCGTTTATTATCTCCCTAAACCAAACAGTTTCTAACAATTCAACATCTTACCGACTATCCTCTTATAAAGGACTCATTATTATTCTTATTAACTTCTCAACTCTCCCATAGTTTCAAACTATACTATTTGTTTAATCATTCGAGTTTCCATTTAAAACAAAATTTTGAATTATCAAACTTTTCTCAAATTTTTTCTAACTCCCTAAATTTTCGAAAAATTTCGCCAGCGTCTCCTTTGCATAGCTAGCTCGGTACAACTACAAAATGGCTCTACGACGTCCCAAATCCAAAAAGAAAACAAAAGGCCAAGTGGCTCGATCCAAATCCCAATCAAATTTCATACCAAAGTTAAATACATACCTTTTTGTCGAGCATTTCATATTTTTATCTTTTGAAATCAATCCAATTCTCTTTTCCCTTTATATTACCTGCATATCCTGCTTAGTACTAATATCGAATCACAATATTCCCAAATCGTCATATCCACTTTCTTACAAAATGTCAATATCTAATCATTCCAATATTATCTTAGATTATATTTGTAGTATCAATCTTCCATTTAAGAACTCAACATTCCTTCTTAAATTAGTGTAAGTATGAAATATGTTCCTTATACTTATTTCCATCTTACCACTTCAGTTTATATATATTTCCATTCATATTGACTCTTTCATTTTCATATGAATCCAGTTTATCTTTAACTCTGAATAATTAAATTTTATTTTTCATTATTCAAGTCATTATTTTAATTAGTTTCATTTACTAACTTATTTTAGTTTCCAATTCTAAATAGTTTTGTCGTTAACAAAATTTTCCAAAAATTTTCAAAAATTTTCTTAACTCCCAAAATTTCCGGAAAATTTTGGCAGAGTCCCCTTTTTACGAAGGAGCTTTTGCAATTTGACAAAAGAGATAAATATATATACATCGACCCACATGGTCGGAATAACCAAAAACAGTTCATATTTCCTATTTTTATTGCGTAGGCGTACCTTATTTAGCATTTTTAAGCAGACAACTTATTTATTTAGCAGTTAATGCAACCAAATCCAGCCACACGGCTTTCAGGTACCTGTACTTACTCAATTTAAACATGTAAGTGCGATATAAATGAAGTTTAACTACATTTCACTTATTTACAATAGTTAAAACATATGAATTTTAAAAGAAATTCAGACCAAACATTTTTCCATAAGCAACTTATACAATTTTCATACTAATTCCACTGTTCCAATTAATTTACAAACCATTTTCATTCAATTCGAATGGTTTAAAACTCAACCGCTTACATTTAATTTATTCTTAAGCAAACTGAACTCATATTTAATTCAATTGCACTCAAAATCAGTTCATTTTACTTCTATCAATTTATAGAATGTTAATTACTTCCATTTACATCCAATGACAATTTATTCTATGCAATTTGACGAGATCTATGTGAATAAATAAGTACTTATGTTTTATAACCAATTTAAATTGATTTCAACTCAATTTATACTTAATTCTATTCCATTTTTTTTTATTCACACTTCATATATTCTCGTTTTCATTGTATTTCAGATTTGAATCCTTCACCTGCATTTCATTTTATTAACCAAACCAGTTCATTCAAAACCATTAACAATTTAGGTTCATCTTCATTACCAATTAAATTTCCCCTTTTTTTTTAAATTCTTTCATGACCATTTATTTAACTCGACACACTCCATTTAAATTTCATTTACAATCCATTTATTTACATTTCATTCCATATTTGTTTATTCCAAACTATTTTATTTAGCTCGAAAACAGTCCAAGCTATCCCATTCAATAATTATTTCTCAACTTATTTAAACCATACTTCATTTGGTTCTTATTTATCCCATCCATTCACTTATTCAATATAATTAGTTTATCCACTCAATCCATTTTGAATTTTCATTTTCTAAAATATTATTTACAACCCACCAAATTTTATTTCGATCCAAATTCATTTTTACTTGATTCAAACTCAATCCAATATCATTAAACTTGGTTTCAAGTAGAATTCGATTCAACTCTCCCCCTTATATTCAGCTTATGTGACGCCCCACCTCTATACCCACGCTAGCCAAGAACACTCCGGAGTAGTGCTGTCAACTAGCACGGAGAATAAGGCTGTTGAGGAGCGACCATCCATGTAATTGCTTATCACACGGTGGCTATAAATAATCTTCGGAAACAAACATAGAAATAATCATATCACAAATCAGTCACAGATATCCATATCACAAAGGCGGAAGAAGATATGAATATATAACTAACACATGAAAGTGTACATCAGAGTAGTGGTCAGTAAGATCCACGATAATACAAAAGAATAGCAACACGTGCTATACAAAAGAATACAACTATGAGTCTATATCTCAAGTGTATACAACAAAAACTGCTAATCTAAACAGTTAGCCAAAAGTCAGAGTGATGAATCCCTGGGAAGAAGTCAAGCAGAAGCACCTGTAACATCTCGGTCTGACCCGAGTATTATTTAAGAAAATAATAAACGGATCAGTCTAGCTATAAATATCAGATGACATGATATAACATAAAAGATATGGCATAAACATAAACATCCATAACGACATACCACTATAAGTATGTAAATAATGATCAACAGAAGATCAATCAATAAGAGATAATCATTATCACAAGAATCTTCTCAAAGATTCGAAGAGGGCATCATACCCTAAACTTGTACTCATGACAAGTCAAAGAGATAAATTCCAGAAATCAACACAAGAGATCCAGAAATCATAAAAAGGGAAAGAGGCCTATCACATGATGGTCCGAAAACCAAGGGGAGCTACCCCGCATGTGTGAATGGAATCACACAGATTAAGGTCAAGACTAACCAAAAAGCAGAAAGGTATGTGTGAATGGAATCACACAAGTGGTGTCTAGTCTAACCTTGCAATGAAAGAGACATCGCGCAATTGCTAGTCTAATTCATAGAGCGATCATCAAGATCAACGAGAAGTGTCAATTACACTAAGCTAGTAAATATAGAAGTTTAGCTTCATGTCCCATAACCACTTGCTTAACTTAAATATTTACGAACAAACTGTAAATCTTCACTAATAAAATTGTCACAAGAGGTTCAATCGAACAAGTCCAAGAATTAACCGACGAAGTGAACGCAAGCGTTTCATACCACTTGTTTTACTAAGTCGTTTAATTAGATTTCTCATCCGAGTGAGGTAAAGGCTTGTATATACTAATAGATTGGAAAACGGTTTAAGAAAAGAGCTTTGTTATTAAAAATAGAGTTGAAATTGTTGGTTAAAAGAGTTTTGATATTTACTACTAGTATTGAAACCTTTATATTATAAAGTGACAAAACACATAAGCAAGTGTAGAAACAATCAGTCACAAAGATCGCATACGGAGATGCGAATAAAATCCAAGGAAATCAGCTCAATATTTTTCAGATAAGATCCCCTACGCAGAGTTATACGGGGTTCGACCTGCCCGGTCAGGTCGCGGGGGTCCAGGGGGCAGCGCCCCCGGCGGGGTGCGGGGCAGCGCCCCCGGCGGGGTGCGGGGCAGCGCCCCGTCACGGTACGACCTAAGTGAAGACAAGCGGCTTACGACCTAAAGCAAAATGAGGTCTAACGACCTAAAGAGTTCGCGGCCTAAGGGATACGACCTAAGTGGCGCGACCTAGTGGATGACAGGTCATACGACCTAAGGGTAAGGTCGGAGGCGACCTACGACTTAGTGGGGTCGAACGACTTAAGGACAGCCGACTTAACAAACAGGTCATACGACCTAAGGGGATGCGCGACCTAAAAGATGGCGCGACCTAAAAGATGGCGCGACCTAAGACCTAGCGACCTAAGGGGATGCGCGACCTAAAAGATGGCGCGACCTAAAACCTAGCGACCTAAGGGGATGCGCGACCTAAGAAAGGATCAGGTCGAACGACTTAAGGGTGATGCGACCTAAGACCTAAGCTCAGGGTGAACGACTCAACAAGGTTCACGACCTAAAGGGGCGCGACTTAATGGGTTATATGACCCAACGACCTAAGCCACTAACTCGCGAGCGACCTAAGTCCTAGGTCGTGAGCGACCTAACTGCGAGTGAGCAAAAAATGGCCAGAGCCAAAGCAGAGCGACCTAACGGCCATACGACCTACGACCTAAGGTCCTGAGCGACCTAACTCCGAAAACACGAAAATGGCCAGAACGACCTAGGGGTTAACTCGTACGCGACCTACGACCTAAGGTCCACACGACCTAACTCCGAGCGAGCTAAAAACGGCCAGAACGACCTAAATGCAGAAATTTCACCCAAACACCAAAAATCGGAGTCTTTCGCCAATCCAATCCAAACCAAAAGCAAATATGCATGCTAAAGTGATAGGGAATCATTCCCAACAGTCCAAGATAGATATAGACTAGATTTGTGAGATAAAAATCTCACCTTTGCACTAAAGTTTATAAAGATGAAGCTTGAAAGCAAGGAGAAGCAATCCAAAGCTTGAATCCAATATCTTCTACTTGAATTTGGAGTTGAATGTTGGATTTGCAATTGAATTTGTGCTTGGAGTTTTAATTTCCCATTCCCTCCACCATTAATGCCAAAGCTTGATTAGTTAGGAAATTTATGAAGAGTGAGGAGAAGAGGGTTGGAACTTGGGCTTACTAGGCTAAACTAACCCAAAGTCCAAAGCGGGAAAAGTCAGTGAAATTTCACTAACTCCAAACCTATCGATGTTTATACTTAAAAAGTTGTAAACGACATTTCGAACTCAATGGAAGTGGTCTCGAGTCCTAATTTGACCGTTTGCAAAAAGTAGCTTTTTGGACCAAAATCCGATTAACGAGTTAATATTTAAATAAAATATTTAAATACAAACTCGATAAATATGCGGGTTGTTACAGACTCCCCTCCTTAAAGAAATTGCGTCCTCGCAATATATATAAGATGGAAATAAAAAGTAACAACCATAAAAGCATATTAACACAAGAGGAATTTTGAAATAAGAAGTTCACCTCTAGGAGAATGAGTAAGCAAGTCCGGATGTGTACGCTCGATGAATTCTCTGGATTCCCAAGAACAATCCTTAGGATTTGAGGACCATTGAACTTTCACAAGCGGAACATCTTTATTTCGAAGTCGTTTAACCTCAGAAGCTATAACTCGAATAGGATGCTGCTCATAAGTTAAATTCGGCAAAACTTCAATTTCTTCCACAACAGCAGGCTCAAGAATAGAATCGGAATCCCGAAGGCATTTCCGTAATTGAGAAACGTGAAATACATCATGCATAGCAGAAAACTGAGCCGGCAATGCAAGGCGATAAGCCATGGAACCAATACGTTCAGTGATAGGAAATGGCCCAATATATCGAGGCGCTAACTTCCCCGATCGACTGAAACGTACAACACCCTTCATAGGTGAAACACGAATAAAAACAGGATCCCCAACAGAAAATTCTAATTTCCTTCTTCGATTATCGGCATAGGATTTTTGTCTACTCTGAGCTTCTTTCATCCTATGTCGAATAAGTTCAATCTTTTCCGTGGAATCACGAATAAAGTCTGGACCTAAAACCAGCTTCTCACCGGCCTCAAGCCAACAAGAAGGAGATCGGCATGGCCTTCCGTAGAGTGCCTCGAAAGGTGCCATACCAATACTAGATTGGAAGCTATTATTATAGGAAAACTCAACAAGTGAAACATGATCTTCCCAACTTCCACCAAAATCAAGCACACAAGCACGAAGAAGATCTTCAAGAGTTTGATTCACACGCTCGGTTTGTCCATCGGACTGGGGGTGATAAGCGGTGCTAAAATTAAGCTTCGTTCCTAAAGCTTTTTGAAGACTCTTCCAAAATCCACTAGTAAACAATGGATCACGATCGCTAACAATAGAAGTAGGAACTCCATGCAATTTTACAATTTCCTTGACAAATAGCCTGGCCAAAAGAGGAACGGTTCGGTTAGACCGAACTGGAATAAAATGGGCGGATTTAGTAAGTCTATCAACAATCACCCATAAGCTATCATGACCCGAACGAGAACGGGGAAGGCCATCTATAAAGTCCATGGAAATTTGATCCCACTTCCAAATTGGAATTTCTAAAGGTTGCAATAACCCACCAGGCCTTTGATGTTCGGCCTTGACAAGCTGGCAAGTCATGCAACACTTAACAAAGTTAGCAATATCAGATTTCATTCCCTCCCAATAATAAAGTCGCTTCATATCAGCGTACATTTTACTACTACCGGGATGAATGGTGAATTTAGAACAATGGGAATCTTCTAAAATATCTTTACGAAGATCTCCAATATTTGGTACGATAGGTCTACCAAATTTTCGAATGCCGCCACGAGAATCAATATCATAGTCTTTCAAACCTTCAATATTAATTTTATCCTTAACATTTTTGCCGAGAAGAGCCAATTCAGAATCTAGCCCTTGAGCTTCAAGAATGCGGTCTAAAAGAGAAGGATGAGCCTCAAGGCTGCATAAAACAAGCGATGAGCATAAATCGGATACGCTCTCTCGAATCTCACAAGTGGATAAGATCTCGAGATCGTTCCATTCGGATATCATCATAGAAACAACTGCTTGTTGCTTACGGCTAAGAGCATCGGCGACTCGATTACCCTTACCGGGGGTATAAAGAATATCAAGATCATAAGGTGCAAGGAACTCGAGCCAACGCTGTTGACGTAAATTAAGTTCTTTTTGAGAAAATAAATATTTCAAAGACTTATGATCCGTGTAAAGAATAAATTTCTCTCCCAATAGATAATGACGCCACATTCGAAGGGCGAAAACAATAGCCGCGAGCTCTAGATCATGTGTGGCATATCTAGTCTCGGCCGGCTTCAATTGCCTAGAAGCATAAGCAACAACACGTTCTTTTTGCATAAGAACGGCACCCAAACCAACGTGACTAGCATCGGTATAAACAACAAAATCTTGATTCCCCTCGGGAATAACAAGAATAGGAGCATCGGAAAGGAGTTCTTTCAATTTCTGAAAAGAGGCTTCACATTTGTCCGACCAAATGTATTTAACTCCCTTCTTAGTCAAGCCAGTAAGAGGCACGGCAATCTTAGAAAAGTCTTTAATAAAACGACGGTAATAGCCCGCCAATCCGAGAAAACTACGAATCTCTGTCACACTCTCCGGTCTCTTCCAATCTTGAATCGCTTCAATCTTTGAAGGATCCACAGATATCCCGGATTCGGAAATAATATGACCGAGAAACTTCACACGAGATTGCCAAAAGTGGCATTTAGAAAATTTCGCCTTTAATTGATTACTCCTAAGTGTTTCCAATACAATCCGAAGATGTTTCTCATGTTCCTCCTCGGTTTTTGAATACACAAGAATATCATCAATGAATATGAGAACAAACCGATCGAGGAAATCTTTGAAAACTCGATTCATGAGGTCAACGAAATAAGCTGGAGCATTCGTTAACCCAAATGGCATAACAAGCCATTCATAAGATCCATATCGAGTACGGAATGATGTCAACGGAATGCTATCCTCGGCGATACGAAGCTGATGGAAACCGGTAGCCAAGTCCAATTGTGAAAAGACCTTAGCACCACTAAGCTGATCGAATAGATCATCAATCCGAGGCAAAGGATATTTATTTTTAATAGTAAGATCGTTAAGCTTGCGATAATCTACGCAGAGCCTCAGAGTACCATCGGATTTCTTTACGAAAATAGCCGAAGCTCCCCAAGGCGAGGAACTAGAGCGAATAAATTGCCTCGTCTCCAACTCAGATAATTGTTTACGCATCTCCTCATTTTCCTTATTGGACATGCGATAAGGAGGACGAGTAATAGGTTGAGCTCCAGAAACAAGATTAATTCTGAACTCAATTGCTCGTTTAGGTGGTAAACCTAAAACGGGCTCGAATATGTCGGAAAATTCACGAACAACATGAATACAAGAAATAATATCATCTTCATCATCATCATCGTTATCACGAGGATTTAAAGAATATAAAGATGCCACCAAACATGATTCTGAATCTTTAAGATTAACAGAAATATGTTTAACAGATTGTGGATGTCGGAGATGAATAGTCCGCTCAGGACATAGGATATGGGCTTGATAACGGTTAAGCCAATCCATTCCCAAAATTATTCCAAAGCCTAAGTAACGCATGACATGCAAATCGGCTAGGAAAGAAAAATCACATAAAATAATCTCCACATCTTTACAAAGCAAACTAAGAGTTGCGGATCCACCAACAGGATTCGCAATTTTTAAAGAAGTCATCAATGCAGTAACACTTAAGGAAAAAGTGTCTACCAGTTCCTTTGATATAAAGGAATGGGATGCACCCGTATCAAAGAGAACTCTAATAGGTTGATCATGAAATAAAATAATACCATCAAGAATGGAATGAGAAATACCTTGGCCACGAGATGTGTTGCCAGGGGCTTGAGCCACATTTAACTTTCCCTCATTCCTGCTTTTACGTTTGAGGCATTGATGTATAAAGTGATCTGGGCTCTTACAATAGCGACAAGATTTGGGCTTAGAGCACTTATTCGCATAATGATCCCCAGACCCACAGTTGAAGCAACTCGCACCACTAGGAGAAGGATACTTTGCCACAGGGGTTGCCTGCTTACCCTTTTTGTTGGGATAAGGACCCTTGAATTTGTTTGGCCTCTTCTTGTTGTTGAAGTTTGGTTTAGCGCCTTCCACTTCAACATCACTCTCTCTATCAGCCTCTTCAAGACGAAGAGCGATATCGACGAGTTGATCAAATGCGACTTCTAGTTTCAGGAGCAGTGGCTTCTTAAGACTCTTATTTAAGCCATAAACGAACCTCTGGTTCTTCTTCAATGGGGTGTTGATGTATTCAACCCCATATTTGGAAAGCGACTCGAAGGCTGCGACGTAATCAGTCACAGAGGATTGACCTTGAACAAGGTCTATAAAACGTCGAGCCAAGCTTACTTTCCCAGCTTCTGGTACAAACTTTAACTCGAAGCGTCCCTGAAATTGCTCCCAGGTGAGATCCGCTTCATTAATTTCTGAAATAAGGAGTTCGTACCAGTCCAATGCTCTCTCTTGGAGCATGCTGGAAGCCACCTGAACGCGGTGGAGATCGATAAGATTCATGCGAGAAAAGATTCGATCGCATGATTTTAACCAAGCCTGGACCTCGATGATATTTTCCGAACCTTTGAAGGGCTTCCCACCCAAGTTGGTGTAATCGCTGCACAAGCGTGCAAATCCCGACTTTGGGTGAGTAGGTTCCGGGTTAGCTCCAGCTGCTTGAGCATTAGTTACTAAATCAAGAAGCTGTTGAGCAGTCATAAAAACTCCATCCGGAGGAGCAGCACCAGATGATCCAGTTCTGGGACGGCCTGGTCTAGACATTCTCTTCCTTAAAGAAAGAAAGAAGAGAAGGAAGAAGGTTATTTACCAATGAACATCAAGCAATCTTGATAGATAAAACAAGGAATCATAAAGGAAATAGGATGAGTCGGTACGAAGACTCAAATTAATCCTATGGTATGACTCCTAAGATAGACCTAGGACGATGATCCTTGTTAAGTTATTCTACATTGTCCCGAAGTTTGGCTCTGATACCAAGCTGTGACGCCCCACCTCTATACCCACGCTAGCCAAGAACACTCCGGAGTAGTGCTGTCAACTAGCACGGAGAATAAGGCTGTTGAGGAGCGACCATCCATGTAATTGCTTATCACACGGTGGCTATAAATAATCTTCGGAAACAAACATAGAAATAATCATATCACAAATCAGTCACAGATATCCATATCACAAAGGCGGAAGAAGATATGAATATATAACTAACACATGAAAGTGTACATCAGAGTAGTGGTCAGTAAGATCCACGATAATACAAAAGAATAGCAACACGTGCTATACAAAAGAATACAACTATGAGTCTATATCTCAAGTGTATACAACAAAAACTGCTAATCTAAACAGTTAGCCAAAAGTCAGAGTGATGAATCCCTGGGAAGAAGTCAAGCAGAAGCACCTGTAACATCTCGGTCTGACCCGAGTATTATTTAAGAAAATAATAAACGGATCAGTCTAGCTATAAATATCAGATGACATGATATAACATAAAAGATATGGCATAAACATAAACATCCATAACGACATACCACTATAAGTATGTAAATAATGATCAACAGAAGATCAATCAATAAGAGATAATCATTATCACAAGAATCTTCTCAAAGATTCGAAGAGGGCATCATACCCTAAACTTGTACTCATGACAAGTCAAAGAGATAAATTCCAGAAATCAACACAAGAGATCCAGAAATCATAAAAAGGGAAAGAGGCCTATCACATGATGGTCCGAAAACCAAGGGGAGCTACCCCGCATGTGTGAATGGAATCACACAGATTAAGGTCAAGACTAACCAAAAAGCAGAAAGGTATGTGTGAATGGAATCACACAAGTGGTGTCTAGTCTAACCTTGCAATGAAAGAGACATCGCGCAATTGCTAGTCTAATTCATAGAGCGATCATCAAGATCAACGAGAAGTGTCAATTACACTAAGCTAGTAAATATAGAAGTTTAGCTTCATGTCCCATAACCACTTGCTTAACTTAAATATTTACGAACAAACTGTAAATCTTCACTAATAAAATTGTCACAAGAGGTTCAATCGAACAAGTCCAAGAATTAACCGACGAAGTGAACGCAAGCGTTTCATACCACTTGTTTTACTAAGTCGTTTAATTAGATTTCTCATCCGAGTGAGGTAAAGGCTTGTATATACTAATAGATTGGAAAACGGTTTAAGAAAAGAGCTTTGTTATTAAAAATAGAGTTGAAATTGTTGGTTAAAAGAGTTTTGATATTTACTACTAGTATTGAAACCTTTATATTATAAAGTGACAAAACACATAAGCAAGTGTAGAAACAATCAGTCACAAAGATCGCATACGGAGATGCGAATAAAATCCAAGGAAATCAGCTCAATATTTTTCAGATAAGATCCCCTACGCAGAGTTATACGGGGTTCGACCTGCCCGGTCAGGTCGCGGGGGTCCAGGGGGCAGCGCCCCCGGCGGGGTGCGGGGCAGCGCCCCCGGCGGGGTGCGGGGCAGCGCCCCGTCACGGTACGACCTAAGTGAAGACAAGCGGCTTACGACCTAAAGCAAAATGAGGTCTAACGACCTAAAGAGTTCGCGGCCTAAGGGATACGACCTAAGTGGCGCGACCTAGTGGATGACAGGTCATACGACCTAAGGGTAAGGTCGGAGGCGACCTACGACTTAGTGGGGTCGAACGACTTAAGGACAGCCGACTTAACAAACAGGTCATACGACCTAAGGGGATGCGCGACCTAAAAGATGGCGCGACCTAAAAGATGGCGCGACCTAAGACCTAGCGACCTAAGGGGATGCGCGACCTAAAAGATGGCGCGACCTAAAACCTAGCGACCTAAGGGGATGCGCGACCTAAGAAAGGATCAGGTCGAACGACTTAAGGGTGATGCGACCTAAGACCTAAGCTCAGGGTGAACGACTCAACAAGGTTCACGACCTAAAGGGGCGCGACTTAATGGGTTATATGACCCAACGACCTAAGCCACTAACTCGCGAGCGACCTAAGTCCTAGGTCGTGAGCGACCTAACTGCGAGTGAGCAAAAAATGGCCAGAGCCAAAGCAGAGCGACCTAATGGCCATACGACCTACGACCTAAGGTCCTGAGCGACCTAACTCCGAAAACACGAAAATGGCCAGAATGACCTAGGGGTTAACTCGTACGCGACCTACGACCTAAGGTCCACACGACCTAACTCCGAGCGAGCTAAAAACGGCCAGAACGACCTAAATGCAGAAATTTCACCCAAACACCAAAAATCGGAGTCTTTCGCCAATCCAATCCAAACCAAAAGCAAATATGCATGCTAAAGTGATAGGGAATCATTCCCAACAGTCCAAGATAGATATAGACTAGATTTGTGAGATAAAAATCTCACCTTTGCACTAAAGTTTATAAAGATGAAGCTTGAAAGCAAGGAGAAGCAATCCAAAGCTTGAATCCAATATCTTCTACTTGAATTTGGAGTTGAATGTTGGATTTGCAATTGAATTTGTGCTTGGAGTTTTAATTTCCCATTCCCTCCACCATTAATGCCAAAGCTTGATTAGTTAGGAAATTTATGAAGAGTGAGGAGAAGAGGGTTGGAACTTGGGCTTAATAGGCTAAACTAACCCAAAGTCCAAAGCGGGAAAAGTCAGTGAAATTTCACTAACTCCAAACCTATCGATGTTTATACTTAAAAAGTTGTAAACGACATTTCGAACTCAATGGAAGTGGTCTCGAGTCCTAATTTGACCGTTTGCAAAAAGTAGCTTTTTGGACCAAAATCCGATTAACGAGTTAATATTTAAATAAAATATTTAAATACAAACTCGATAAATATGCGGGTTGTTACAGCTTAAGTCAACTTATTTGATTTATTTAAATTTTTTTTCTATACTTAAGCTCATTTCATTTTGCAAATAAATCTCTCTTTTCAATTTAACTTGATTCTATTTTAATCCAATCTCATTTCAAACTTCAAATTTATTTGACTAGTTATTATAAATTTCAAATTTCCAAATTCGATTCATTCTCAGTTCACTTAAATGAATTACAAAGTCATTTCAATCTATTTCTACATATTTGGATTTTATTCACAATACAAACCATTATTATTTTAATCCAATTCCATTTTTATTCGATACATTTCCTATTATATATATAATTTGTTAATGCTTCAAGTTAAATTTTAATTTATAATTCAAGTTTTGAATTCACTAGCCATTTTCAATTTACCACCAAATTCCATAAACTCACAATTCAGTTACATTTACCTTACTGACAATTCAAGTCGAATTCAAATTATAACTTGAGTTTTATTTCCAATCTTCATTATTAGCTTACAATTCAGCTTCTATTTAACTACATTGAACTCCATTTAGACATTTCATTAACTAATTGATTATCAATTAGTTCTTCCCTTATCTATAATCCAACTCTTGAATTTTGATCCCAAATATCACTGCATTTAATTTTCTTAATTCAATTTAGTTTATAATTCAAGTTTTGATTTTTATTTTATTCTTCAATTCATCGATAATATTTATTTTGGAGTTTTGTATCTCACTTTTCAAATTTAATAAGTCACAACTTATTATTTACACAATTCCATTCCTCATAGGCTTGAATATATTATTCTTTTATTTTTAACTCAAGCCTTATGTTTATTTATAACCCAAGCATATTTTTATTCCTATGGATTTTTAGTTTCTTTACAAGTTATTCTAATTTATTTACTTCAATCCAATCCTTAACCAATTTTACTTTACATTTATCCAGGTAAGAATTTAATTCCATTCAATAATTCAATTGAATTCTTATTCCAAATCAATTTTATTTTAACTTGCTTTGCCAATTTTTTTTTATTTTAACTCAGTTTTATTTAACTCAATTCGATTTCAACTTAATTCGAAAAACGACTGGATATTATTTTTCAGCCTAATTAATTAATCAATTTCATTCCAGTTAAGTTTTTATTTTCCAATCCAAGTTAACCTCATTTTATCCTTTTAAATTTAAATTCCATTATTCAAAGCTTATATTTCCTTCATGATTTAAAATCATCTCAATTTATAAGCTTACAACTATCTCATCAGGATTTTTAAACACCCGGCTTTTGGTTTAGAATCATCTTGAAATCTCCAACATCTCAAATCTCATTTCTCAAAAACTTTAAACCAATCCTGGCTTTTATTCCCAACAAATTTCCTTTGAGATTTTCAAAAACAACTGGCTTTTTTGAACGAATAAATTTTTGGCAGCAATCTGTCACTTAGAAACTCGAAAATGAACATCGATGATGCTGCAGTCATCACCGAAGTTATTTTCCATCTATTGAAGTGAATTCAATGCTATATCTCTTTCCAAAATTTATTTGAAACAATTTCCCTTCAGAAATAACCCAAAAACAACAATGCTACAATTTATCTTCAAAATACTTCCAAAATTTCCGGGGTTTTCAAGTTTCAAATTCTATTTTAAATTCAAATTTAACTATAATGCATTTGTATAATTTATGCTTATACAAATTCTCATGTGATCATTTTTCAATTTGTAATTTACATTTATAATTCATATTTATAATGAATTTATTCCCTTCAACTTTGGTTATATTTTCAATTTCTAGTTAAATTTTCCATACGATAAGGATAATAATTTTAAATACCATTATTTCTAACATCCAAGCAACCATATATATTAGCTAAATAGTTTACAATACATTTATTTATATCAAAATATATTTTGGGTAAAATTATTTCATTTACCCACATTTAAAACAATACCGTATCGATTGTTCTATTCAAGTGTTTAGAAACCCCTTCGATACAGTTGTACAGACTGTGCCGACGAAGGTTCATATGCCACTCAATAAACCAATCAACACAATATTAAAACAATTTATATTCACTAACAAATACGCGCTCATATCTATTAATACGCTCAGACTCATTATAGAGTACAACGAACTCTATTTTAATGAGTAATTCTCACCAGAGCCAAGGTTATCACCAACCTATACTCTGATACCAAGTGAAACGACCCGCACGTCCGTACCCCTTGAGTCAACACTATTCTACAACAATCAACTCAAGTTGTACAGAAATACGAACCATTTGGGTTAAAGAAGAAGAGGTAGAAGAAGAGAAAACAAAATCAACATCAGAATCTAACCATCGCAGCGGAATAAAATATAATAGATAATAAATACTCTTTACTCAAAACTTAAATATCTCTGTTTATATATTACATCATCAGAGTACATCAATTACAGCTCAACAACAATATCATACAAATGGATACACAACAACTCAACACAGCGGAAATATATATATATGACAAGTACGAGAGTACGTATCGTCATCCAGCTCGTCTCCTGAGCTCCACAGCATCATAACCTGTATTCTATAATACTCGGTCTGACCCGAGCATCATAGTTAAATAACACCCGAGTCAGTCTGGAATACCAGCATGGGCACCCAATTGATTATTAAAGTTTCAAAAATCCTTCGAAAACAAAAGCATCTCGTAAGACCACGCCATAAATAAACATGTCGGGTTTTTACCTTACGATGGCTAAAACAATTTTTATAGAAATCCTCTGATATTATAATAGTGCCTATATACAAATACTTATAAATTAGTGACGCAGCGGATTAACAGAAAATCGATATAACGATGAAAGTAGCAATCGGTGGATTGATGAATACCAAAATGCCCAAATTCGTTGATCCGAAGATACCGAATTCTAGCTATCTCTAACATGTTGATCGCGCACGATACCGTGAAAGAAGATCTTCAATTCTTCAAGCGTTGATCAAGCGCACTTGATTCCGCGAATCGGCTTCAACAATCGTTGATTCGAGCGCACTCGAATAACCGAAAGTGGAGATAGGAGATTACACTCAACTACCAATTTAAGATGAAAGCACACAGCAATCAACAAGAAATTTTATTCAAAAATCAACCAAGTTACAAATGACAACACACATCCCCTATTTATAGCTTTTCACAACCGGCTCCTTAAGTCGTTGCCGACTCATGCCCCATGGTACACGACTCACGACTCAACAATTATTAGCGACTTAACAACCCCTCATAACACTACATACCAGTACTCATATACACCACATACGACTTAGATAAGGTCGTGTCCGACCTAATGACATCACGATACCTACCGACTCAACTTAAGTCGGCAGCGACTTAACTCACGCGGCTTTACAACACAATGCCGACTCAACAACATACCGATCTACGGTTTACAATGACCCAATACAATGACTCAAAGCTTCACCGACTCAGCACTTTACATCACTCAGGTCGTATACGACCTAATTACATACGACATAAGAACAAATAACAAACGACTTAATCCTACAACGACTTATCATTCTTCGGCACAAAGATCAGCGGTTTAGCATAGGTCGTTAAGTTGTACGCGACTTATCATGGGTCGTTAAGTTGTACGCGACTTATCTTAGGTCGTGAATTCCCTATCCACTTGCTTGTCAGGTCGTGGCCGATCCAAGCCCTTATCCCTTGCTCTCCCTTAGCTCCTATGGCTATAAGTCGTGAACGACTCATAGTACTCGAACGACTTAAGCCCAATGAACACTTAGGTCGTGCTGCACCATCCTCCCCGGGTTGAGAAAAATTCGTCCTCGAATTTGTTAATTCTTCCGCATCCGATTGTTCATCTCCATAGTATGGCACAAGATACTTAACATTGAACACGTCAGAAGTGTATACATCCTCCGGCAGCTTCAACTTATAAGCATTTTCGTTAATCCGTTTCACAACTTCGACAGGACCAATTTTTTTGGCTTTCAACTTGTTATAAGCGCCCACTGGAAAACGATCCTTTGTTAACACAGCATACACCAAATCACCTTCATTAAATCCAACATTTCTTCGTTTCAAATCTGCAAACTTCTTATATTTTTCATTTGACTTTTCCAATCGTTCCTGAACGATCTTATGACATTCCTTCAATCCTTTAACAAAATCAACAGCTCGTCTAACTGTCCCCTTCGGTTGTGGCACTACTGCTAAGTCCAATGGTCCCCTGGGTATATTTGAATATACAATCTGAAATGGACTGAATCCCGTACTACGATTCACTGCATGATTATGTGCAAATTCTGCCTGGCATAACTTCATGTCCCAACTCTTCAGATTATCTTTCACAAGACATCGTAATAAATTTCCCAACGATCTGTTAACAACTTCTGTGTGTCCGTTTGTTTGCGGATGATAAGCGCTGCTAAATTTCAACTTCGTTCCCACCATCTTCCACAAACTAAGCCAAAAATGGCTCAAAAATCTAGTATCCCGATCAGAAACAATAGATTCTGGTAACCCATGTAATCGATACACCTCCTTAAAGAATAATTGTGCCACTCGACTGCATCCGCTGTCTTCTTGCAGGCAATAAAATGTGCCATCTTCGAAAATCTATCCACCACGACAAATATAGAATCATTTCCCCTTTGAGTTCTAGGCAAACCCAAAACGAAATCCATGCTGATATCAACCCACGGTTTAGTTGGTACAGGTAACGGCATATACAATCCTGCATTTGTCGCTGTTCCCTTCGAAACCTGACATATATGACATCTTTTTACAAACCTCTCTACCTCTTTACTCATCGATGGCCAAAAGTAAGATTGAGAAATCAAGTGCAAGGTACGATCATGACCCACATGTCCTTCCTCGTGCAATTCCTTGATAATCTTCATTCTCAAACTGCTCTCTGGAATACATAACTGATTTCCTTTAAACAGAAAACCATCAACCAACACAAATTCATCAGTACATCCTCCCTTGACTTTCTCATCAAATTTCACAAAGTAAGGATCTTCTTCAATCAGCTCTGGCAATAATTCAAACCCTATCACTTCAACTTTCATTGTAGTCAACAAATGACTCCTCCTACTCAAAGCATCAGCCACACGATTTGTTACCCCAGATTTGTGCTTCACGAAAAAGGTAAATTGCTGTAAATATGCAATCCACGATGCATGTCTCGCTGAAATCTTATCCTGCCCCTGCAAATGCTTCAACGCTTCATGATCAGTGTAAAGAACAAACTCTTTCTGAAATAGATAATGCCTCCAATGTTTAACAGCTTGCACAACAGCATAAAACTCAACATCTTATGTACTATATCTCATCTTGGCCCTTGATAACTTCTCACTGAAATATGCAATAGGTCTTCCACACTGACTCAACACTCCTCCAATTCCAACCTTTGATGCATCAGTGTGTAGCTCAAACAACAACTGAAAATCTGGTAATACAAGAATTGGCGCTGTCGTCAAAAGTTCTTTGATTCGTTCGAAAGCAACCCCCGCTTCCTCCGACCAAGAAAACTGCTTCCCTTTCATACAATCAGTAACCGGTGCCATCACACTACTGAAGTGTGGAATAAACCTTCGGTAGAATGATGCCAATCCATGAAAACTTCTAACTTCAGTGATAGTTCTCGGCTGTGGCCAATTTCTAATAGCTTCAACTTTACTCTGGTCCACCTGGATTCCCTTCTCAGATACAACATATCCCAATAATAAAACACTTCGAGTCATGAACACACATTTCTTTGTTGCGGCATAGAATTGTTCCTCACGAAGGATAATTAACACCTTTCTCAAATGCTCTACATGCTCCTCTGTGCTCGCACTATAGATTAGAATATCATCAAAGTAAACTACAACAAACTTCCCAATGTACGGTCTGAAAATTTGATTCATCACCCTCATAAATGTACTCGGTGCATTCGATAGACCAAACGGCATAACCAGCCATTCATATAAACCTTCCCTCGTCTTGAAGGCGGTCTTCCATTCGTCTCCCGATCTAATTCGAATCTGATGATAACCACTCTTCAAATCAATCTTCGAAAAGATAGTAGCCCCACTCAACTGATCTAGCAAGTCATCCAACCTTGGCATAGGAAATCTGTAGCGAACAGTAATCTTGTTCACAGCTCTACTATCAGTACACATTCTCCATGTTCCATCCTTTTTCGGCACCAACAAAGCTGGTACTGCACAAGGACTCAAGCTTTCCTGAACACGTCCCTACTCTAACAACTCTTCCACTTGCCTTCGTAACTCCTCATGTTCCTTCGGACTCATTCGATAATGTGGTCTATGCGGTAATACTGCTCCCGGAACAAGATCAATCTGATGTTGAATGTCTCTTAACGGCGGTAACTACTTAGGCAACTCTTTTGGAAATACGTCTTCAAATTCTTTCAAAACTGGCTTCACTTCTTCTAGAATTTCAACCTCTTCACTACAATCTCGTCCAATCAGCAAATAGACTTCAGGCTCCTCTTCAACTTCCTTAGCAAACTCCTTCAAAGATAGCAAAGTTTTCAGCTCTTCAATCTCCTCCAACTTGCTTTCCTTCTGTTGTTGCTTCTTAGGAACTAAAGTGATTTTAGTACCTTCGAACATGAAACTGTAACTATTAGCACGACCATCATGTTGCACTGCTCTATCAAACTGCCATGGTCTGCCCAACAACAGATGACACACATCCATGTCTACAACGTCACACCAAATTTCGTCTTTGTACTTCTTCCCAATAGAAAAATTCACACAAGCTCTTCGACACACCTTCACTTCACCACCCTTCCTCAACCATGCTAACTTGTACGGTTTAGGATGCTTCTCAGTTTTCAAGTTCAGCTTCCTTACTGCTTCAGTAGAGATAATATTGTCACAGCTTCCAGCATCAATAACGAACTTGCAAACTTTCCCTAGAATAGTGCATGTCGACTGAAAAATATTGCTTCTCAACCAACTAGAATCCTCTTCTTGCTTTGGTGTAAGACATGACCTCCTCATCATAAGGTTACAACCTTCATCTCCAGATAATTCTTCTTCCTCCTCAACATAAGGTGCATTTAAACATTCTGCCTCCTCACCATCATCCTCAATCTCAGCAACCATTGCTCTCTTCTTTGGCTTCCGACATTCATTGCTTTTGTGACCCAACTCCTGACAATTATAACATTACAAACCACTGCTAACCTTCGCCTTCTCAGCCTCCTTCACCACTGGCTTACTGACAGGTTTAGGAACATTAGAACTCCCACTAACACCCTTCGCTTGACTATTGGAATTAGTGAACACACCACCTCCACGCCTTCCTTGCTTCTCCCAAGCCAACGCTTTCTGATGTGCCTCTGCCACTGACCTAGGATCAAACATATTAACCATATCCAGGATCTGCATTCTCAATCCCCCAATGAATCTAGCAGTTAGCTGTTCTTCCGTTTCCATAATATCATTCCTGGCAATGAGTTGGTAAAATTCATCAGCATAATCACTAACAGACTTCGTCCCTTACCTCAAATTCTGCAACCTCTAGTACATAAGTGATTGGTAGTTGTAAGGTAAGAAAGTAGCTCTCATCAACTTCTTCATCTTCTCCCATGATTCAATCTTTGACTTTCCCATTCTTTCCCTTGTAAGTTTGGTTTGCTGCCACCATGCCAAAGCTCTCCCAATGAATCTAGTAGCAACCAACTTCACTCTTCTATGCTCAGGAACCTCCTTGAAATCAAAGATCTCTTCAACATTTGACACCCAATCAAGAAATTCTTCTGCTACCATTCCACCCTTAAATTCAGGAATTTCCATCTTCATACTCGACTCCCATCGACGATCATCATCTACCTCCCGATATGAATTTCGAACTAGGTCTCGATCTCGATAATGAATACTTGCTCTATCACCCTCTTCATTAAAATCAAATGTACGTCTATATCGATCTCGACCATTATCATCCCTTCGTTCATGCATGCTTCTTCGACTATGTCTCTCTTCATCTCTATACGCCTCATTGTCAAATTCACGTTGACTTCTTCTCTCTTCATGTCCATAGTCATGATGATCTCTCCGTGATGAAATTGATGTTTCTCTTCTATCTCTAAATGAATGCGGTGATACCCTCCTCGCTTCCGTAACCGATGGCGAAACTCGGTTTCCTCCATGGTTCGAGTTTGGTGATCTCCTCCTTTGAGTTTGATTCAAATCATTCATCAACTTCTCTAACTTTCCAATGCCTTCATCAAATTTCTCATTAATACGTTGTTCCATAAGCCCGGCTTCTTCTCTTCTATACAACGCTTCAACATTTTGATGACGGTTAGCTCTTCTTGGCGGCATGACTGAAAACTTCTCAAAAACTTCAAAATAAGTCAATCAAGTCACGGCCTCAACCTTGATTCGGCAATAGCTCTACTGCAACAAAAATGTACTTCAAAACTCTCCAACACAAGCCAAACAATGCACGGCTTAACACCACTAGCTCGCACAAAACTCCTTGGCTCGGCTATACCACTACAACCCTTCAATTCTAACAACAACAAGGCACGGCTCCAATCACTAGCTCGGCCTCAATACTTCAAACTGATACCAAACTGATGCACGGCCTTCACCCTTCACGGCTTAACTTGGCTCGGCTCAAGGTCTCCAAGCAACTTCAAATTCAAACACTTCTCCAACTCTAGATCCAAAATGAAATGGATCAAAATCTTCAAACTCGTTGCAACTTCAAGATGAACACGATGAACTTCAACTTCAAACTTCAAAAAAAAATTGGCTCCAAGTCTCGGCTTAGCTATGGTTGGCTAAGTCTAGCTCTGATACCAAAACTGACGCAGCGGATTAACAGAAAATCGATATAACGATGAAAGTAGCAATCAGTGGATTGATGAATACCAAAATGCCCAAATTCGTTGATCCGAAGATACCGAATTCTAGCTATCTCTAACACGTTGATCGCGCACGATACCGTGAAAGAAGATCTTCAATTCTTCAAGCGTTGATCAAGCGCACTTGATTCCGCGAATCGGCTTCAACAATCGTTGATTCGAGCGCACTCGAATAACCGAAAGTGGAGATAGGAGATTACACTCAACTACCAATTTAAGATGAAAGCACACAGCAATCAACAAGAAATTTTATTCAAAAATCAAACAAGTTACAAATGACAACACACATCCCCTATTTATAGCTTTTCACAACCGGCTCCTTAAGTCGTTGCCGACTCATGCCCCATGGTACACGACTCACGACTCAACAATTATTAGCGACTTAACAACCCCTCATAACACTACATACCAGTGCTCATATACACCACATACGACTTAGATAAGGTCGTGTCCGACCTAATGACATCACGATACCTACCAACTCAACTTAAGTCGGCGGCGACTTAACTCACGCGGCTTTACAACACAATGCCGACTCAACAACATACCGATCTACGGTTTACAATGACCCAATACAATGACTCAAAGCTTCACCGACTCAGCACTTTACATCACTCAGGTCGTATACGACCTAATTACATACGACATAAGAACAAATAACAAACGACTTAATCCTACAACGACTTATCATTCTTCGGCACAAAGATCAGCGGTTTAGCATAGGTCGTTAAGTTGTATGCGACTTATCATGGGTCGTTAAGTCGTACGCGACTTACCTTAGGTCGTGAATTCCCTATCCACTTGCTTGTCAGGTCGTAGCCGATCCAAGCCCTTATCCCTTGCTCTCCCTTAGCTCCTATGGCTATAAGTCGTGAACGACTCATAGTACTCGAACGACTTAAGCCCAATGAACCCTTAGGTCGTGCTGCACCAATTAGCCGAAATTGTTACATTATTAAATTCCAGCTACTAGCCACAGTGTGACGACCCGACTTTCCACTCCCAGAAAATCGCATCATCTTGAAGAAAGAAAGGGATAGAAAAGAGAAAAGAAAGGAGAGAAAGAAGAAACAACACAAGAATCTCAACAGCGGAACGAATAAATTATATTAATAACATAAGTATTACATAGTATACATCAAATATCAGAGTACACAGACATATACAACACATACTAGACAGTTATAAACACCTGTCTGGTTATTACAACTCAATACATTACAGACAAACACTCAGAGATATAACACAGCGGAAAACTATATAACTATACGCAGAAGCCTCCTGCTCCGTTGCTCCTCCACAATACGTCAAGCTAATCCTGAATCCTAACCTGAATTCCCTTGGCTACTCGTAAAAATTTGAGTACCCAAGAGTTATAGAAAAAAAAAGAAATAACTCCGGGTCAGACATGGGTCTGGTGTGAGTAACAGGTTTAAGTTGCTTAACTTTGAAAAACCTTTGAAAAGAAAAGGTATCACGTAACACTTCCCACACATAAACATGGAAAAGTTTTTACCTTACGCTAACCAAAACATTTGATAGGAAATCCGATGATATTATAATAGTGTCTAGGGTTTTCAAGTAAATAAGAAATAGCCGAAATTGTTAAATGATTAAATTCCAGCTACTAGCCACAAAAGTGGGTAATACAGTCAAAACCGTTGGCACTTATTGGATTTTGGATTCCATCAATGGCTGGGCTACTGGGGTACCGCCCGTCACAGTACGTGGCCTAGATCACCGTACCGAGGATTACTCCCAATCCCCTGCAACACAAAGCCGGACCCGTTCCTTACTGAACAGTTCCAAACAAGACATCCCCGCAGTTGTGATCAGCAACCGCACCACTAAGCCGAAAATAAAGGGACCTCTAGACAGGGATCAATCTTGCTCTCAAGTGGGGGCTACCCACGAAGCTTTGCTGCACCTCCCCTGTTTTAGCCATTCCCGGTTGATGAGGCTTGAGGCTACGATTACCTTTATAGGACATATCACTTAGAATGCTCATCGTCCACTTGACGATGTTCTGAAAGCATTCAATCCATACAAGTTCGTTCCGGGTTCGAACGAAACCGAAGGCATTATCTCGTTACACTCATTTTTGGAATCACCCTCAGAGTTAACGACAATAACCCTTGCACTCTGAATCACCATCTCGAATCTATAAGTACTATTCCGTCAACTCATTACGGAATCACCCACAGAGTTATACCGACGTATAACCCTTACACCTCGAGTCTTCACTCCACATGGATTAACGACCTAACGTTAATTGGAATCGATGTGGTTTTCGGATATCCAAATATGGAAACCCGATCCCGGTGTCATCGAAAACCAAAGCGTGTCTTTTAAGGTCCAAGTTGTTTTAAGTTTAAAACAATTCAATTCATTATCTAAATATACACAGATAGATAATTCACCACAAATAGATAATCAACAGTATCATTATCCACAGATAATTCATACTATCATCTAAAAGCAACCAATGCATCCATATCACATACACTACTCATCTCATAACTGAGATTACAAACCATACCAGACAACCAATACCATTCATCAAACATAAGCCATGATCTAATGATCTCACCATTTATAATTAGTTTAAAATGAATTAAATTAATTACTTAAACTCTAATTAATTTAAAATAAATTGAATTAATCACTTCATCATCAAAATCCTGCTTATCTTAATCTTCAATTGATTACAAATCAATTTTATAAATCATCATCTCATTATCCATTTCACTTAATCATTATTGATTAACTATCTCTAATTACAATAAGTAATTAGCATTTAATATTAATCATACCTTAATTAATCAATTCCAAATTGCATCATTAATTAATTAATGATTTCTGATTACAACTAATCAATCTCTAAATATAAATTAATTACATAAGTAATTAATCTTCAATTTAAACCTTATATATTAATCACCCATGATTAATAATCAGTAATTAACTACTCTAATTACTCATCCCATAATTAATTACTCTTAATTAATTATCCTCAATAATCACTTGCTTAATTTTCAAAGTAATTTAAATCCAAATTACTTCTATAATAAATATCCTTAATTACATTCAGTAATTATTAATTAATTACTTTCTTAAGTAATTACAAATTCATAAATTACATAAGGTAATTATCAACAATACACAAATGTTTAAAATTAATTTAACTTAATTAATCTAAACAAATCACCTTAATTAAATTAATTACACCAAGTAATTAATTCATTAATTACTTCATTAAGTAATTAAACAATTAATTATTGTTAATTAATTAATCTAATTAATTATTAAAAATTAATCACATTAATTAATTGTTAAAATAAATCTTAAGTTAATGATTTACATTAACATCTCCTAATTACTTAATTACGAATTAACTTATATTAATCATTATTAATTATCAATTAATTAATCTCTAATTATTAATTAATTAAGTGTTAATTGAAATCTTAATTATCTCTAATTATTTGATTAAATAAATCTTAATCATTAATTAAAATTTAATTAATCATCCTAATTATAGATTAATTAACCTTGATTAATCAAATCTCAAATCTTAATTAATTAACTTCAAAAATTATTAATTACTTAATTAAACATCCATATTATTAATTAATTAAATAATTAATATTCCATTCAAATTAATTTAATAATTTAAATGAAACCAATTTCCTTAAATTCAAAATTAAGAAACATTCTTCTTTATACAAAGTAATTTAAACACTTTATTTCAAAACAAAATTCAATTTAAAATTTCTTTTTAAATTTCAAACTGAAACACAAATCAAATTTTCTTTTCAGATTCAAACTTAAAAATTTAAACTTTATTTACACTTCCATCTACATTTTTAAATTCAAGTTATTTAACCTTTTCCAAAAATGGTTAAAACAAATTTTAAATTTAAAAACTTATTTATTTTTAAAACTGACATTAAGTAAAAGTTCAGGTTTAAAAAAAAAAAGAATCTAAACTTATCTTATCTCACAAATTAAAACTCATATTCCAAATTCAAAACCAAGTTTTCTTTATATTTTAAAAAGTTTAAAATCTAAATTTAAATTCCAGATTTAAATTCAATTCAGATTCATTTACTCAAAAATTCAGTTTTCCAGATTTAAACTTTATTTAAAATTTCAGTTGCATTTTTAAAATCTGCCTTTAAATTTAAAACAGAAAAAAACAGTTTTCTGTTTTAATTTTAAAACATCTTAAATTTTGAATTCAAACTATTTCAAAAATCCAAGATTTAAATTATTGAATTCATACTTAGATTTCAGGTTTAAATATTACAGTTTGAACTACAACTTTCAATTTGAACTATACTTTTAAAAATTTTAAAACAGAAAGACAATTTCTGTTTTTAGTTTAAAACCAAACTTGGATTTAAAACATTTCAAATTTAATTCAAGATCTAAAATTTTAAAACTTAATTGAATTCAAATTCAATTCTATATTCAAACTTATTCTCAGATTTTGTTTGCATTTCTTTCATCACCTCAAATTGTATATTTAAAAACCTGGAAACAAGTTCTGTTTCTAAACTAAAAACCTGAAATACTTACCCTTTTTTTTAAAAACTCAAATTATTACAAAAATCCCAGGATTCAATTCTTACCTTAAAAAATTTTAAAACCTGAAAAAAAAACAGGCTCTGTTAAAAAGAACAAAACCTGAAACATATAACCCGAGCTACCCAGTTTTACTTCGAGTAAAAACAACTCCTACTTTGAGTCTATCCCCAAAATTCCCGAGACAATCTCGAGCTTGAAAACCCTGCAACCCAAACTACACCACCATCATCACCAACATGCACAACACTCCTGTGCATCCACTTCCCAACTCCGGCATCACTGGCGATCATCCATGACCATCCTCTATCGACCCAAAATCCCTATATCAAAATTCAATCACCAAATACCCATAATTGAACTTGAATTTGAATTCAAGTTTTAAACAAAACCTGGAACAGGCCCCCCTTCCAGTGCCTCACCTGTCAACGCCAACAACCCACAACTCCGGCCATCATCACCCTCCAAAATCCAGTGAAGACACCAACAACACACCATCTATCCATCCCCAAAAGAGCTTTGAACTCGATCAACCCAGGAGTCCATATTCAAACAAAATCAGAGACTCAAACAAACTAGGGTTCTAAACCTGGAAACCCAAATTGCAATCCAAAATTTTAAATTCAACTCAATCCAAGATTTTTCCTATAATCTATGGTGGCTATACAATCTCCAGAACCAAATTTACTCAAAACCATAGCAAGCTTCAACTGTTCTTGACCAAATTGTAAAATACAGCAAATCTTAAAAACTGTACTTTGCTTCTTCCATTATAAATGGTAATATTTTTTTTAAATCTTAGTTTTGTAATATGTTTGAGTTGAATTTCTGAAACTTTGTTTTGCAGTGTTTCATATTTTTACTGATACAATTTCCATTTCTCTGTTACTTGCTTCCAGTAAGTTTTTATTTAAAATTTACTTAAATAAAATTTTAAAATCTAATCTCTAAGGCTACCCTACACATCTTATTTGAATCTTAAAATTTATCAAAGACAATTTAAAGATGTAAGAACTAAACTAAAAATTTGAACCAGGAATCAAACAGAACATTGCAAATTTACAGCATGCATGAATATACAGTTCTCACATCTGACAGTAAGCATAACCCAGGAAATATTTATTTATCATGCAACAAGTTTTAACCTTAAATTTATAAAGAAAATTACTCACATGTGATAGATGCAGAGCACAGATTGAACATGCAGAAAGAACTTGATTTTTGAATCATGCAGAGCATAGTTTCATGAATGCAGGCTTCTTGCTTGCAAATGAAATGCATGCCCCTTTGTGTTTCCAGACTCATTTGCATTTATTTCCAGATTCATATGCATGTTCCAGAGTTTTGAAAAATGGATGCATGCTTTAGTTTACACATATGCAGGTTTTCTTGCTTTTTCATGGTTGTATGCAGGTTTGTATTTTGGGTTTGAAAAGTTGAATGCAAATGTTTACTTGTTTGAGAAATTGTTGCATGCATGTTTGCTCATTTGAATTTGCAAGTTAGAGGAGATGAATTTTTTTAAGATTTCTTTGTTAAGAATGAAAAAAAAATTGAGAAAGAATGAAGGAATGAGTAAATACATGTTTATATAGCTAGTTTATGATGAATTTAAAATTAAAGAAAAACAAATTTTAAAAAAATGACACCTGTCTCAAGTATGAACACTTGTAAATATACTCACTTAAATATTTAACACATGTTTAACTTAGGCTTTAATAAACTTACACATGTCTTCAAAAATTAATTAGTATTTAAAATTAGAGTTAATGAAATATTAAACTTAGTTAATTAGTTTTATAAGTACTTAGTTATGAATGCAATTAATTTCTAAAGAATAAATCAAAGTGTTATTTTAAATGAAACAATATACAAATTTATCATTAGAAAGAGAAACTTTTAAACAATTAAAAATAAATTTATAAAAGAGTTTGTAACTTAATGAATACATGTTTCATAATTAAAATTGTATTTTAAATTTCCAAATCACCTTTTATAAATATTTTAAAAAGGATAACACAACATTTTTGTAACTTATTTTAATATACAAACTTTAAGTAAAAAAATGAATTTTTAAACCAATAAAAACATTTTTCTTATATTTAAAAATCATATAGTATTTTATTAAATATTTTTGAAAAGCTTAAATTAAAAATAAATCACAATTCCTATTTCAAAACATTAAAAATTATGCTATACTAATTTATTTAAAAACAACATATCTATTTAAAATATATATAAATTCATATACATTATTAAATAGAAAACAAATTCATTAGTTTATTAAAAATAATTTCACAAATTAAATATTTAAATGAAGAAGATTACTAAATCAAACCAAATTGATTAACAAAATTTATCAATTCAATTTAAATTTAAACACAGATTATTAAATTTAAATTGTCCAAAATTCCGGGATATTACACACAGAGTGGGTAATACAAACAAAACTCGTACAAGGCTCGTAGGGAGAATGGATTTCCAACTAATGACTAGGCACTGGGGTACCACCTGTCACAGTACGGGGCCTAGATCACCGTACCGAGTAGTACGCCCGCTCCCCTGCAACACAAGGCCGGGACTACCCCTTACTGGATAATCCCGAGTGAGATCACCCCGCGGTTGGGATCAGCAACCGCCCACTAAACCGAAATAAAAAGGGACATCTAGACAGGGATGACCTCACCCTGCTTGGGTGCTACCCACCTAGCCTTGCTGCATATCCCCTGATTTTCAGTCATTCCCATTTGATGAGGCTTAAGGCTAAGCGTTACCTTTAAGAACAATATCCCTTAGAATGCCCATCGTCCACCTGACGATGATTCGCAAGCATTCATCCATACAAGTTCGTCCCGGGTTCGAACGGAACCGAAGGCACTATTCCTACTACATCCATTTTGGAAATATCCTCAGGATTAGTAGCGACTAGCCCTTGTACTTCACTGCTCCATCTTCGAATCCAAAACCTTTTACACGAAACGAACAAACCGGATCGAAGTGGTTTTCGAGAAATAAATCTCGATTCCGGTCTCTTCGAAACGATCAAAGCAGTTGGCCAATATTGATAGTCGGTTATTTAACTATCAATTAATATTCACAAACATCCATCAAACAATAAGTAATTTCCCAAATTATTTATTTATCTCAAAGATATCTTCACAAGATATATTTCTATTTTCAATCCTTTGAAAACAGTTTCAAAACCACCTTTCCTTTTAGAATAAACTTTCCCAAATATTTTCTGTCTCCTCTGAAATTACCAAGCACAAAACTAGATTTAAAATAACTTAAAACACTTTACTTTGAAATATATACTTTTAAAACATTTAAATTAAACTGCTTTAATAATTTGTTAAAAATACATCTTATATGAATATTTGAAAATGAAGTTACTTAATAAAATATAAAACTAGATTTTCACTTTTGAAACAAAATACTAAGTCACTTTTTAAATAATTACTACTATAATAGGTTTGAGAAAATACTTACTTTAGAATTTAAATATTAGAAATAATAAATTTTTCAAAACATACCCTTTAAAACAATTTTAAAACTATTAACTTATATTTAAAAATTTACTTGAAAACGTACTTAGCTATCCAGGGAGAATTCCAACTTCAATCACTTAAATCAATTTTCCAAATTGATTCCCAACTTATTCCATTTGAAATAAGTTTCTTTAATTACTCAATTCATTTCAAATTTCATTAATTATGCACTTAATTATTATTGTTATTATTTTCCATTGATTTTAAATCTTTTAACTGAAATATACAAATTTCAGCTTTTCCCAACTTCTTCTTTATTTTTTCTCAAAAATTTAAATCTTAAATTTTAAATAAATGTTTTATTCTTTTAATTAATATCATTGAAGATTAAAATTCATTAACTTCCTTTTTATTCAAATTTCCATTCTATACCAGGATCTATTTAATAGAATTTTAAAGTCACTTTATTTCTTTTCAATTCATTTAAAAATTTATTCAAATTTCTATAATTATTGCACTTACAATTTCACTTCTTTTATTATCTTACCAAAGTCCAATTTATATTGTTTTGGTAATTCATCATACCCAATGATATCCAATCTAACCATGGCATTCAATATTTCAATAAAGATCATTATAGGATATCAAATAAATCACAACAGAGGGTTTTAAATAATTTAAATAAATATTGAGGGATCCAGTTGGATCCCTCCAACCTGTTTTTTTTCCTGCATCCACAAACGTCAGCACAATATAATATACCAATTCCAAAATATTATACTATATCACATCAACCAATTCAAGCATTCAAACAATTGTTTAAATTTAATCATTTAAATTTAAATTTATAATCAGCTGAGTGAGATTAACTCACCTTTGCTCTTTGATTTGCAACCCGATTCAAAACCCGACTTGTTTCTTCACTACTTCAGACCTTGTAAAAATATTATGTGATTTTATTAATATCTAAACTACTCGAAAAAATCAACCACCTAAATATTTATTTAAAACTTAAATTTATTGTGTTAATAAAAATTCAGATTTTACTTTAGTGTCAAATCCTTAGTAACTAATTAAATGCATAGTTTCTACCATTAAATTAGAATATTCAAAATAATTTAACCATCACGTAGCACTCATGCATTTGTAAATACTCGTTTTTAATAAGCTTGTAATATATGTATATTCATTGTCATACTATCTATTTAACATTTAACAATAAGAATTAAAAAGTATAACAACAATTATATCTTCTCAAATCTATGTATATAAATTGAAATACTTATATATATGTGTGTATATATATAAAAAAACAACTGCAGTGTAATATATATATATATATATATGTTTTTTTGTCTGCGCACATATGAATATAAACTTATTAAACTTTAAACAGAAAACAAGGATCGATACCTCATCGATCGAGTTTTGAAATCCTCTACGACTCTACCTCGCAACCTCCTGCCGCAGCATCCACCTCACACGACAACTTCGAAGCACCGCATCCCTAATCCTCGCGAACGCCATCGCACGCACGAAAATCGCCATTCCCTTTTCGTTATGGATGAACGCGATTTCATTCGGCTCCAACCACATCGCGAGGCCGATTCGCGAATGAAAAGGAAAGCCTCGATCCCCTTCGTGCCGTCGCACCACCCAACGCCGTGATTTCGAATCGCTTACCCTCGAAAACAAAATCGAGCGAGGTGATGTTGTCACGATTCCGAACGAGGCTCAGCCTCAATTCCTCCCTCCTCTTCTTCGATTTGATTCCATCATTTTTTTTCATCACTGAGTGGTTTTAGGGTTTTAAAAGAAGAGGGGGAGTTCGGCCCCTATTGATGCTTTTTCTCTTATTTTATTTTTATTACGCGGCTTATAGCTTCTACCAGAAGCCTCTTTCTTTATTTATCTATTTATTATGTTAATATTTTATTTTTTTATTTTTAGTTTAATTCAAGCATTTTGATTGTCGATTGAACAACTTAAAATTTGAAAAGTATGTGATTAAATGACAGGAAGATGGCATATACCAGAAGCTTGATTAACTAAATTAAATTTCATCAAATTATTACCAATTAAATTTTCAGCGTGTTTATATATATATCGTACGCTCACATGACAACTCCAAACACAACGAAAATTAAAATCTGGTAATAATACAATATTACGGATCCAATGGAACTGATTTCGTTGCATTCCGAGACTGTGCCTCAGAAGGCTATTTTAAATTCAATTTAAACGATACTAAATTTCAAAACTTAACAAACCATCCTTAAATTTGATTTCAACACTTCTATTCTCTTCGGTATTATCAATATAACTTTTGTAAGCCTTCAAATTATTTAATTCAATAATTTAATTAACAAATAAATTATAATATTCGTTATTCAAATTAAAGTTGCCCTATTGAATACTCAAAACCAATTAAATATTCTGATTCTTTTTAAATGCTTGAAAATTCCGGGTCGTCACATAAATCATTAGTAAATTTAAATTTGTTAAATGGTAATAAATTGTGCGGTTAATTCGAATATTAATAAATCATATAAATTGTCTATACAAGGTCAAAAATAATGAAGAACAAGCTGGTTTGGATTGGATTGCAAATTAAAAAGCAAAGGTGAGTTAATCTCACTCTTTTGGATTTCTATTTAAATTTAAATGGTTAAATTTAAATAATTAGTTGGATGATTGAATTGATTTGATGTGCTATATTACATATAGTAGTATATAATATATATATTGGATGATTGATTTCCCGCATTTTATAGCGGATGAAACCCTATGCGCCGCATAATAGCGGATGATATTATATTAATCCCATATACCACGATCTTCCACTACGAAGTGGAATTGGTATTGTGCTAACATCTGTGCATGTAGGGAAACAGGTTGGAGGGATCCAACTGGATTCCTCAACATTTATTTAGATTATTTAATATTCGCTGTTATGATTATTTGATATTCTGTGATGAATTATATTGGAATATTGAATGCTATAGTTTGCTTGAAAATTTCGGTACACTGAGTTATCAAAATATATAGAATTGGATTTTTGAAAAGAAAATAAAAGAGTGAATTCGTAAGTAAAATAATTATAGAGAATTTGAATAAATTTAAGAATGAATTGGTAAAGAATGAAGGTGATTTTAAAATTCTAATAAATAAATTCCGAGTATGGGAAGGGGATTTTGAATAAATAGAGAAATAATGAATTTTAAAACTTAAGTGATATTATTTAAAGGAATAAAGAATTATTTAAAATTCAAAGTTTAAATTTATTTAAAAGGATAAAGAAGGAATTTGGAAAAATCTGAAATTTGTATTTTTTAGTTAAAAGATTTTAAATCATAATGAAGAAATAAAATCTGAAGTCAATGGGTTTTAAAATAAATTGAGTAAGTAAAGAAATTTATTTCAAAATGGAGTAAATTGGAAATCAATTTGGAAATTGATTCAAGTGTTTGAAATTGGAATTTTAAAGGGGGATGGGACTAAGAAATTTATAAGCTGGGTTATAAAAGCGAAGTGATATATCAGTGGATATTTGGAAGGATATCCTGGGAATGAGTAAATTTGTTTGAAAATAAATAGTGGTTTACTTTTAAAGATGTGAAAGAGAAGCGTATTTCCCTGGATAGCCAAGTAACTTTTCGAAGCAAATTTTTAAATATAAGTTAAAGACTTCAATGTTGTTTTAAAAAGCATTTTTTAGAAAATTTATTATTTTTAGATAATTAAATTCTGAAGTAAGTATTTTTAAAATCTATTATCGTAGTAATTATTTAAGGTGACTTCGTATTTTGTTTTAAAAAGATAAAAATCTAGTTTTATATTTATAAAGTAACCTCATTTCAATATTCCTATAGTATATATTTTTAATAAAGTATTGAAGTACTTTTCAATTTAAATGTTAAAGTATATTTTAAAATAAAGTGTTTTAAACTTATTTAAAATCTAAAGCTTTGTACTTGGTGTTTTCAATAAAAATAAATATTTGGGAATTTATTCCATGAGAAGAGTTGGGTTTGAGAACTATTTTCAAAAGGGTTTTAAAATGGAAATATATCTTGCAAAGATATTTTTGAGGAAAATAAATAATATGGAAAACTATTTATTGTGTGATGGATGTTTGTGAATGTTAGTTGATAGTTAAATCACCGATTATCAATATTGGCCAATGCGCTTATCGTTTCGAAGAGACCGGGATCAGAATTTATTTCTCAAAAACCACTTCGATCCAGTTTGTACGTTTTCGTGAGTAAAACGAGTTCGGAGTCGAAGATGGAGCAGTGATGTGCAAGGGTTTGTCGCTACTAATCTTGAGGATGATTTCAAAATGGATGTAGTAGGAATAGTGCCTTTGGTTCCATTCGAACCCGGGATGGACTTGTATGGATGAATGCTTTCAGAACATCATCAGTTGGGCGATGAGCATTCTAAGTGAAACGTTCTAAAAGGTAACGCTTAGCCTATAGCCTCATCAAGTAGGGATGACTGAAAATCAGGGGTTATGCAGCAAGGCTAGGTGGGTAGCGCCCATTATGGTGAGGTCATCCCTGTCTAGATGTCCCTTTTTATTCGGCTTAGTGGTGCGGTTGCTGATCCCAACCGTTGGGTGATCTTACTCGGGATTATCCAGTAAGCGGTAGTCCCGGTCTTGTGTTGCAGGGGTCGGGAGTGATCCTCGATATGCTGATCTGGAACTAGATACCGTGACAGGTGGTACCCCAGTGCCTAGTCATTAGTTGGAAATCCATTCTCCCTATGTGCCTGTACGGTTTTGATTGTGCACAACTATTGCTGAAACGTGAGATGTAAGTATTTCAGCTAGATTCTATTTTACTTTCTATAGACAATATTACAATATCAGAGAATTTTAGTAAAAAGTGTTTTAGCTATCGTATGGTAAAAACCCGACATGTTTATTTATGGCGTGGTCTTACGAGATGCTTTTGTTTTCAAAAGAATTTTGTTTTCAAAAGAATTTTGAAACTTTAATGATCAATTTGGGTGTGATTTCTCACGCTGGTATTCCAGACTGACTCGCTTGTTATTTAACTGTAATGCTCGGGTCAGACCGAGTATTATAGGATACATGAAAGGATGTTATGGAGTTCGGGAGACGAGCAGGATGGCGATACGTACTTCCGTGCTTGATTATTATTCCGCTGTGTATTCAGTTTGAGGACAAGTTTATATGACTGTCCAGTTGCATGTTATTGATGTTGTTGAACTATGATGATGTATTCTGGTGATGTATGTATAAAACAGATATAGTTTTCTTTTGTATAAAGATATGTTATTATCTATTATATTTTATTCTGCTACGATGGTTAGATTCTGATGTTGTTTTGTTTTCTCTTCTTCTACCTCTTCTTCTTTAACCCAAATGGTTCGTATTTCGGTTCATCTTGAGTTGATTTATGTAGAATAGTGTTGACTCAAGGGGTACGGAACTGCGGGTCGTTACAAAATATATACATGTACAAAACATAACTAAGTATAGTTGTTAAATATATATGAGTTTAAACATAATACCTTTCCTTTTATGTTTTTTGGTATATATATAAATACAAAGTATATATGTATTTAAACTAAATAAAATAAGTGATGGTCTTAAACACAATTTGAATCATAAAAGACATTTGTAAAATAAGTCATGCAAGCAAATAACATGTGTCAATACCAATTATAAGTGGCATTTAATTCTCTTAAATTTTTATTAACATGCATTAAAAGAAGAAAACCAGGCTATTTTCAAAAACAAAGAAAATCAAAGTACCTCAAACCTGAAACAAATCAGGATACAAATCCCTACCTCATGTTTTCAACTTGAAAACAAACTCTTCAAACTTAAACCTGAAATAAAAAAATTCGATTAAAACAAAAATCAAAGAAAATTCAAAGGCTTCAAACCTAAAGATGTTAATCATACCAGATCTGGAAATAAGAAAAAAAATCATCAGATCAAAAGAAAGATGTTTTCAAAATCTTCAAAACTGGAAAAAAAGAAGAAGGTCAAAGCAAAGATGGCAACAATCAAGCTTCAGGTCGAATACAACCTCCAGATCAAGCATGCAAGAATTCAGCAAAGTAAATCATGCTTGGATTCAAATCAAAATGCTAAATTCCAGATTTTCAAACTTGAAAGCATCCTAGGTTCTCTGTTCTTTCCAAACATTAAGGTGAGCAAGCTAATTTCTTAAAAAAAACCCTCAAATTTGTTTCAATCTTGGTTTGTTTGTGATGAGTGTTTGCTGAAAGTTATGTAATATGTTCTTTTATGAAAGTGCCTGAGGTACTTAAACAGACATACTTATCTCTGTTCTAGATATACAGGTTTCATACTTGTTTAAAAAATGAAAATATAAAAATATCCAATATCTCTTCATATAATAAATGTTAGATCATGATCTTCGAAGGAAATTTTTTCATATTGATCTAATGATATTTCTAAAATATTTATTAGTAAAATAAGTAAGCAATTTTAATAGAAAAAGAAAATACAATGGAAATTGTTCAAGTCAGTGAAAATCAATCATCTGAAATTCGAGTTTTTATTATATTAACCAATTCGAATTGACGATGTTTTTTGATAACATTATCTGGATTTTTAAGTATGTGGGTTGTGAGAATTTTTGGGGTGTTCGAAATTAGATTTTTCGTCAAAATGTAATGATCGTGAGGTTCTGAAACTTTGGGGTAGTGGCTGGAGGAAGGTCATTGGAGGATGGTTGAGGGAAAAATGGTCGTTGAGTTGTTCGAAGGCTATGGTAGTTGAACGGGAATGAAATAGGGTTTAAAGTGCCTGAGAGTCGCCGTTGTAATTGGGTCGATCTCATCATCGTGGATTGATCGGAGCAGTCCGGTCCAATGGGAATTCGTGTGTATGGATGTGACGAAGTTTTGGTTTAAATGCAGTAGAAGATCGTGGATGGGTCATCGTGGGCGTAGCGATTTCGTCGAAGTCGTTGGGTTATAGGGAGATGTTGATTAGCTTGATTTCGTTTGGCGATGAAATCATCGAAGCTGAGATGTCAAGATGGCTGCCGATGTCATTAGGATATGAAGGACGTGTCATTGATGACCAGATTGTCGCCAGTCGATTGTGCACATGCACGCGTCGTTGCACGTACCTGTGGTTGTTCGAACAATTAAAGGAGATGATGTTCATCGGGTTTGGTTCGAAGGATCTTGCTAAAATACTCAGAGTAAAGCTCGAGTAAAAGTTTTGTCTGGCTCGGATTGTTTTGGTTGTTAACAAATTTTAAAACTAGACAGTGAGTTTGTTACCAGGTTTCAATTATAAAGCCTGACCAAGTTTTAAAGGTATTTTAAAATGATTAAGTTTTCTTAGCAATCTATTTAAAACAAAACTTTAAAGTCTATTTAAAATAAATGAGTTTTCAAAGAAATACAAAGTCAAGTTTCCAAAGTAGATTTGATTTAACAAGGTTCAAGTTTTAATTTTTAAAGTCAAATGTTTTAAAATTGTTTTGGTTTATAAAATTTTGTATTAGACAAATTATCTTATTTAATCTATAATGGCTTCCAAATAAAATGATTTCAAGCATTTGATTTAAATTGATGATTAAGTGATTATGAAAGATAAATAGTTTGTCTTTGATTTATTAAAGTTTTAAGTAACAAAAGTACAATTACTAATGTAGTTGATAAAGTAAAATTAACTAAGATAATTAAAAGATATATTATTACTTAGAGGATGATTTACTAACGTGATTAATTAAGAATAATGATTAAGGGTTGTTTTATTAATTAAAAGTTAATTAATTAATACAATTAATTAAGGATAATTAATTTAAGTTTAATTAATGATAAGTAATTAAAAGGTAATTAATTACTTAAAGATAACTACTAAATGAAAGTAATTAAGGTTAATTATTTAATGAAAATGATTAAAGGATTATCAATTATTGAAATTAATTGATAATTAATTAAGGGTTAATTAATTAATCTAATTAATTCAGGATAATTAATTAAAGGATAAGTAAAATAATTAAAGGTTAATTATTTAATGATTAAAGATTGATTAGTTAATAATTAAAGAATAATTAAAGGTTAATTAATTTATTATTAAAGGATAATTAATTCAAATGGTTTGAAATTAATTAATGATTGACTAACCAGGATCGGTAAATTACTCATAAGTAATTAATCTGATTCAAATTAAACTGATAATTAATTAATTTTACTTATGGATGTTTGGATTCTATGGAATGTTAAATTGTTTGATATCTCTGCTATGTGATGCTCTATTTTGATTTAAGCTGTGTTTAGCGTAATTTATTCATCTATGACGTAATTTATTTATCTGGGATGAATGTTATTATTATCTGTGATATATATCCGTGATCTGTGAATGAAAGATAAGTGTCATAGTTTATACCGCTTATCAACTATATTTCTATATGCGAATCTATAATGATGGATGCTATAGTTGCACTATTGTGTGTAAAACCCCTAGACCACACTATACACACACAAATATGGATTGCATAGGGAAATTGGTTAAGTCACAGATTTTTGGAATGGTTTTTAAAGCTGAATTTTGAATCCAAATGATTTTGGAAATGAAATTGGGTTGAATTTGAAAAGGTGTAACAACCCGCATATTTGTCGATTTTTATATTTAAATATTTTATCGATACTCGGAATTTAGTCCAAAAAGCTACTTTTTGCATACGGCCGAACTAGGACTCGGGACCACTCCCATTGAGTTTAAAATGCCGTTTGCGACCTTTTTGAGTATAAGCTTCGATATGTTTGGAGTAAGTTGATTTTTGCTACTTTTTCACTTTGGGTTTGGGTTCAACCCTATGTTTAACTTATACTCAAATCTGAGCCACTCCTCCCCATTCACCCTCACTTTCTCCTCTTTTCAGTTCTAAAGCATCAATGGTGGGAGAGATGGGAAATTAAAACTCCAAAACCCTAGTTTTCTTTTGCAAATCAAGCTCTAGCTCCAAACTAATAGAAGAACCCATTGGTAAGCTTCTCTTCTTCTTCTCCAACTCTTTCTCTCTTTGATTTCAGAAAATTCCTAAACCTAATTTGGGAAATGTTTCTCTTTTTAGCTTAGAATCAAGCTTCGTGAGTTGGATTTGAAGAGTGGTTGATTCCCCTTTTGCTTTCAAGCTTCTTCTTCAATTGCTTGCGTTCAAAGGTGAGATTTTTATCTCACATCTTAGCATATATTTATCTTCGATTGTTAGGTATGAATTCCTAACACTTATTCGTGTGCATTTGCTTTTGGTTTGGATTGATTTGGTGAATATTCCAATTTTTAGTGTTTTGGGTTCAGTTCCTTAAAAATCATAGCTTTGATGTTCAAATGCGTTTTTGGTGATGCATCGAGGAGCCAATAGGATCGGGTAGCCGTTGGGCATAATTCCCTATCGCCCGTGCTCGTTCGGTAAGGAATTGGTGGAGTTTGCACATCAATTAAATGGGTTTCAATTTGCAGAACATCAGGGTCGGCCGACCGAACCCCTGGGCCGGTCGACGAACCTGCTACTAAGGTGCATAGGCACCTTTCTGTCTCTGGTCCGGTCGACTGGCTACAGGGCTCAGCCGACCGACCTGCTTCCCGAGATTTTTTTGGAACAGGGTCCGGTCGACCGAGATCTGTAGCCGGCCGACCGACCTGATGCAATTTTGCCTATTTTGCCTAGTTGCTTGAATTTCCAACTTTAATCGATTCGTGTTGTGTCCTATTTGTTGTTATCATTTATTATGACTTTGATGACTCCTTTTTTTAGGGATTTGTGAATATCCATTTCGATGGATTCTTTATCGGTTTCTTTGGATTTTTATTCACATCTTCGTATGTGAATTTTAGTGATTGATTGTTCCTACAATCTTCTTTATGATTTGTCACTTTAAAAATATAAAGGTTTTGAATACTAATATTAAATATCAAAACACTTTCTTCAAATGATTTTAACACTATTTTATTACAAAGCTCGTTTCTTAAACCGTTTTCCAATCTATTAGTATATACAAACCTTTACCTCACTCGTATGAGAAATCTAATTAAACGGCTTAGTAAAACAAGTGGTATGAAATGCTTGCGTTTACTTCGCCGGTTAATTCTTGGACTTGTTCGATTGAATCTCTTGTGATAATTTCCTAGTAGAGATCTACAGTTTGTTCGTAAATATTTGAGTTAAGCAAGTGGTTATGGGACATGAACCTAAACTCATATATTTACTAGCTTAGTGTAATTGACACTTCTCGTTGATCATGACGATCATCTTTGTGATTTAGACTAGCAATGTGCGATGTCTCTTTGTCTGCGAGGGAGACTAAACCCCGTTTTGTGGAGTTTCGACTCAAATTGTTGGGGTAGCAACCCATGGTCTTCGGGCCGTTTGTGGAGCTTCGGCTCAATTGTGATGGTTATCAACCATGGAATTAGCGTTTCGTTTGTGATACACGTGTTGGTGAGCTTTATGCTCCCATTTGTGATAGGCCTTCCCCCTTTTTGTGATTTCTGGATTTCTTGAGATGATTTCTAGAATTTGTGCTTCACCAATTTTCGTGATTTCCATTGATAAGTTTTATCAATATTTGTGCATTGGTGAATTTGTGTGCCATCGACTTCTGTGATTGACATTAATATAGTCTTCAATATTTATGGTTTGGTGAACGAAATAAGGAGTATGAAATTTCTTTGATTCTTGTGTAGATTCTGTCATATTGATTAATCTCTTATTGATTTTCAAATACATATATATATATTTCACAGCTTGGCATTGTGATTATTACGTGTTTAGTCATATCTCTTATTCTATATCGTTTCATCTGATATTTATAGCTAGACTGATCCGTTTATTATTTTCTTATTAAATAATACTCGGGTCAGACCGAGATGTTACAGGTGCTTCAGCTTGACTTCTCCCTTGGGATTGATTCCTTTGACTTTTGGTTAACTACTTAGATTAGTAGTTTTTGTTGTATACATTTGAGATATAGACTCCATAAGGTATACTTATTCTTTTGTGTAGTTCGTGTAACTATTCTTTTCTGATATTGTGGATCTTTTCAGACCACTACTCTGATGTACACTTCCTAGAGTAATATTCATATCTATTTCCGCCTTTATGATATGAATTGTCTGTGACTGATTTATGTTATGTTTATTTCTATATTTGTTTCTGAAGATATTATAGCCACTGTGTAGTAGCTTTGAGATTGTGTCGGTATGTCGGATTTCCCTCTTGATAAAGAAATGCATGTTATACTATCTGACATATCGATGCTCGCGCAAAGCAATTACACGGATGGTCGCTCCTCAGCAGCCTTATTCTCCGTGCTAGTTGACAGCATTCACCGTAATGTTCTTGGCTAGTGTGGGTATAGAGGTGGGGCGTCACAGCTTGGTATCGGAGCCAAACTTCGGAACAATATGGAATATTATAACAAGGATCATCGTCCTAAGTCCATCTTAGGAGTCGTGCTTTAGGATTTAATTCGAGTCTTCGTATCGATTCATCCTATTTTCCTTATGATTCCTTATTTTATCTATCAAGATTGCTTGATATTCATTTTGTGAATAACCCTTTTCTTCTTCTTCTCTCTTTCTAAAGGAAGAGAAATGTCTAGACCAGGCCGCCCCAGAGCCGTACCTTCTAGCACTCCACCCCAGGATGGAGTTTTTATGACTGCTCAACAGCTTCTTGATTTAGTGACAAATGCTCAAGTAGTTGGAGCTAACCCGGAATCTACTCACCCAAAGTCGGGATTTGCATGCTTGTGCAGCGATTACACTAATTTGGGTGGGAAGCCATGCAAAGGTTCCGAAATTGTTATTGAAGTACAGGCTTGGCTAAGGTCATGCGATCGATTCTTTTCTCGCATGAATCTTATTGACCTTCACCGAGTTCAGGTGGCCTCTAGTATGCTCCAAGAAAGAGCGTTGGACTGGTACGAACTTTTGATTTCTGAAATAAATGAAGCGGATCTCACTTGGGAGAAATTCCGAGAGCGCTTCGAGTTAAAATTTGTACCAGAAGCTGAGAAGGTGACTTTGGTTCGCCGTTTTATTGACCTTGTTCAAGGTGATTCTTCCGTGACTGATTATGTTGCATCCTTCGAGTCACTTTCCAAATATGGGATTGAATACATCAACACCCCATTGAAGAAGAAACAAAGATTTGTCTCTGGCTTAAACAAAAATCTCAAGAAGCCATTACTTCTAAAATTAGAAGTTTCTTTCGACCAACTCATTGATATCGCTCTTCGTCTTGAAGAGGCGGATAGGGAGAATGATGTTGAAGTGGTGGGTTCCAAACCAAACTTCAACAACAAGAAGAGGCCAAACAAATTCAAAGGCCCTTATCCCAATAAGAAAGGGAAGAATGCAACCCCTGTGGCAAAGACTTCTTCCTTTGGTCGTGGGGAATGCTATAATTGTGGTTCGAAGGACCATTACGCGAACAAGTGCCCAAAGTCTCTCTTTTGTCGCTACTACAAAGGTCCCGGCCATGTTATATCTTCATGCCCCAAGCTTCAGGGCAGGAAGGAGGGAAAGTTAAATGTTGCTCAAGCCCCTGGCAACACATCTCGTGGCCAAGGTATTTCTCATTTTATTCTTGATTGTATTATTTTATTTCGTGATCATCCTATTCGAGTTCTTTTTGATACGGGTGCGTCCCATTATTTTATATAAAAGAACTTGTTGATGCTTTTTCTTTGGATGTTTTGTGTTTAATGACTTCTTTGAGAATTGCGAATCCGGTTGGTGGATCCGCAACAATCAGTTTATTGTGTAAAGATGTCGAGATTATTTTGTGTGATTTTCCTTTCCTAGCCGATTTGCATGTCATGCGTTATTTAGGCTTTGGAATGATTTTGGGAATGGATTGGCTTAACCGTTATGAAGCTCATATCCTATGTCCTGAGCGGACTATTCATCTTCGACATCCTCAATCTGTTAATCAGATTTTTGTTATTCTTAAAGATTCGGATTCTGCTTTGGTTGCATCTTTATATTCTTTAAACCCTCGTGATGACGATGATGATGATGAGGGTGATATTGTTTCTCTTATTCATGTCGTTCGTGAATTTTCCGACATATTCGAGCCCGTTTTAGGATTACCACCTAAGCGAGCAATTGAGTTCATAATTAATCTCATTCCTGGAGCTCAACCTATCTCTCGCCCTCCTTATCGTATGTCCAATAAAGAAAACGAGGAGATGCGCAAACAATTATCTGAATTGGAGACGAAGCAATTTATTCGCTATAGTTCCTCGCCTTGGGGAGTTTCATCTATTTTTGTGAAGAAATCCGATGGTACACTTAGGCTTTGCGATGACTACCGCAAGCTTAATGATCTTACAATCAAGAATAAATATCCTTTACCCCGGATTGATGATCTATTCGATCTGCTTAGTGGTGCTAGAGTCTTTTCACAATTAGACTTAGCCACCGGTTTTCATCAGCTTCATATTGCTGAGGATAGTATTCCTTTGACATCGTTCCGTACTCGTTATGGATCTTATGAATGGCTTGTTATGCCATTTGGGTTGACGAATGCCCCAGCTTATTTCGTTGACCTTATGAATCGAGTTTTCAAAGATTTTCTCGACCGGTTTGTTCTCATCTTTATTGATGATATTCTTGTGTATTCTAAAACGGAGGAGGAGCATGAAAAACATCTTCGGATTGTGTTGGAAACTCTTAGGAGTAATCAATTGAAAGCAAAATTTTCTAAATGCCATTTTTGGAAATCTAGTGTGAAGTTTCTCGGTCATATTATATTCGAATCCGGAATTTCAGTAGATCCTTCAAAGATTAAAGCGATTCAAGATTGGAAGAGACCGGAGAATGTGACAGAGATTCGAAGTTTTCTCGGATTGGCGGGTTATTACCGTCGGTTCATTAAAGACTTTTCTAAAATTGTCATCCCTCTTACTGGCTTAACAAAGAAAGGTGTTAAATACATTTGGTCGGACAAATATGAAGCTTCTTTTCAGAAATTAAAAGAACTCCTTTCCGATGCTCCTATTCTTGTGATTCCCAATGGAAACCAAGATTTTATTGTTTATACCGATGCTAGTTGCATTGGTTTGGGTGCCGTTCTTATGCAAAGAGAACGTGTTGTTGCTTATGCTTCTAGGAAATTGAAGCCTGCTGATACTAGATATGCCACTCATGATTTAGAGCTCGCGGCTATTGTTTTTTCTCTTCAAATTTGGTGTCATTGTCTTTTGGGAGAGAAATTTATTCTTTATACCAATCATAAGTCTTTGAAGTATTTATTCTCTCAAAAGGAACTTAATTTGCGTCAACAGCGTTGGCTTGAATTTCTTGCACCATATGATCTTAATATCCTTTATATTCCCGGTAAGGGTAATCGTGTCGTCGATGCTCTTAGCCGTAAACAACAAGCTGTTGTTTCTACGATGATATCCGAATGGAACGATCTCGAGATTTTATCCACTTGTGAGATTCAAGATCGTGTTTCCGATTTATGTCCTTCTCTTGTTTTATGTAGCCTTGAGGCACATCCTTCTCTTTTAGACCGCATTCTTGAAGCTCAAAGACTAGATCCCGACTTGGCTCTTCTTGGCCAAAATATTAAGGATAAAATTGATATTGAAGGTTTGAAAGACTTTGATATTGATTCTCGTGGCGGCATTCGAAAATTTGGTAGACTTATCGTGCCAAATATTAGTGATCTTCGTAAAGATATTTTAGAAGATTCTCATCATTCTCAATTTACCATTCATCCCGGTAGTAGCAAAATGTATGCGGATATGAAGAGACTTTATTATTGGGAGGGAATGAAATCTGATATTGCTAACTTCGTTAAGCGTTGCATGACTTGCCAACTCGTTAAGGCCGAACATCAAAGGCCCGGTGGGTTATTGCAACCTTTAGAGATTCCAATTTGGAAGTGGGATCAAATTTCCATGGATCTTATAGACGGCCTTCCCCGTTCTCGTTCGGGTCATGATAGCTTATGGGTGATCGTTGATAGACTTACTAAATCTGCCCATTTTATTCCCGTTCGGTCTAACCGAACCGTTCCTCTTTTGGCCAAACTCTTTGTTAAAGAGATTGTTAAATTACATGGAGTTCCTACTTCTATAGTTAGTGATCGTGATCCATTGTTTACTAGTGGATTTTGGAAGAGTCTTCAAAAAGCTTTGGAAACGAAGCTTAATTTTAGCACTGCTTATCATCCCCAGTCCGATGGACAAATCGAGCGTGTGAATCAAACTCTTGAAGATCTTCTTCGTGCTTATGTGCTTGATTTCGGTGGAAGTTGGAAAGATCATATTCACTTGTCGAATTTTCCTATAATAATAGCTTCCAATCTATAATTGGTATGGCACCTTTTGAGGCACTCTATGGAAGGCCATGTCGATCTCCTTCTTGTTGGCTTAAGGCCGGTGAGAAGCTGGTTTTAGGTCCAGATTTTATTCGTGATTCCACAGAAAAGATTGAACTTATTCGACATAGGATGAAAGAAGCCCAGAGTAGACAAAAATCCTATGCCGATAACCGGAGAAGGAAATTAGAATTTTCCGTGGGAGATCTTGTGTTCATTCATGTTTCACCTATGAAGGGTGTGGTACGTTTCAGTCGATCGGGAAAGTTAGCGCCTCGATATATTGGACCATTCCCTATCACTGAACGTATTGGTTCAATGGCTTATCGCCTATCATTACCGGCTCAGTTTTCTGCCATGCATGACGTGTTTCACGTTTCTCAACTTCGGAAATGTCTTCGTGATTCTGATTCTATTCTGGAGCCCGGTGTTGTGGAAGAGATTGAAGTTTCACCTAATTTAACTTATGAGCAACATCCTATTTGAATTGTTGCTTCGGAGGTCAAACGACTTCGAAATAAAGATGTTCCGCTCGTGAAAGTTCAATGGTATTCAAATCCTAAGGATTGTACTTGGGAATCTAAAGAGTTCATCGAGCGATCGCATCCGAACTTGCTTTCCTGTGCTCTTTAAGGTGAACATTTTATTTCAAATTTCTTTTGTGTTGAATATGCTTTTATGGTTGTTACTATATATCTTCTTCTTAAATATTGCGAGGACGCAATTTCTTTAAGGAGGGGAGTCTGTAACAACCCGCATATTTGTTTATTTTTATATTTAAATATTTTATTTAAATATTTTATCGATACACGGAATTTAGTCCGAAAAGCTACTTTTTGCATATGGTCGAATTAGGACTCGGGACCACACCCATTGAGTTTAAAATGCCGTTTGCGACCTTTTTGAGTATAAGCTTCGATATGTTTGGAGTAAGTTGATTTTTTCACTTTGGGTTTGGGTTCAGCCCTATGTTTAACTTATACTCAAATCTGAGCCACTCCTCCCCATTCACCCTCACTTTCTCCTCTTTTCAGTTCTAAAGCATCAATGGTGGGAGAGATGGGAAATTAAAACTCCAAAACCCTAGTTTTCTTTTGCAAATCAAGCTCTAGCTCCAAACTAATAGAAGAACCCATTGGTAAGCTTCTCTTCTTCTTCTCCAACTCTTTCTCTCTTTGATTTCAGAAAATTCCTAAACCTAATTTGGGAAATGTTTCTCTTTTTAGCTTAGATTCAAGCTTCTTGAGTTGGATTTGAAGAGTGGTTGATTCCCCTTTTGCTTTCAAGCTTCTTCTTCAATTGCTTGGGTTCAAAGGTGAGATTTTTATCTCACATCTTAGTATATAATTATCTTCGGTTGTTAGGTATGAATTCCTAACACTTATTCGTGTGCATTTGCTTTTGGTTTGGATTGATTTGGTGAATATTCCAATTTTTAGTGTTTTGTGCTCAATTCCTTAAAAATCATAGCTTTGATGTTCAAATGCGTTTTTGGTGATGCATCGAGGAGCCAATAGGATCGGGTAGCCGTTGGGCATAATTCCCTATCGCCCGTGCTCGTTCGATTGCGAATTGGTGGAGTTTGCACATAAATTAAATGGGTTTCAATTTGCAGAACATCAGGGTCGGCCGACCGAACCCCTGGGCCGGTCGACGGACCTGCTACTAAGGTGCATAGGCACCTTTCTGTCTCTGGTCCGGTCGACTGGCTACAAGGCTCAGCCGACCGATCTGCTTCCCGAGATTTTTTTTGGAACATTGTCCGGTCGACCGAGCTCTGTAGCCGACCGACCTGATGCAATTTTGCCTATTTCGCCTAGTTGCTTGAATTTCCAACTTTAATCGATTCGTGTTGTTTCCTATTTTTTGTTATCATTTATTATGACTTTGATGACTCCTTTTTTAGGGATTTGTGAATATCCATTTCGATGGATTCTTTATCGGTTTCGTTGGATTTTTATTCACATCTTTGTATGTGAATTTTAGTGATTGATTGTTCCTACAATCTTCTTTGTGATTTGTCACTTTAAAAATATAAAGGTTTTGAATACTAATAGTCAATATCAAAACTCTTTCTTCAAATGATTTTAACACTATTTTATTACAAAGCTCGTTTCTTAAACCGTTTTACAATCTATTAGTATATACAAACCTTTACCTCACTCGTATGAGAAATCTAATTAAATGGCTTAGTAAAACAAGTGGTATGAAACGCTTGCGTTTACTTCGCCGGTTAATTCTTGGACTTATTCGATTGAATCTCTTGTGACAATTTTCTAGTGGAGATCTACAGTTTGTTCGTAAATATTTGAGTTAAGCAAGTGGTTATGGGACATGAACCTAAACTCATATATTTACTAGCTTAGTGTAATTGACACTTCTCGTTGATCATGACGATCATCTTTGTGATTTAGACTAGCAATGTGCGATGTATCTTTGTCTGCGAGGGAGACTAAACCCCGTTTTGTGGAGTTTCGACTCAAATTGGTGGGGTAGCAACCCATGGTCTTCGGGCCGTTTGTGGAGCTTCGGCTCAATTGTTATGGTTAGCAACCATGGAATTAGCGTTCCGTTTGTGATACATGTGTTGGTGAGCTTTATGCTTCCGTTTGTGATAGGCCTTCCCCCCCTTTTGTGATTTTTGGATTTCTTGAGATGATTTCTAGAATTTGTGCTTCACCAATTTTCGTGATTTCCATTGATAAGTTTTATCAATATTTGTGCATGGGTGAATTTGTGTGCCATCGACTTTTGTGATTGACATTGATATAGTCGTCAATATTTATGGTTTGGTGAACGAAATAAGGAGTATGACATTTCTTTGATTCTTGTGTAGATTCTGTGATATTGATTAATCTCTTATTGATTTTTAAATACTTATATATTTCACAGCTTGGCATTGTGATTATTATGTGTTTAGTCATATCTCTTATTCTATATCGTTTCATCTGATATTTATAGCTAGACTGATCCGTTTATTATTTTCTTATTAAATAATACTCGGGTCAGACCGAGATGTTACAGGTGCTTCGGCTTGACTTCTCACTTGGGATTGATTCCTCTGACTTTTGGTTAACTACTTAGATTAGTGGTTTTTGTTGTATACATTTGAGATATAGACTCCATAATGTATACTTATTCTTTTGTGTAGTTCGTGTAACTATTCTTTTGTGATATTGTGGATCTTTTCAGACCACTACTCTGATGTACACTTCCTAGTGTAATATTCATATCTATTTCCGCCTTTGTGATATGAATTGTCTGTGACTGATTTATGTTATGTTAATTTCTATATTTGTTTCTGAAGATATTATAGCCACTGTGCAGTAGCTTTGAGATTGTGTCGGTATGTCGGATTTCCCTCTTGATAAAGAAATGCATGTTATACTATTTGACTTATCGATGCTCGCGCAAAGCAATTACACGGACGGTCGCTCCTCAACAGCCTTATTCTCCGTGCTAGTTGACAACATTCACTGTAATGTTCTTGGCTAGCGTGGGTATAGAGGTGGGGCGTCACAAAAGGAGTTTTGAAGATAAAAGTTATTTTTGATAACTTTATTAAGCTTTGAAATTTAGATAATTTAATTTGAATTTAAAATCAAGATTTGAAATTGAATTCTATGTTTTGAAATTTTGTTTTAAAAAGGTATAAATTTATAAATGTGTTTATTTGGGTTTTAAACCATTTTGAAAGTGTTTTGAGAATTGGAATTTAACCCAAGGGCTTTAACTCGTGTAAATGTAATTAGATTTTTTCGAAACGAAAAACTATTTGTTTTCAAATCATAATAGCTTTCATATAATGAAAGGATTTCCAATTTATGTTGAAAAGATTTCAAATTTGAGACAGGATTGTTTTGAAAACTATGAATGAACCTTTATGAAAGATTATTAAACCTTACCTTGAAATTGAAGAGGATTTTGAATGGTGTATCTTTCATAAAAGATTAGGAATGGTAATTGTTTTGAAATTTATGAATGGATCTTTGAAATATTTTGAAAGCTATAAATTGAACCTTTGGTTTAATAATTGGATAAGATAATCCAATTTGAAAACGAAATTGTTTTGAAAGCTGTGAATGAATCTTTGTGAATCATAGGCGAACTTTGTGAAGTAAACCTTTTGTTTAAAGATTTGTAAAGGGTGATTTGTTTAAGCCATTTGAGGAAAGGTTTTGAATTTTAAGTTGTGACTTAACCGAGATCCCATTATCCATATGTTTTTAAATATTGCTCTCACTATTCGGTTTAGCCGGGAGAGGACTTTATGTTATATAACCCATTCCGAATAATGATACGATGATATGAATATCATTTGAAGACCGGTGGTGAAGACGGGATACTTTCGGAAGCGAAAGGATAACTCCTCGAATGTCTCTGCACTGGTTGATCCCCGGTATAGAGATTCTATCATCCTTGGTGATGGGGAATCCAGACATGATTAGGAACTATCTGGATTTGCAAGGGCTTCTTTGTGAAGTGCCTTCGGTTCTGTTCGAACCCGGAATAGACTTGTATGTATGTGTGTCTGACTTTACACTTTGAGATGTAAAACCAGTTTCTATCAAATACATTTCTGTTTGGTGGCGGAGATTTATTCTCTTAGCTTAGCACCCTTCTTTGAGACGTACGAGCTCAGAGATTATGTAGTTGATATTTACTAGTGATACATTCCCGATTTGGTAATGTGGCGTACGAAGTGCTGCTGATCATTTGTTGATCAAAACATGAGTTTGTGAAAAAGTGTAGCTTTGTGGACGAGACTGCATCAGGACCTCACACCCCGGAAATGGTCAAAACAGGAAAGATGCGGCAAGGTTATGAGGTCACGCCCTTTAGGGTGTTTCATTCCCTTTTGGAAAAGGGTGGTATCATGGTATGAAGCCCAGATACTTAACTCATTTGGTCACTTCAAATCTATTAATTTGTGATTGCTTTGTGGCTGTTGGTTGAGAGGCGCTTTGGATAAATGTCGCAAACGACCGAGGGATGGCATCATGCTCGAGTAGTAGTTACCTAGTTACAGAGGTAACCCGGCCTTGTGTTGGCAGAGAGCCGAGTAGGTTCTCGGGACGTCCCTCCAAAGGTGTACCCATGTGGCAGTAGGAAGTTCCTTAGCCTGACCATTTGCTGGAAATCCAAACAAAACAATACGTGCCCTGCACGGTTTTAGTTGTATAACCGGCCATGGAATGTGGTGGTAACCTGCTATTGAACATGGTAGCTATAGTAGGCATACAATAATGGTTGTATGCTGGCTAAGATTAATATTATACTTTCGAAATTATTTCTACATTATGCACTAATAATAATATCAAAATGGTTTTCGCGTGTTAAGCATATTTGACTATCATAAGGAGAAATCTCCTCCAATTCTACATTTGCATTGTGTATGCAGCGGGAGGCCTTATGGTAGTTTCATTTTCCAAAAAACATTGCGGATTTAAATTTTAAAATCCTTTGTTGTTTGTTTTAAAGATAAACTATTTTTGTTTGCTCATACCAGTCCCATGACTGACCCGGAGTTTATTGTTCCCTTCCTAAACTCTGGGTGCCCACAACTTTCCACACGGGCAGTTTAGAGTTGGGTTTTTCAAATAGTAGATATCGATTCAGTAGCTTTTAGCTTTCTCTTTGGAATCCTTTAGAGACTTTGGACACTGAAGTCTTCGGTTAGGACGAATGACCTTGCTTAGCTTGGTACAACTTGATGGTGGTTCGAGCTATCTATGGAGATTGCTGATATTGGTGTTTCTTCTGGAATTTCAAGTTCTTGTTGTTTCCGCTGCTAGTTCATTGGTATTTCCACTGTAGCGTTTCATTGGAGCTCTGATATTGATCATTGTTGTATATTTGGATATTGTATCATTGAAGTTGTATATGAGATTCATTCTTTTCATCTGCTGTGTTGTTATACTTAATGTGTTATAAGCTCCGGCGAACCAGATTCGACGTTTGAATCTGCGGCATTTGAATACGGGTGACGTGTTCGGTGCCAATTTTCGAAGGTCGAGTCAGGGTCGTTATAATTAGTATCAGAGATGAAGGTTGAAACTTTATCTAAGGAGCATAACACATTAGGTAACTCATTAGAGATAGGTAAAGTATACCCTAGAATGAGTATATCCCTAAGATATCCGTCCGGGTGCCTCAGTAAATTCTCTTACTATTCATGATAGTAAGTATGAGTGCAAGAAGAGGACGAGATAGGGGACATGGGAGTACCACTACAAATGGTCAATACCCTGCAATAACCGGGAAACGATCTTTTCTCTATCAATCTCCTTTGATTCATCTTTTCAATTCTTTGATGGTACCTGGCAGCTCCAGGAAGAAGCTTTGTATATTTGCATGAGACATAAACTCCAAACAGGTCAAAATTGTTTGTTTGGATGAATTTTTTGCATTGGTTGACATGGTTGATAGGTATACTTTGGTTTTTAAACTAAAAGTTTTGGGATTGTATCCATATATCTGTCTATTCTTTGGCTCCCGACATATTCTACGAACGGTTAGTTATCCTTCGAACTCACTAATGCCCTCCATACTTCATAGATCTGGACAACCCGAGTATCTTGTGAAAAGTTAAATAGATTCGTTATTGTATCTAATGTTGATATTCTGATTTGGTAAGCCAAATGCAGAATAGATATTCAGTTGATCTGCTGATTCATCTCTCTATTTCTATACTCTTTTTTGTCTCCCTGGCAAATTTCGGGGACGAAATTTTCTTAAGAGGGAATCTGTAACATTCCCGGATTTTAACTAAGAATAAATTGATAATTAACTAAAATTTTGAAACAAATTGTGTAATTATTTGAATTTTCCTAAATAAAATAAGATGTTTGGTTGTTTTTTCAAATATACGTGTATAATTGATTTTAAAAAGGAATCTAGATTTATAACTCTAAGATAAACATTTTTAAATAATTTGGAATTAAGTATGGATTAATTGAGAATTTCTTTTAATATTTAGAAATGAATATGTAAATGATTTAATTGGATTTTCCTAATTTACATATTATGTATGTTTATCTATTTATATAAATGGATTTTTATAAGATAATTTGAATTTGATTTGAATATAGGAAGATGAATATATGATATATGATATATATATATATATATATGAATGTTATATTTTGAAAGTAATGTATATGGATAAATATTTATTTAAATGTATAATAGTTCCAATTTAAATAAGATTTGACAAAAATGGTTGTAAAGCTAAAGTGAAAATATAAAGAGTTTTAGAATGAATATAGTTAGTATATGTGTAAAAGCTTTATCATGTATATATTCTTTTGGAAGTAATAAGTACAAAAAATATACATGTACAAAACATAACTAAGTATAGTTGTTAAATATATAAGAGTTTAAACATAATACCTTTCCTTTTATGTTTGTTGGTATATATAAATGTAAATACAAAGTATATATGTATTTAAACTAATAAAATAAGTGTGGGTCTTAAACACAATTTGAATCATAAAAGACATTTGTAAAATTAGTTATGCAAGCAAATAACAAGTGTCAATACCAATTACAAGTGGCATTTAATTCTCTTAAATTTTTATTAACATGCATTAAAAGAAGAAAACCAGGCTGTTTTCAAAAACCCGGAAAATCAAAGTACCTCAAACCTGAAACAAATCAGGTTACAAATCCAAACCTACCTCATGTTTTCAACTTGAAAACAAACTCTTCAAACTTAAACATGAAATAAACAAATTCTATTAAAACAAAAATCAAAGAAAATTCAAAGGCTCCAAGCCTGAAGCTGGTGATCATATCAGATATGGAAATAAGAAAAAAAATCATCAGATCAAACGAAAGATGGTTTCAAAATCTTCAAAAGTGGAAAAAATGAAGATCAAACCAAAGATGGCAACAATCAAGCTTTAGGTCGAATACAACCTCCAAATTAAGCATGCAAGAATTTAGCAAAGTAAATCAGGCTTGGATTCAAATCAAAATGCTAAATTCCAGATTTTCAAACTTGAAAGCATCCCAGGTTCTCTGTTCTTTCCAAACATTAAGGTGAGCAAGCTAATTTCTTTAAAAAAAACCCAAATTTGTTTCAATCTTGGTTTATTTGTGATGAGTGTTTGCTGAAAGTTATGGAATATGTTTTTTTATGAAAGTGCCCGAGGTAGTTAAACAGACATACTTATCTCTGTTCTAGATATACAGGTTTCATACCTTTTTAAAAAATAAAAATATAAAAATATCCAATATCTCTTCATATAATAAATGTTAGATCATGATCTTTGAAGGAAATTTTCTATATTGATTTAATGATATTTCTAAAAATATTTATCAGTAAAATAAGTAAGCAATTTTAATAGAAAAAGAAAATACAGTGGAAATGGTTCAAGTCAGTGAAAATCAATCATCTGAAATTCGAATTTTGATTATATTAACCAATTCGAATTCGAATATGATATTTTTTGATAACATTATCTGGATTTTTAAGCATGTGGGTTGCGAGAATTTATGGGTTGTTCGAAATTAGATTTTTCATCAAAATCTAATGATCACGAGGTTCTGAAACTTTGGGGTAGTGGCTGGAGAAAGGTCATTAGAGGATGGTTGAGGGAAAAATGGTCATTAAGTTGTTCGAAGGCTGTGGTGGTTGAACGGGAACGAAATAGGGTTTAAAGTTCTTGAGGAGTCATCGTTAAAATTGGGTCAATCTCATCACCGTGGGTTGATCAGAGCAGTCCGATCCAGTGGGAATTCGTGTGTATGGATGTGATGAAGTTTTGGTTTAAATGCAGTAGATGATCGTGGATGGGTCGCCGTGGGCGAAGCGATTTCGTCGGAGGTGTTGGGTTACAGGGAGAGGTTGATTAGCTTGATTTTGTTTGGCGATGAAATCATCGAAAGTAAGATGTCAGGGTGGTTGCCGATGTCATTAGCGATATGAGGGAGGTGTCATTGATGGCCAGATTGTCGCCGGTCGATTGTGCATGTGCATGCGTGGTTGCACGTACCTGTGATTGTTCGAACAATTGAAGGAGATGATGTTCATCGGGTTTGGTTCGAAGGATCTTGCTAAAATACTCGAAGTAAATCTTGAGTAAAAGTTGCGTCTGGTTCGGGTTGTTTTGGTTGTTAACAAATTTTGAAACTGGACAGTGAGTTTGTTACTAGGTTTTAATTCTAAAGCCCGAACAAGTTTTAATGTTATTTTAAAATGATTAATTTTTCTTAGCAATCTATTTAAAACAAAACTTTAAAGTCTATTTAAAATAAATGAGTTTTCAAAGAAATACAAAGACAAGTTTCCAAAGTAAATTTGATTTGACAAGTTTTAAGTTTTAATTTTTAAAGGCAAATGTTTTAAAATTGTTTTGGTTTATAAAATTTTGTATTAGACAAATTATCTTATTTAATCTCTAATGGTTTCAAAATAAAATGATTCCAAGCATTTGATTTAAATTGATGATTAAGTGATTAAGAAAGATACATAGTTTATCTTTGATTTATTAAAGTTTTAAGTAACAAAAGTACAATTACTTAATGTAGTTGATAAAGTGAAATTAATTAAGATAATTAAAGGATAGATTTTTACTTAGAGGATGATTTATTAATGTGATTAATTGAGAATAATGATTAAGGGTTGTTTTATTACTTAAAAGTAAATTAATTAATATAATTAATTAAGGATAATTAATTAATTAGGTTTAAATAATGATAAGTAATTAAAAGATAATTAATTACTTAAAGATAATTACTAAATCAAAGTAATTAAGGTTAATTAATTAATGAAAATGGTTAAAGGATAATCAATTATTGAATTTAATTGATAATTAATTAAGGGTTAATTAATTAATGTAATTAATTCAGGGTAATTAATTAAAGGATAAGTAAAATAATTAAAGGTTAATTATTTAATGATTAAATACTGATTAGTTAATAATTAAAGAATAATTAAAGGTTAATTAATTTATTATTAAAAAATAATTAATTCAAATGGTTTGAAATTAATTAATGTTTAACTAACCAGGATTAGTAAAATATTCATAAGCAATTAATCTGATTCAAATTAATATGATAATTAATTAATTTTACTTATGGATGTTTGGATTCTATAGAATGTTAAATTGTTTGATATCCCTCTTATTTGATGCTCTGTTTTGATTTAAGCTGTGTTTAGTGTAATTTATTCATCTATGATGTAGTTTATTTATCTAGGATGAATGCAATTATTATCTGCGATATATATTTGTGATCTGTGAATGAAAGAAAAGCGTTATAGTTTAACCGCTTATCAACTATATTTCTGTGTGTGAATCTGTAATGATAGATGATGTAGTTGCACTATTGTGTGTAAAACCCCTGGACCACACTATATACACACAAATATGGATTGCACAGGGAAATCGGTTAAGTTACAGACTTTTGGAATGGTTTTTAAAGCTGAATTTTGAATCCAAATGATTTTGGATATGAAATTGGGTTGAATTTGAAAAGGAGTTTTGAAGATAAAAGTTATTTTTGATAACTTGATTAAGCTTTGAAATTTAGATAATTTAATTTGAATTTAAAATCAAGATTTGAAATTGAATCTATGTTTTGAAATTTTGTTTTAAAAAGGTATACAACTTATAAATGTGTTTATATGGGTTTTAAACCATTTTGAAAGTGTTTTGAGAATCGGAATTTAACCCAAGGGCTTTAACTCGTGTAAATGTAATCAGAGTTTTCCGAAACGAAAAACTATTTGTTTTCAAATCATAATAGCTTTCAAATAATGAAAGGATTTCCGATTTATGTTGAAAAGATTTTAAATTTGAGATAGGATTGTTTTGAAAACTATGAATGAACCTTTGTGAAAGATTATTAAACCTTGTCTTGAAATTGAAGAGGATTTTAAATGGTGTATCTTTCATAAAAGATTAGGAGTGGGAATTGTTTGAAAGTTATGAATGGATCTTTGAAATAGTTTGAAAGCTATAAATTGAACCTTTGGTTTAATAATTGGATAAGATAATCCAATTTGAAAAGGAATTGAAAGTTGTGAATGAATCTTCGTGAAATATAGGTGAACTTTGTGAAGTAAATCTTTTGTTTAAAGATTTGTAAAGGGTGATTTTCTTAAACCATTTGAGGAAAGGTTTTGGATTTTAAGTTGTGACTTAACTGAGATCCCATTATCCATATGTTTTTAAATATTGCGCTCACTATTTGGTTCCGCTAGGAGAGGACTCTGTGCCATATAACCCATTCCGAATAATGATACGATGATATGAATATCATTTGAAGACCGGTGGTGAAGACCAGATACTTTCCAAAGTGAATGGATAACTCGTCGAATATATCTGCACCGGTTTATCCTCGGTATAGAGATTTGATCATCCTTTGTGATGGGGAGTCCGGACGTGATTAGTAATTATCCGGATTTACAAGGGCTTCTTTGTGAATTGCCTTCGGTTCTGTTCAAACCCGGAACAGACTTGTATGGATGTGTGTCTGACATTACACTTTGATATGTAAAACAGTTTCTATCAAATACATTTCTTTTTGGTGGTGGAGATTTATTCTCTTAGCTTAACACCCTTCTCCGAGACGTACGAGCTCAGAGGTTATGTAGTTGATATTTACTAGTGATACATTCCCGATTTGGTAATGTGGAATACAAAGTGCTGCTGATCATTTGTTGATCAAAGCATGACTTTGTGAAAAAGTGTAGCTTTGTGGACGAGACTGCATCAGGACCTCACACGTCGAAAATGGTCAAAATAGGAAATATGCAGCAAGGTTATGAGGGTCACGCCCTTTAAGGTGTGTCATTCCCTTCTGGAAAAGGGTGGTATCATGGTATGGAGCCCAAATACTTAACTCATGTGGTCACTGCAAATCTTTTACTTTATGATTGCTTTGTTGTTGTTGGTTGAGAGGCGTCTTGGATAAACGTCGCAAACGACCGGGGGATGGCATGCTCGAGTAGTAGTTACCTAGTTACAGAGGTAACCCAGCCTTGTATTGGCAGAGAGCCGGGTAGGTTCTCGGGACGTCCCTCCAGAGGCGTACCCATGTGGCAGTAGGAAGTTCCTTAGCCTGACCATTTGTTGCAAATCCAAACAAAACAGTACGAGCCCTGTGTGGTTTTAGTTGTATAACCTGCCATGAAATGTGGTGGTAACCTGCTATTGAACATGGTAGCAATAGTAGGCATATGATAATGGTTGTATGCTGGCTAAGATATTATACTTTCGAAATTATTTCTGCACTATGCACTAATAATAATATCAAAATGGTTTTCGCATATCAAGCACATTTGACTATCATAAGGAGAAATCTCCTCCAATTCTGCGTTTGCATTGTGTGTGCGACGGAAGGCCTTAATGTAGTTTCATTTTCCAAAAAGCATTACGGATTTAAATTTTAGAATCCTTTATTGTTTGTTTTAAAGATAAACTGTTTTTGTTTGCTCATACCAGCATGAATGACCTAGAGTTTATTGTTCTCTTCCTTAACTCTGGGTGCCCATAATTTTCCACACGGGCAGTCAAGATTTAGGTTTTTCAGATAATAGATATAGATTCAGTAGCTTTCAGCTTTCTCTTTGGAATCCTTTGGAGACTTTGGATATTGAAGTCTTTATTTAGGACGACTGACCTTGTCTAGCTTGGTACAACTTGATGGTGGTTCGAGCTATCTATGGAGATTGCTGATATTGGTGTTTCTTCTGGAGTTTCAAGTTCTTGTTGTTTCCGCTGCTAGTTCATTGGTGTTTCCACTATAGCGTTTCATTGTATCTCTGATATTGATCATTGTTGTATATTTGGATATTGTATCATTGGAGTTATATATGAGTTTCATTCTTTTCTTCCGCTTTGTTATTATACTTAATGTGTTATAAGCTTCGGCGAACCAGGTTCGACGTTTGAAACTGCAGCATTTGAATACGGGAGACGTATTCGGTGTCGATTTCGAAGGTCGAGTCATGGTCATTATATTAGTGGTAATAAAATAAATGCATCTAAACTTATGACCATCTTCCGACTCCATAGCACCGAACAAGGCATACATCTCACCGCAAGAGCCTTCTACAGTATAAACTATCAGATCACTACAATCTGGTTGTCTAAGCGATATTTTCCTGTCTTGGTAAAATATCCTAGCATCGTACTCACTTGACCAATCCATACAAGGAATGATTCCAAACTCCACAAAATCAAATGCCCGAAAACTGCAAACAAAAGTATGACCTAACAAGTCAAACTCTAACCGGCCACATTCCATCCCTAGAGTTGCATACCCTCCTACTAGATTTGCAACCCGTAAGGAAGTAACTAAATATGTGGGTTCTAGATTAAGCTTATCTATTAAACACTAGATATAAAAGAATGCGATGCACCAATATCAAATAGAAAGATAACACACATACCATGAATCTGAAGCATACCTCCCAAGGCAGCCTTTCTTTTTTCCTTAGTTGTTGGCCTAGAAGCAGTAGGCTCCAATGCATACGCCTTTCCTTTTCCATCCTTAGCGGGCTCCTTGCTCTGGCTCTTATAGTGGCATACCTGGTCATAGTTGTAACACTTGACATTCTTCCTCCCACCACTTCCTTTGCCCTCCCAGCACGACATTCGTTGGCAAAGTGCCCCTTGTTGTTGCACTTGAAATAGACAATCTCATACCTCCCGTTCTTTGCTGCTCAACCCTTCTGAGCACCTTTCTTCGAAAAGAACTTTCTCTTCTGACCCTACCCAACTGGGACTTCCTTAGCCTTACTGTTATCTAGAGAATCAAGCAACTCCTCATGCCTTAAGACCATCTGTGATTACCCGGAATTTTTTGGGCAATATTAATGTAATAATCTTCTTTTAAAATTATTTTAATCTGCAAAATTATTCTTTTAAAAACAAATAAAATTTGTGTTTGTTTATGTATATATACACATACAAGTATATTATAAATAGATATTTTGATTTCAAAATCCAAAAATAAATATCTTAAAAATAAATTGGATTTAAAAACTCTATATTTTAAAACTAGTATATATACATATATATAATTATTTATTAATGTATAATTAGATTTTATTTTTTTCTTTTTCTTTAAAGTTATATAAATATAAATAAAAGGAAAAGTTTAAATATAAAAACATAAAACATATATAAATATAACTAAATAGAAAATATAATATAAAATTATATGAAAACATAAGTGCATTCAAAAAAACAAGTGTAAGTTAATGTAACATGCAATTTAACAAGTATCATATTTTATGTATTTTCTGCATTTTAAAAATAATAATAAAAAAGGAAAACAAGACTGTATATATATATATAACTCCTATTTTCATTTTTTCTTTCATATATCAAAACCAAACTTGGAAACTAAAGAAAACTAAACCAGAGAAAAAAAACAACAAAAACAAAACAACTCTTTACAAATCTCAAACCTGAAGTTTAAAGCAAAGATCATCTCAAACAAGCAGATCAAAGCAAGATCATTTTCCAGTTTTTAGTTGCAAATTAAAGCATTTCCACGCTTCTATTTCTAGTTTTAAAGTTTTAAACAACTTCTCTGTTAATCATGAAAACAGTGAGTAAACATTTAAAAAAAAAAAACTAAAACAGTTTATATCTTGATTGCTTGTGATAAATACTTGAAGTATGTTGTGAAAAATGTTTGTATGGATGTAAAATATGCCTGCATGTCTATATATATATATATATATATATATATATATATATATATATATATATATATATATGTAAATGATTATGTGTACATGCCTCTATTCTAAGTTTTACAGGTTTTAAAGCAAGTTCAAATTTAAATTTCTCTTCCCCTAATTCTTTTTAGGCTTTGATGTTTAAAAAAAAGTGTTTAAATTAAAAAAATCTTAATTTTAAAAATATTTCTAGGTATTATTAGTTTAATTTTTTCTGGAAAAATTAAAATATACAGTAAAATTCAAAAGCATGACAAAATGTGACTTCAATGACTTATTGTTTCATTTATATAATCTGATTTGTTTTCGAAAACTATGATTTTTAAAAATAGAATCAAGATTTTTAGTTTTGATTTGAGATAGAATTCTCGAGTTGAACGGAATCGAGTGTTTCGTCGATTTCTGGCGATCGGCGAAAATAGTGGGAAGTCTTGATCGTTTCTGGAGCAAGTTTAGGAGGTCTCGGAAAAAATGATCGGTGGATTTATCGATCATCATGGTGGCGTTATGTCATTGTTGTAGGGTTATAGGCATAGGTTGAGTCGATGTCGAATTCTAGAGCCATGCGACGTCGACGATGTATCGGACTTGACAGCAGCAAGATGAAAAGGTGCGTGGGTCTACGGCGAGGCTTTGGTCGGAGTTTCGAAGCCTCTGGTGATCCGAGGCATCATCACGAGGAGGTTATTGGCGATCGGTTCGTTCCAGGTTGGGTTCACTTGTGCTCGTTTGCGATTTCGTGCTCGATTCTTGGATCTGGTGGTCGGAATCAAAGGGGAGGTTGTCGTCGTCGTGCTGGTGGTATCGGCGATGGTCGGAGCGACGGCGTACGTCTGTGCATTTGCATCTACGTCAGTAGTGTATCAGTGGGTTTGGGTTGTAGGAGAGGGAGTTATCTCAGGTAGGAACTCGGGGAAATGCAGTGATGGCTTGAGTGTGCTTTCGCGTTGTTCGCGAGTGATTTTAACATGTTGTAACAGTTTTAAAATTTTAAACCAAAATAAAGTTTTAAAACAGAAAGAGGAGGGATTTCTTGGGTTTGGGCTCTGGTTGGCTCAGGGATTGACTCGGGTATATGTAATAACAGCTTTAAAATTTTAAAACAAATCAAGTTTTACATAAACAATTTTCTTAACCCACTTCTTTAAAATAATAATTATTTATTTAAGTTTGGGATTAGTTAAAGGATTTAAAATAAATTATTTTAAATTAATTAAGTTTAAAGTATTTTATTTTGTGTCCATTATTTATAATTAATTCTTAAAGTTTATTTAAATAATTATAAATGGTATAATTAGGTAGTCATTTAAAGAAAGTAAAATGTTTTTTATTATTAATTAACATAAAGGTCTTAAGTTAATTCATATAATGATAAATTATTTCCAAGGTTATTAAATAAAATTTGAATGATAATTAAGTAATTAATTAAGATAAATGGTTTATCTTTAATTAATTAAGGTCTTAGGTAATTAAAGGATAATTAATTAATAATTAAAGAATAATTAATAAATAATTAAAGGATAATTAATTAATAATTAAAGGATAATTAATTAATGTAATAATTAAAGAATGATTAATTAATTCCAATAATTAATTAAAGTAATAATAAATGACTGTAATTAACTAATGTTAATTAAGCAGGATTAAGTAATTTAATTCTGAAGTGATTAATTTATTTTGTGATTAATTAAATTAATTATAATTGTGTGATTAATTAATCTTGCTTATAGATGATTAATTTGTATAGAATGTTTGGATTGATTAATATCTCTAGTATGTTAATCTGTAATATTCTATGATATGAATTGCTTTGATTAAGCTGTGATAAATGTGAGTTATTTATCTGTGATGGATTGCTGTGTGAATATAATATTCTGAATTGAATTAAATGCTTTTACTTAAACAACTTGGCCTTTAAGACGGCGTTTGGATTTCGATGAGACCGGGAACGGATATCAAATTTATTATCCGAAAACCACATCGATCCAAATAAGCGATAGATCGTGAAATCTCAAGTGAAGATTGAGATGAAGATTCAAAGTGCAAGGGCTATTTGTCGTTGAATCTGAGGGTGATTCCAAAATGAGTGTAACGGAGATAGTACCTTCGGTTTTGTTCGAACCCGGAATGGACTTGTATGGACTAATGCTATCAGACCATCGTCAATGGAGGACGATGAGCATTCCAAGATATGTGTTCTAAAAAGGTAATCGTAGTCTCAAGCCTCATCAACTGGGAATGGATAAAATAGGAGAGGTGCACGTAAGGCTAAGTGGGTAGCACCCAAGTAGGATAAGACTTTCCCCTGTCTAGAGGTCCCTGTATTCGGCTGTGTGGGTGGTTGTTGGTCACAACCGCGGGGTTGTCTTATTCGGACTATCCAGTAAGGGATAGCTTCGGTCTTGTGTTGCAGGGGATCAGGGTGGATCCTCAGTACATTGATCTAGACCACGTACTGTGACGGGCGGTACCCCAGTAGCCCTAACATTATATGGAATCCAATCTCCTATAAGTGCCTGTACGGTTTTGATTATGCCCAACTATGTTGGAACGTGAGATGTAAGCATTCCGGCTATTTCCTACTTTATATTGAAAACCCTAGACACTATTATAATATAAATGGATTTCTAATCAAATGTTTTGGTTATCGTAAGGAAAACTTGTCCGTGTTTATTTGCGGAGAGTCTTACGAGATACCTTTTATTTCATCGGTTTTTTTTCAAGTTAAACAACTTAACCGTTTACTCACATCAGACCCATGTCTGACTTGGAGTTTATTTCTGTTTTTCTTAAACTCTTGGGTACTCAAATTTTTATGAGTAGCCAAGTGATCAGGTTGGCTTGACGAATTTTGGAAAAGGACTTGGAGCAGGTGACTTGGCGTATCTATATATATCTATTCCGTTTGTTGGTATCATCTGTTTTGTATTTTGGAATGTAATGGATAGACAATTCTTCATGACTGTCCAATGTGATGTTGTTGTAACTGTATAACTCTAATGTATGATGAATACTATGTAATATCTATGTGAAGTAATATATTTTTCTGTTCTGTTGTGAGATTCCGATGTTGTTCTTTCTTTCTTTCTTTATGTTTTCTTTTCTATCTGTTTCTTTCTAATTACATACGTCTTTCTATGGAATGAAAGGTGGGTCGTCACACCATCTCCACAACAAAATCAGAAGGATACGTACTATGAGGTAATGTAGCCCTGACTAACTCAGCCTTCAATCCCCTAATAAACTTCTCGTTCCTCTTCATGACTATATCTACTAAAGCATACCCATATCGGGCTAACTCCATGATCTTTCTAGCATACTCCATAACTAACATCTCCCCCTGCTCTAACTCAGCAAACTTCCTAACCAGAGCAGACGGTGCCATTGCAGACACAAACCTTTCCTATAAACTTCCCTTGAAATCTTCCTAGGTCATCGCCTCCTCATCCACTGCCACAGTCACACTATTTCACCAGAACAAAGCAGCTCCTTGAAGCTGTCTAGATACCAACCTCCTCTTATGCTCATCATTAAGCCCTAAGTCTGCAAAAAATCCATTCATAGTGCAACGACCAATTCTCTACCTCAATGGCATCCTCCATTCCAACAAACGGCTTCTCTCCAAGCTTAATGTAGTACCCACTCAACCTTGCATAGTCATTGGGAACTAGAGCTCCCGAAACTCCTCCACCTACTACACCAGCAGCAACACCTGCTTGCACCATATTTATGAAGAACTGATATATAGCTTCCATTCCAACCTGCTGGACTTCAGTACCCACATTCTCTGCTTGTGCCTGACCTTGACCTCTTATCACATTTGGCCTGGCATTCCCTTCGGTGGCTTCCCCTCCTGGGTCAACTCTTCCTCTTCTTCCTTCCATATCTATATTCAAACCTTATGAGATACAGAAAAATAAACTAACAAGGATAGGAGACTAGAGATAAAGCATATACTTATATATAACATATACAAGCACGCTACTATAGCGTTATCCCATACCCCATTCTTACTCTACTTCTCTAGGATTATATTTTAAAAAGCATTTTTAGTTAAAAAAATTCATAAACCTATGCTCTGATACCAAGTTGTAACATCTCGTATCTAGAGGACAAAAGGTAAGCACTACAGATGCTGAAGTCATCCATATTATTTACTTCTAGTGACAAAACACGGTAATGATAATGGTATCCATAATACCAGAAGCATATGAATATGATTAAAATCAAAGATTTCAAAAACAACATTTTGCTGATCACATTTAAAAACAATACTTCATATCCATGTTACATGATCTCTTAATGTTTCTCAGGCAATGATTAAATATATCATTACAAAATAAACCAATAGCGACATATGACAATGCCCCCTTGGTTGATCAGAGAAATATTGTCATATCTTACTTAATATACACGACGGAAATAAATAGAATAATCTATAATCCTAATTAGCTGTAACGACCCATAAAATTTTAATGATTTTTAATTGGTTTTATAACGTATTTAATTGGATTTTTGAGAAATTTTAATGATAATAATTTATAAATAAAAATTTAATATTTGGATTACGTCCAGTTAAATATAGCAGATGGTAAATTTTCAATTTATCTTATCAAAGTATATTTTATTGTGAAATTTTATTTAATTCAAGCTAGCTAATAATTGTTGATAATAAAATATTTTTCAAACCTGAATATTTTTACATAGAAAAATTCTAAATCCTCTTCTGAGTGAGACGACATTTTTCGTTTTTCAAAATTTGAATTTCTATAGCTCCGTCGATCTTATTTTCTGCGTTATAAGCTGCATTCTTCCGATAAAGGAAATTCGAATCTTATAAATTCAATCATACCACTGATATTTGTATACCGTTTTGATCGTCTCGTCGTACTGATCTTTACGGTATATTTATTTCGTGTTTTGGAGTCTGGTAAATAACGGAATCCGCGAAACCAGAAACCGCATCGGTACCTGGTTCGTGACCGTTTGTATTCTTTTGAATTTCAAACTTTAACCATGTCATCCAAGCAAATATAAATTGCCTTAATAACTTTGCTGTATCAATGGATAGCCTTTCCTATTCAAATTTTCTTTTGATCTGATTTGTGGCTTACGTTACTCTGAAATAAATTTACAGAACGTTATCATAGCCTCTGACTTCCTTTCTCTCTTTGAATCATTTATTTACCTATTCCCTTTCTGTTTTTATCTAAACGTGCTGCACAATCAGGTCATTTATTTGCTTTAATTATTCAGCTTTAATTAAGGTGTGACTTTTCATTCTTTTTGATTCATAGATTTATTGCCGTTTTTGTCTGTCTTCATTTGTTTTACAAAAGGAAAGATACTGTTCCACCGAAATGTAAATGTTTAAATTATAGCCAGCTCATTCCCATAAATATTTATCACATGCCTTTTATTCCATCACTCACGTTCTCCCCTTCTTTCGTTTCTTCTCCATACCCAGATCTACTTTCGTATCCTCTTCCTACTTTTGAAAGGTAAGAACTTATATTATATTTTTATAGTTTAATGGATGCCTGCTGTTTGGTTTTCGATATTTTTTCTTTTGGAAAAATCGCATATAATATTTACTGTTGCTTCCCATCAACTTACCATCCCTTACTCCATCTCTGCATGCTTTCCCATACTAACCACTGCCCCCGCGTACGACTTTACAGCAGCACAACCCTCCACGCCTCCGACCCCAAACCAGACCCGCAAGAGCTCCTCCAACCCGGCCTCACTCTGTCTCCTCCCTGAAACCCAGAAACCGGCCATCCTTTCGCCTGAGACCAACAAGCACCACCAGATCAGACTCCATCCTCGACGACTGCTATGCAAGCCTGTCCCCTTAGCCGCCGTAGGCAGCACCCTCAACCGGATCTGGCCACATCTGCCGCCCCTCCAGTACCCGATGCCAATCACGACTTGAACGCCTGACCACATACTGCTCCTCCTCCTTCTTCGTATCTGCTGCACCAATCGCCAAGTCAACCCACCTCCGATGTCTCTCCCACTTTTCTCTCCCTTGCATGACCGACACAACATCACCCTCAACAACTCATGTTCCCTCCTTATCACAGCATTTCACTTGCCCTTCCCTGCCGAGATTGCCAGCCTTCTCCGCCTTGTACGCCCCTCTCACCGAAAGCCGCTCACGTCCATCCACCTAGGCCATACCCAAGCACTGCTCCACCGCTAGCTCTTCCACCGAGCGTCGACCACGTTCATCTCGGCCACCACTTCCCCTATCTTTTTTCCCTTCATCGTTTGCAAGTAAGTTGTGGAGCTTTGGGTTCTTTTTTTCTTCTTATTTTTATTTACAGACTTTATATAAAAGCTTATACATATTATGCGTTGTATGAGTTATATTTTGGTTATATATATACTAGTTATATTTGTTTTTATGTGTGTATCAGGCTATATGTAGTTTGGATCCAATGTTTGCAGTTCTAATATCATGTTAGTTTACAAATAGTTTAAGTTTTATTATGTCAGTTAAATATAAATTAGTGTAAGTATATGAATATGATGGTTTAGTTTACAAAATATATTTGTTTGCAAAAGTAATATGTAAACTATTGATTGCATATATTGGCGTGCTCTATAAGGCACACTATATATTAATGTATGTAAAGTTTAATTTATACATAGCATGGGCTGTGTAGTTAAGTTTGCATATGACTTGTCTTATATATGTCAGTTATGAAGGCTATAGGATATGCCAGATTTATATAGGTAATATATGTTTATCTTGGAAAAAGAAAAAAAATATAAGAAAAAAAATAGTATAATATGTTATATAGATAAGAATTTCTATACAGTAAGTTTACTTGGTTTTTAGCAAATGCTTGTTTGCTTATATGTGTAATAAGTAAGCAACATTGTATATTCCTGGGTTATCATATATGCATAAAATATATTAGCTTAGAAATATAAAGGCGATACATTTGTTTATTCATATGTATATATATAAATGTTGACGGTTATTCGTTATTTAAATTTTAGATTGTATATGATTGTATATACATAGTTAGGTAGGGTTATTTGTATATAGGCTCACTTATACCATCTATCTGCATCGACCCTGTTCTGATTTAATTTCGTCGGTTCCTATTTATCAGCTTCGTCCGTCCAATTCATGCCAATCTCGGCTTGCTTTGAAAATCGTCAATTAGATCGATCATTTCGCAATTCAAATCGTAGCTTATTATGTTGTCTATCTCCTCTCTAGCTTCGAAAGGTGAGTAATCACTCACGGTTAACCTTCTTTTATTCATTAAATTTGATTTAAATTGAAACGACAATTGAAATATGCTGCTGTAGTTATTTAAATTTGGTATATATGCTATTATCTGTAACTGTTCACCTGCGGGATATGACACCATATCCTGTTGTTTATAGTATATTGTTATTGATGATGTATGCCTGTTATTTTATTGCATTTTCTGTTATCCCTCTGCAAGTTCCCTGTAGTTTAGAAATCACTATGGGTTGAAATGATACATACCCGAACAGACTTTAGAATAGGAGAAAATTGTTATGGGTTGAAATGATAAACCCAAGCGATTTTCATTTAATTGAATTTGGGATTACGGGTTGAAATGATATCCACCCGTATATATTTAATATACGGATTGAAATGATAAATATCCGTAGCACTTGACTATATGATAGGAAATATATACATACACCGTTGGTCAAACCGTTGGTCCATATAAATATTTTGAAAATAAATTTCTACAGTTGAAAGGAAATATGTGGGATCTAACAAATATTGGTTCTTAAAATATTATATATATATATAAATGGAAATTTTATATATAGATTTAATAATAATATTATTGAGATTGATTTAATACATATAATATGTTTGAGTATTATTTAAGATTTATATTTCAAAATTTACCGTTGTAAAAGTTGAATAGTTAAGATTGTGAGAAAATTTTTGGGTTTATTAAAAATGGTATTTAAATAGGGATTTATTTAATTAAATCGATTTGAAATTTTTGAATGGAAAATTTAAAGGTATGATTGCGTAACTGGATTTTTGATTTAAGGGATTTAATGAATATTTTACGTTTAATAAAATTAAAGAAAATATTGAGTAAAATGTAACTTAAGGTTACTTAAAAGATATTGAATCAAATAAGGGAGTATTTTGAGACTAAGTAATAATGAGGTTAAATCGAGATCGATATGAAACTATTATATAGAACATTTAAATATTAAAGCCTTGAACTATATTGGAATTTAAATGGATTATTTTGAGATTCAGACATGTATTTGAAATCAGTATAGTTGAATTTGTTATTTAGAAACTAAATTGAATTAAAATGAAAATTTAGGTTAAACTAAATTTGAATTTGTTATTTAGAAACTAAATTGAAAAAAATTTAGTTTGAAACGTTGAATACTTAAAGTTTGGAATTATACTGAAACATAAAGGGGTATTTTTGTGATTACAAATCCGAATTTGAGGTCGATAAATTGAAGTGTTCATTTTAGGAATTGAGTTGAATTTAAATTGATAAATTGAGATTGAATTTTATTTAAATGGGAAGGTCGGGTTGGTGTTGACACGATTTATTTAGTCGAGGGAATTGAAAATACTTTACTGTATAAATTATTTAATATATATAAATATTATTTTGGGAAATATAGAGATATTTGAAGTGAAAATAAGATTTGGTTTTGAAGTATAAATTAAGCTGAAATGACCATGGTGTTATAGTGTATATTTCTACCTTGTAGAAAGTTCCATGGACCCTTAGAGGATGGTTATACCAAACATCCTTTAAGTTATTTGTATTTCAGTTGATATTTCACTTGAGTTGGATTTATTGATATAACAATGTTAATCCTGACTCGAGTGTTTTGTGTTTTGTGTTTTGCTTTACGCTCGGGTCATACTGAGTGATACAGCATTTGAGACTCACCTTTGGAGTTTGGTCCTTCATTTGGAAATCCAACTATCGTTTTAGATTCCAGCCTTTCCAGTTGATTGGTTCAGAGAAGTCATCTGTTGCATTGGAGACTTCACTGGATTTGAACTATTCGGTTGTATTTTTCTAACTCTGATGTATATAATACCTTCATGAACTACTATTCTTTATCTATTCTACTGCATTATATTACTCTATGATCTGTGATTGATTTATTTAATGTATATTTTAAGTTTTTCCAAATTTAAATTAACAATTCGGTATTTTGAATTATTCAAGTCGGATATATATGGTTTTATTGTCGATTTGAATGGTCCAAAATAGCGGGTCGTTACAGTTGGTATCAAAGCTTTGGCTCTAGGAAAAACTTAGCATATATTGTAAATTTATTTACAGAATCACTTTCGCTCGAGTTGAATCTCTTCCTTTTGACTCGATTTCCTTTGAATTTTGGAATGTCCCTCGGTTCCAAAATTCATTCTGCCTCTCCCTATTTATATTCGTTTGATTCTGGAGTATCCCATAACTCCACTGAATGATTTGTAAAGGGGGGTGAAAACTCCTTTTCAATTGGCATTGACTCACCGAAGATTTCTGGATCCTCGGTTTACGATGCTACTATATCTTGTTACGCTGAATTCTATATCTCTGGCGATCGAATGTCGAATTGCCTCAGAATTCTACACCGATCTAATTTTGGAATCACGGTTGACTGGTAAAGGTCGCCCACGATTTATAGAAGTATGTCCATCTTCTATTTTGTAATTTAATTATCTCATCTTCGATCGAGTCTGTCTTCGAATCAGGATTCTATTGATTGGAGTTCCTCTAAATTAAATCTCTATCTTTGTTCTGAAAACTTCCTTTGGTCAAGTTTCCCTTTAAAATTTTGAAACCTCTATCTTGTTCGATTTTGGACTCCTTGAATGATAGGAAACTATTTTGTAGATGGCAAAGTCGGAAGAGCAGAAAGCAACTCGTCGAGCTCGGAGAGCACTAGCCCGTAAGGAAAAGGAGGAAGCAATGGAGAAGTGGGAAAGGCTATGGAGGGAAAGGGCAGGACCTGGACCTTATGACCATGTCATCTGTTATCGGTGTCAGGAGAAGGAACATTATGCAGCCATGTGCGGGAAGAGAGATGAAGGAAAGAAGAAAGAGGGCAAGCGTTATCGATCCAAGATCTTCTGTTTTAAATGCCAAAGTACGGGGCACTTTATCAGTCGCTGCCAGAAGGTGAAGAAAGTAAAAGCTGCACCCACTACATCAGTCGACCAATCAACCATTTGCTATCACTGCAGGATGCCTGGGCATATAGCCAGGAATTGTCCTGTGAGGTAGTATGGACGGAAGGCTTCGTTTCCGCAGTACGTTAGGGAGGATGGGAGTGTCGTGCATTTATGCAAGAAATGCAGAAGTTGGGGCCATATTGAGGGGGAGTGTTCTGGACCCGTTGAAGTACCACCCGGTAGAATTAATACCGATGCTTTGTTTTTGTAGGGTAGTATTCTAGGGAGCTGTTTGTTTTCAGCAGTTGTTAGGTTGCTTTCGATAAACTCTATTGTATCTTTTGCTTAACTGAAGTTCTCAAATAAGATATTCATGTTCCTGTTTTCGTTGATATGAAATTTGAATCTCTGTTTGTTTTGAAATCTATCATTGAATCATCCTTTGAGAGATCAGGTATGTTTGTATTTTTGGACATTGTTTTAAATATCGAAATTTTTATTTTGAATAACTACGATTTTATTCTATATATAAAAAGAAAATGTTTTCGTTAAGGATTATATATCTATATATAAAATAAATAAGAAATGTTGTTCGATATAAAAAGGTTAAGGATTTGAAATTTGAAAATTTATAAGAAATTGATTTATATAAAAATGATTTATAACTAAAGTGTTGAATTGAAAGTCGAGAATTGAATGCCGGTATTTTGAAATTGGTTTTAAGATTTTGGAAAATATATAAAAATAATATGAAAAAAGTACTTTTCCGAATAAGAAATTATTCAAATGAGTTCAATTGAATTCCAATAATTTTGAAGAAGTTTCAAAGAAGTTTTCAAGAAAATAGAAGTCCAAAACTCACTTATGTCGCTGGAAAATAATTTCGGTGATGAGTGCACGCATCATCGACATTGATTTCGAGTTTCAGAGTGGGGGAGAGGCCACTTTAATAGCTTCGCTACGCAAGTGATTTTGTAAAACCGTTTTTGAATTCAAATCCCGAAGTATAATTTGATATTTTAGAAAGATATAAGTATATATTTGAAACAATTTAAAATGAGACCGGTGTTTAGTCCTCGAGTTTCGGATTTAATAATTGATTTATTGATTTATTGTTGATTTTCAACTCTTGAATTGAAAATTTGATTTCCCTAACTATTTTGAATGTTCGGACACTTCCAAATCGAGATAAAATTTTCAAAGCTAAGAAATTTCGAAGAGTATAAAATATTTGATAAAGAATATAAATTTAGCTTTGAAATGTTTAAAAAAAAAGTTGAATAACGGTTTTCAGAAAGGTAAATTGGATATTTCACATAGAAATAGATAGTTTAAAGGTTTAAAAAAAGGGATAATTATAATTATTTTAATTTGGAAAATGGGAGAATTTTCTAAACCTATTATTTTGGGAACTTTGAAATTTAGATATTTAATTTGGAAGAAAATTTGGTGAAATCATTTATGATTTTGAAACAAAATTGATATTGAAATGATTTGAAATTTGAGAACCTTAGATTATTAAGCACTTGATTTGGGAGTGGTCGAACTTATATAAAATGGATTGTATAAGTATGAAGTTGATTTGAAATCTATTGATTTGAAAGGTACTCAATTTGGAAAGAGATTTTATATAATCGAAGTCTATATAAGTATGATTTGATCTACTATTGATTTGGAAAGTATTCGATTTGGGAAAAATGGAATCCTATATATATGGACTTTATATAAGTACGATATTTGAAAGTGATTTGAAAAGGTACTATATGATATATATTTTCGAAGTAAAGATATGGAAAGTGCCTTCTGCTTGATATCAGCTTTGTGGCCACATCGTGGATTCATTCTATCGATATTATTCTCTCTGATTTTTGGTTTTCCGGATGTAATACTCGAGTGTTCCCACCATGGCGTAACCCATGGTTTTTTTTTCTCTCGGGACCGCATAGCGCAATTGCCTGGCTGAGTCTGGCCTAGGGGTACGGATTGTTTCCTGGGGGATCCAGGCGTAACCATTGTGTATCCTGCAATCTGTGTCGGTCGCGACTAGTAGCGCAACTGCCTGGCTGAGTCTTGCCTAGGGGTACGGATTGTTTCATGGGGGATCCAGGCATAACCATTGTGTATACTGCACTCTACTAGTCATCATGGCGTAACTCGCAGGGCTGAGAAAGCTTACGGATATGGATTGTTTCCTGGGGGACCCAGGCGTAACCATTGTGCATCTGCGAACCATGGTTGGACAAAAGTTTTGGTTTGGTTGTTTGTTTGGATTGTACTCTCCATATCTGTTTTTAAAGGTTTTTCAAGTATTTTCACTGGGTGTTGAAACAGGTCTACTAAGTACTTGAAGAATTCTAGCTTTGCGCTTGATCAACGCATGGCCAGAGTCTGCAAGAACGAGGATAAACTTGTTGAAACATCGAGTTATAAAAGTATTTTTCAAAAGAAGAATTTACTTCGATATAATAGTATTTTATTATAAAAGTATTATTGTAAAGGTATTTATTTTAAAAGTATTTTTCCAAACAAAGAAATTTTGTATTAATATTTTAGATTTAAATTCTTCCAGTTTGAATTAACTATTCGTGCCCGATTCTATCCTTTGAACCTACCTTATCTTATCAGCTTTAGTTGTTCTCCTATATTCCGTTTCCAGAATCTACCTTCCTTTCCTTTTTTTGAATATAATCTTTAAATATGGCTTAATTGTATACTACCTGGTTTAATAGAAAATTTTAGTGTTATAAATATTTTAGAAGTTATTTATTTAAAATAAACATATATAAAGTAAATGATTAGCGAGAATATTTGAAAAATATTTTAAGAGAAAATTGGTAAGTTATAAATTATGGCGTTAATGTTTTCAAATAACTTCCTGGTAAATATAACTAATCATGTAAATAATTGTTTTCAATAGTTTTCCCATATTTATAAATGTATTATTTAAACATATAAATGGTATTTATAGAGGAAGCAAGAAAATTTTACAAATGAGTTTTGAAAATTTTCCAAGTATTCAAGATAACTAAATTGCAAATGAAGTTTTCAAATAAATATTTCAAGTAAAATTTATATAGTCTTAAATTAATTGTTTATCCTAGTCTTTCAATCTACTTTCTTTCTGGTTGTTTTTATTCTCCTACCTCCTTCCTTTTCGGGGACGAAAAGTTTTGAGTGGGGGATAGTGTAACGACCCATAAAATTTTAATGATTTTTAATTGGTTTTATAACGTATTTAATTGGATTTTTGAGAAATTTTAATGATAGTAATTTTTAAATAAAAATTTAATATTTGGATTACGTCCAATTAAATATAGCAGATGGTAAATTTTCAATTTATCTTATCAAAGTATATTTTATTGTGAAATTTTATTTAATTCAAGCTAGCTAATAATTGTTGACAATAAAATATTTTTCAAACCTGAATATTTTTACAGAGAAAAATTCTAAATCCTCTTCTGAGTGAGACGGCATCTTTCGTTTTTCAGAATTTGAATTTCTATAGCTCCGTCGATCTTATTTTCTGCGTTTTAAGCTGCATTCTTCCGATAAAGGAAATTCAAAATCTTATAAATTCAATCATACCACTGATATTTGTATACCGTTTTGATCGTCTCGTCGTACTGATCTTTACGGTATATTTATTTCGTGTTTTGAAGTTTGGTAAATAACGGAATCCGCGAAACCAAAAACTGTATTGGTACCTGGTTCGGGACCGTTTGTTTTCTTTTGAATTTCAAACTTTAACCGTGTCATCAAAGCAAATATAAATTTCCTTAATAACTTTGCTGTATCAATGGATAGCCTTTCCTATTCAAATTTTCTTTTGATCTGATTTGTGGCTTACGTTACTCTGAAATAAATTTACAGAACGTTATCATAGCCACTGACTTCCTTTCTCTCTTTGAATCATTTATTTACCTATTCCCTTTCTGTTTTTATCTAAACGTGCTGCACAATCAGGTCATTTATTTGCTTCGATTATTCAGCTTTAATTAAGGTGTGACTTTTCATTCTTTTTGATTCATAGATTTATTGCCGTCTTTCTTTGTCTTCATTTGTTTTACAAAAGGAAAGATACTGTTCCACCGAAACGTAAATGCTTAAATTGTAGCCGGCTCATTGCCATAAATATTTATCACATGCCTTTTGTTCCATCACTCACGTTCTCCTCTTCTTTTGTTTCTTCTCCATACCCGGATCTACTTTCGTATCGTCTTCCTACTTTTGAAAGGTAAGAACTTATATTATTTTTTTATAGCTTAATGGAAGCCTGCTGTTTGGTTTTCAATATTTTTGCTTTTGGAAAAATCGCATATAATATTTACTGTTTCTTCTCATCAACTTGCCTTCCCTTACTCCATTTCTGCATGCTTTCCCATACTAACCACTGCCCCCGCGTACGACCTTACAGCAGCACAACCCTCCACGCCTCCGACCCCAAACCGGACCCGTAAGAGCTCCTCCAATCCGGCCTCACTCTGTCTCCTCCCTGAAACCCAGAAACCGGCCATCCTTTCGCCTGAGACCAACAAGCACCACCAGATCAGCCTCCATCCTTGACGACTGCTATGCAAGCCTGTCCCTCCAGTACCCGGTGCCAATCACGACTTGAATGCCTGACCACATACTGTTCCTCCTCCTTCTTCGTGTCTGCTGCACCAATCGCCAAGTCAACCCACCTCCGATGTCTCTCCCTCTTTTATCCCCCTTGCATGACCGACATGACATCACCCTCAACAACTCATGTTCCCTCCTTACCACAGCATTTTGCTTGCCCTTGCCTGCCGAGATTGCCAGCCTTCTCCGCCTTGTACGCCCCTCTCACCGAAAGCCGCTCATGTCCATCCACCCAGGCCATACCCGAGCACTGCTCCACCGCCAACTCTTCCACCGAGCGTCGACCACGTTCATCTCAGCCACCACTTCCCCTATCTTTTTTTTCCTTCATCGTTTGCAAGTAAGTTGTGGAGCTTTGGGTTCTTTTCTTCTTCTTTTTATTTACAGACTTTATATAAAAGCTTATACATATTATGCGTTGTATGAGTTATATTTTGGTTATATATATACTAGTTATATTTGTTTTTATGCATGTATCAGGCTATATGTAGTTTGGATCTAATGTTTGCAGTTCTAATATCATGTTAGTTTATAAATAATTTAAGTTTTATTATGTTAGTTAAATATAAATTAGTGTAAGTATATGAATATGATGGTTTAGTTTACAAAATATATTTGTTTACAAAAGTAATATGTAAACTATTGATTACATATATTGGCGTGCTCTATAAAGCAGATTATATATTAATGTATGTAAAGTTTAATTTATACATAGCGTGGCTGTGTACTTAAGTTTGCATATGACTTGTCTTATATATGTTAGTTATGAAGGCTATAGGATATGCCAGTTTTATATAGGTAATATATGTCAATCTTGGAAAAAGAAAAAAAATATAACAAAAAAATAGTATAATATGTTATATAGATAAGAATTTCTATAATGTAAGTTTACTTGGTTTTTAGCAAATGCTTGTTTGCTTATATGTGTAATAAGTAAGCAACATTGTATATTCCTGGGTTATCATATATGCATAAATTATATTAGCTTAGAAATATAAAGGCGTTACATTTGTTTATTCATATGTATATATATAGATGTTGACGGTTATTCGTTATTTAAATTTTAGATTGTATATGATTGTATATACATAGTTAGGTAGGGTTATTTGTATATAGGCTCACTTATACCATCTATCTGCATCGACCCTGTTCTGATTTAATTTCGCCGGTTCCTATTTATCAGCTTCGTCCGTCCAATTCATGCCAATCTCGGCTTGCTTTGAAAATCGTCAATTGGATCGATCATTTCGCAATTCAAATCGTAGCTTATTATGTTGTCTATCTCCTCTCTAGCTTCGAAAGGTAAGTAATCACTCACGGTTAACATTCTTTTATTCATTAAATTTGATTTAAATTGAAACGACAATTGAAATATGCTGCTGTAGTTATTTAAATTTGGTATATATGCTATTATCTGTAACTGTTCACCTGCGGGATATGACACCATATCCTGTTGTTTATATTTTATTGTTATTGATGATATATGCTTGTTATTTTATTGCATTTTCTGTTATCCCTCTGCAAGTTCCCTGTAGTTTAGAAATCACTATGGGTTGAAATGATACATACCCGAACAGACTTTAGAATAGGAGAAAATCGTTATGGGTTGAAATGATAAACCCAAGCGATTTTCATTTAATTGAATTTGGGATTACGGGTTGAAATGATATCCACCCGTATATATTTAATATACGGATTGAAATGATAAATATCCGTAGCACTTGACTATATGATAGGAAATATATACAGACATCGTTGGTCCATATAAATATTTTGAAAATAAATTTCTACAGTTGAAAGGAAATATGTGGGATCTAACAAATATTGGTTCTTAAAATATTATATATATATAAATGGAAATTTTATATATAGATTTAATAATAATATTATTGAGATTGATTTAATACATATAATATGTTTGAGTATTATTTAAGATTTATATTTCAAAATTTACCGTTGTAAAAGTTGAATAATTAAGATTGTGAGAAAAATTTTGGGTTTATTAAAAATGGTATTTAAATAAGGATTTATTTAATTAAATCGATTTGAAATTTTTGAATGGAAAATTTAAAGGTATGATTGTGTAACTGGATTTTTGATTTAAGGGATTTAATGAATATTTCACGTTTAATAAATTAAAGAAAATATTGAGTAAAATGTTATTTAAGGTTACTTAAATGATATTGAATCAAATAAGGGAGTATTTTAAGACTAAATAATAATGAGGTTAAATCGAGATCGATATGAAACTGTTATATAGAACATTTAAATATTAAAGCCTTGAACTATATTGGAATTTAAATGGATAATTTTGAGATTCAGATATGTATTTGAAATCAGTATAGTTGAATTTGTTATTTAGAAACTAAATTGAATTAAAATGAAAATTTAGGTTAAATTAAATTTGAATTTGTTATTTAGAAACTAGATTGATAAAATTTAGTTTGAAACGTTGAATACTTAAAGTTTGGAATTATATTGAAATATAAAGGGGTATTTTTGTGATTACAAATCCTAATTTGAGGTCGATAAATTGAAGTGTTTATTTTAGGAATTGAGTTGAATTTAAATTGATAAATTGAGATTAAATTTTATTTAAATGGGAAGGTTAGGTTGATGTTGACACGATTTATTTAGTCGAGGGAATTGAAAATACTTTACTGTATAAATTATTTAATATATATAAATATTATTTTGGGAAATATAGAGATATTTGAAGTGAAAATGAGATTTGGTTTTGAAGTATAAATTAAGCTGAAATGACCACGGTGTTATAGTGTATATTTCTACCTTGTAGAAAGTTCCATGGACCCTTAGAGGATGGTTATCCCAAACATCCTTTGAGTTATTTGTATTTCAGTTGATATTTCACTTGAGTTGGATTTATTGATATAAGAATGTTAATCCTGACTCGAGTGTTTTGTGTTTTGCTTTACACTCGGGTCAGACTGAGTGATACAACATTTGAGACTCGCCTTTGGAGTTCGGAGCTTCATTTGGAAATCCAACTATCGTTTCAGATTCCAGCCTTTCCGGTTGATTGGTTCAGAGAAGTCATCTGTTGCATTGGAGACTTCACTGCATTTGAACTATTCGGTTGTATTTTTCTAACTCTGATGTATATAGTAGCTTCATGAACTACCATTCTTTATCTATTCCGCTGCATTATATTACTCTGTGATCTGTGATTGATTTATTTAATGTATATTTTAAGTTTTTCCAAACTTAAATTAACAATTCGGTATTTTGAATTATTCAATTCGGATATGTATGGTTTTATTGTCGATTTGAGTGGTCCAAAATAGCGGGTTGTTACATTAGCTATCCATCAGCCATCTGCTTCTCTTTGGAAGCTTTATTCGCTAAAACCTGAAAACCTCAACCCTTAGCCTACTCAAATCAATTTTGAGTACCCGAGAGTTTAAGGGGAAACAAAAAGATTCGAGTCAGACACAAAACCTGTTATGAATAATTCTATTACATATCATTTTACTAATATTAAGTGAGACCACGCCGTTTAGCGGAATAGGTTTCCCCTCACTAATACCCTTTCCAAAACACATTTATTTTGCAAATCCATTTCTGCAACCAAACTAGTTAATCAAACTGATTATATCAAAATAGCAATATCATTTATGCTAATAAATGAACTATCTATCCGTAAAACAGGAAATAGTGAGCTCTCTGCCCACAACATAATAGCAAGGTCCGTTATGCTAACAAAAGACCGTCTGTTCGAAAAACAATAGCAAGATATGTTATGCTAAAACGGACTAACTGTCCATAAAACTGGGATGATTACCACTATCTGTCCATAAAACTAGGCCAATTGCCACTAACTGGACGAACTGTCCAAAATCTAGGCCGACTGCCTGCAAAATGGAATAACTATCCAAAATCTTTTCTTAGGGTTAGCTACCCTTTAAATTTTCCTTGAAAACCTTTTTCAAAATGATTTAGTCCTTCAAATCATATATATACAAGGAAAATATATCTTTAGCTTTACTCTAAGCCATTTTGCCATGATATATATACTATACTCAAAACAATGTTGATGAATTTTTAAGGATTAACTATCCTTCCAAAACAAGTCAAAAACCTTTTTAACTTGAAAATACTTAGGCTATACTGCATATTCAATACATTCGAAACCTTTCTTCAAACCAGTTAAACACCCTTTCGAAACCTTCGAAGCTTACTCCTTCGAAACCATTGAAAGTGACCCTTTCAAAAGCTTTAAAAACCTTTGAAATCTTTCTTTTAAAAACCTTTAAACGTTGCCTTTCGAAACCCCTAGAAAACCTTTCCTTTTGAAACCATTCGAAACCATCAGAAAACAACACCTTTCGACTTCTTTTAAACCTCTGGGAACTACCCCTTCGAAACCTCTTTTAAAACCTTTCGAAAGCATTTATTAAACCTTTTAAAAACATTTGGGTTCAGTTTAAAACACGTGGATAACTTTCGAAACCCTTTGAAAATGTCTCGGTCGATACCATTGGATTATGCCTTCAAGTAGAGAAAAAGGACATAATCCTATTAAAGTCGAAAGCACTTCTTTTTGAAATCATTCAAATCATCTCTTTCAAAACTAATTTGGGTTTTACTTTAATTATACAAAAAAGGTCTTAAAATATTTGACTCGAAAGCAACTGCTTCAAAACCATTTCCTAAGTAATGAAGTGATGGTGTCGAAATTATCCCTTCGAAAGCATTAGTGAGATGGGCAGATTTTTAGCGAGCAAAACAACCCTTTCGAAACCTACTGGATTAAAAGGTAAAAGCAACAGCTAGGTGTTTCGACCTAGTCGAAAGCATTCATTTAAAAAAAATGCAACTCAATCGAAACCATTTCCTTTTAAAACATTTGATCTAGTCGAAACCCAATCAAGTCGAAAGCATCTTCGTTGAAAAGAAGCAGGCGTGTTTTTCTCTAAAATCAAAATGAATCTTCAACCCTTTCAGAACCCTATGGTTTTGACCTATACCTTTCGCCCACATCCAATTCATTACGTACCAGTTTCCTTATACCATATGCATTGGTTTCGCCTATGTTGGAGGTGATAGTATGGAGGTGGAATTTGTTGCCGAATGAGATAAAACAGTGAAAAACTATTTATTTGTACGTTTAAACTATTTTTTTTGTACCTAATCTGCGTTTGTCTAAATCTGATTGGTTGCCATATTACTTTTTCAAAAGTGCTGCAATTTTCCAGAATCAACAAATTCTAATTATTTATAAAAAGCCCTTACTCCAATTTAAAACATATAAAACATTTAAGTCTCATACATTAAATAATTTTATATACCTATCACAAATCTTAGGAAAAATCTAGAAAAATTCCAATAAATCGCTTTTAATATGTTTTTCTAACATATTAATATCTCAGACCCAATCCATATATTATTTACCCATAAATAATTTATAACCCAAATTATCATTTTCCTACTAGAAAATTCATATAAAATCCACATTGATTCCAAAAATTCTGAAAATTGAAATATATACCCAAAATATTATTTCTGATTGTCATAAAAATTCACAAGGCAAAAAGGTGTCATTTAATAGAGTTTTTACCTAAAAGCATTTCATAAGTTCAATATGAAAAACCATAATTCATCAACAAGTATATAAAAACATTCCATCATTCAAAAACATGGTAAATCATTGCAAAATATTCGGAATTCATACTAAAACCGAAAGCACCATCAGAATGAGATGTAAACATTATTCGCCTTAGCCTTTGTAATTAAAGAAATTGAGATACGAATAAATTTTATTTGCTTAAGCTTCTTCATATCTTTTCTTCTTCTTCTTTCCTTGGTAATGTTGGTCGGCAATGAGCTTTCAAAATTTAGAATGATAATGAACGTGTATATTTTTACACAGCCAAGGTTTGGAGGATATAGCAATGGCCTCTTTCCTACTCTACCCCTTCTCTAATTCATTTTAACTCTTATTTTAATTCGTTGTTAAATGGCACGTCTACTCTTTTAATAAAATCAAATCTCAATCCCCTAATCAATGCATTATTTTATTTAATTTAGCTAATGAAATATCCTAAATAATATTGCCAAAAATTTAGGGTGTTATAAAGCATAATTAAGCACACAAGAAACCACTAAGCCTCATTAATTAATCTTTTCATTAATTAAAAACCACTTCGAAAATATTTGAAAAATATTCATTTACTTATCTCAACGGTATAAGTATATTCACAAACCATTCCACTTCCATTACTTAGAAAACATTTTCCCTTTTTTCCCAACATCATATTTAACTAGGCCAAAACAAATATCATTTAAAACATTGTTACTATAAAGCCAAACCTCCATTTCTTTGATGTTAATATGAAAAGAATTATTCCGTACCACCATCATTAAGAATGATTATTTATCAAAATCAAATCTCATTCTTTTTATAAACTCATTCCATATTTACAAGTCCTGTTATAAATCTCCAATTTAATTTATAAAACTCTTTTATATTTATAAAACTCTTTTTTATATATAAAACTCTTTTATAAATCTCCCTTTACAAAATCCTTTGTAAAATTCCTTTAATAAAATCCTTTATAAAAATCCTTTTATAAGTCCAAACTAATTTTTATAAATCTTATATATTTAACAAAAATCTTCTTTATTATTAAAATACCACTTATAAATCCATTCTTTTATTTATAAGTTACCATTTTGAAATATCTTTTTTATTTGTAAATTACCATTTATAAATCTCTCTTTCCATACAACATTTTATATAAACATTTCATGGATATTTATTCCAAAATACCGCTATCTTCTTTTTTAAAAGAGAACCACTTTATAATAAAAGATAAACCCATTTATTTTCCATTAAAATAAAAACTCATTATCATATCAATTTTCCTATAAGATAAATCCTTACGAAATACTTTTAAAACATTTCCAAAAAGGTTGAAGTAAAATAGATAAGTTCAAGAACCATTTCTAAATAAATGCCATAGAAAATTCCCAAGTTACTTTTAAAATCATCCTTCAATCAAAATAGTAAATAATAGCATTTCAAAGTATTATAACGAGACCTATAGTTACCATAACAATTATCCAATGCTGCTATTTCCTTAAATTAAAAAGGTTCAACTTTTAACATATATGAATTTCACAGCAAATGCGGCCAAGCTAACAAGCTTATGCCACTCAACAATTAAAAATTAATAGTTAATACATTATTTTTCCAATATAAATTAATCCACATATTAATTAATTTCAAAAATCATCATTTTACTTTGCAAGCACAAAACAGAGATTTATTCTACTCAATTGATGTCCAAAATAATCTATTTAATTTAACTATAGAATAACGATGTTTTATTCTGTTCGATAGATATCAAAGAATAAGTGAATATTAAGCATACATCCCTACAATGAAACCTAATTCAAAAGGCATCCCTGTGTAAATCACATAAGTAAAGCGGATCCCTATAATTATTTCACTATAGCGAATTTGTTTCATATTTTTTGTTCCGCTTCCTAAAAAAATTCATAAAATTGTAAATATTAAAACTATGCTACTAAATAAAAACACAAAATAAGTGCAGAAATTCTACACTTATTGGGAAATATTGCAAGCATATAAGAAAATATTCACTTAGTAATTGCAGACATATCTGCAAAAATTCACTCAATATACCAATATTTGCGGACATAAAAAAACTACATAAATGTCTGTGCAATTACTCTATAAAATTGCACACATGTCCACAATTTTCAGTGAAAGTGATCTGTTTTGTTTTATTTTTGTTTTTCATCAACATTTTCTTGCTTTTTTATGTAATAAATATGATGTTGAACATAATTTGAAATAAATTTTGAAACATACATAAAATAATTGCATAAAAGTATGCAATTATTGGCTATAATTTCTTGTATACCGATAATATTTTGAATAATTGCATACATTTCTACATGGGTTCCTGGAGCTTATTGTTATCATTTTTTTCATTTTCAATCCAATTTTTTTATTTTTCTAATATAATCATGAAGATAAATATAAATTGAAATAATTTTTGAAATTTGAAAGTTTTTTCGTTGTTTTTCAATGATTTTTTTGATGATTTTCGAAAAAGAGGGACCTAATTTACATGCTTCTTTGTTAAGGATGTTTTGTATATTTTGAAACTTAACATGGACCTTAGCTAAACTGTCCCACAAAATAATCCATTCAATTTAACTATGGCAGAATGGTGTTTTATTCTGCTCAACAGATATCCCAAAATAATATATTCAATTTAATTATAATAGAACTGTGTTTTATTCTGCTCAATAGATATCACAAAATTATCTATTCAATTTAATTATAGCAGAAGGGTGTTTTATTCTTCTTAATACATATCACAGACGTAGTGTAAATAATTTAACCATGTTATTGTTAAGATTAACATAATTATATTCAATCGCTACTATTTTATCAATATTTATTATATTTCACTAATATTATTAACAAGTTATACCATAGTGTTGTACTTGGTAATACGAGTCTAACATAAAAATCCACGGGTTAATCGGATTTAAAATGAGCAAGATATTAATTTTCAAAGTTAAACTAATGTAAATTAAAAAAAAAATCATATAAATCCTCACCCAACACTTAAACAAGCCAAGTCCACACTCAACAACCAAAACCCAACCTGCCTTGCACAGAGCCTTCTGCCCAAAATCAAATTCCCGCTTTCAGGAAATAAAAACTACAATGAGATCACCTCATTCATCTCTCTACCACCAATGTCACACCCCACCTGGACCCACGCTGCTGCCACCGTTCGAACCATGACTGACTACATTTCCTTCGAGCCCATCCACAACACGCTCGGTGCACCACAACGCCGCCAGCAATAGGCTAAAGTAAAATCAAAATTCACTTCCTTAAACCCTATATGAGCTCCCCCAACACCTCCGACCACCGCACCACCTCTGACCATCACCTTCACTAGTCTTCACCTTCTTCCTAGTGAAGCAGCTCCTTACCAAGTCCGTCATCACTTCACTGAAATAGCAATATGAACGGGAAATGTTCAAAAATCACCAACGGTCAACATCATCCCCTAAAATCGTGCGATCACCACCAAAAATCATGACTCAATGATACACACCTATACTCTTCGATTTCCATTTCGTGCTAATTTGAATCACACTAATATTTGAACAGTGGTGGATATCGGATGATTTCCACTTCCACTAACCGGAACTTAGAGCGACAATTTTAAGGAAATAGTAGTGAGGATAACAAACAACTTTGCAGTTAGTCATTTTGGCTGATTATTGATGTTTTGAGAGTTGAATTTTGAAGGTGGAAGATGAAGTTTCTTTTTATTCATAGGAGATGGAAAATAAAGAAGGAGAAGAGAAAGAAAGAGAGGCAGAAGCAAATGAAATGAAAGTGAGGTGATATGTGAATACTTATCAACAAAAACCAATTACTTAAGGGTAAAGCAAACTAAAATTCAAATTCATCCATTACATCAAGAGCTAATCACCACTAATACCTTGTTGAATTTTATTTTTGATTTGATTTGTAAAAGGTTTGAAAAGAAAGTTTTTGCGGCACTCTACTGCACAATATTTTGTTCATGTACGAACCATGAATGACAGAAATACAAATACAATCATACGCAATAAAATGGCTAGATCCTAAAATAATAATAAAATACACTGGTTATCTTATTCTATTTTTTTTTCAAAAATATCAAAGTTTGCCGTAACATACATCAACTAATACTTAAATATTTTCCAAGTTAAAAATTATGGAAAAATTCTATAAATCCATTTAAAAATACTAAATAAAAATCAAATCATTTTATTTAAATTTTATTTTCTTAATATTTATTACATTCAAATCAAATTCGAATACAAATATTCAAATTCCAAATGTTAAAATTTCTGGATCATTAAAAAACGAGTATATCTCGTGTTCGAGTTTTGGATCATGCTTTAGAACGACGACTAGTTCTCTACTAAATTTGGCGGTTGACCACTATTGGTCCATCGGCCTTTCTCAAAGGTCGACTGCCCATACCTATTTTAGGCCATGTTGAACCAAGACCCTTTTTGGGCCGAATCGGATATTAAGTATTACCTAACGTTGCTTTGTTCAGTCCCTGTCATCTCCCTCTTCGCACTGGCTGCTATGAGAAATTCCTATTCACCCTTTGCAGTGCATCCGCGTACCACTTAGTTTTTATTTTTTCTTTGAGTTTTACTCTTCTTTTCCATTACTATTTACCTCATTCAAAACTAGCGCCACTTCCTATTGTCCATGCCTAAAAATAATTTTACAACTTAAGATTTTTTTTTCATAATTGAAAAATCAACGAGCTACATACGCTTCACTATATATATATTTTTTTTCAAACAAATTACTTTTATAAAAGCCCTTTTACTGAACTTTTAATTTAACTAATTTTTAGTTCCTACTATAACTTTTTACTTAAATAAAATGTTGCTATTTTATTTTCCCTAGAAATATAATATTTACTTACTTTTAAAAAATAGGATTATTCTATCTTCAAATAATTCATTTGAAAACCAATTTAAATATATTATTCACGTATTTTTCTCAAATTTTATAGTAAAATCATTTTAGATTTTATATTAAATTCTTTTGTATAGGGTCGGACTTAGAATGGATTTTTGTTTGTCCATTCTTTTGGATTTCTTCTTTTCTACTACTTTCTGACTTATCTCCTTTCTTCAAATAATAAAAATCCAGTTATCATCTTTGCGTGACTATTACACACCTTCTTTCAGGGACATATTTATGTCTTACTTCCAGATATTTGCAACATATAGGTCTTACTTTCCTGTTTATCTTGGCCCACTATGCGTCATCAATCGACAATCCAGCAAGGATCTACAATCATTTGCTATCTAGGCCCAACTAGGGAGTCACATACCATCCAACTTTGGGGACCCTTTCATATGCTGCACTCATGCTCTTCTTCTGTCAACGCCTTCCACTATGACCTATTTCTTATGGGGTAATCGAGGTAGGTGCATATCTTCAACTTCATCCATTGTTCCGACTCATAGTCGACTTATCCAACTTTTCAAAGGAAGGTTGCAATTACTCTATAGTCGGAATTTATAGGATTCGACGTAAATTACATTTATATAATTATAGTAAAATTACAACTACGTATACTCAATGTTTCCTAATTCTTAAGATCGACTAACCTAGGCTCTGATAGCAAATGTGACAACTTGCACCTCTGTGGGCCCGAATTTTCGCTAAATCGAAAACCCAAGTCACAAAAGTATGGATCATTGGTTTGGTATCCTGCAAATAAATAAATGCATATCAGAGCATTATTGATATAAACTCACAGCAGAATAGTAAAGTATAATAAAACATATAGTGACTAACCAAGAGTGACACTTTCAATATCTTTAGTGTCCTTGTCAGTGTCGAGCATGCATAAGAAATATGTCCTTCCACTGTTTTTGCCTTGTATCAGTACCTGTTCCTCTAAGCTATCATGTGAATTGCAATAAGGAAGGGTTAGGACAATGTTCTGGTGGTTGATAAATTACACACTTTATACATAACACTAGTTTTTGCTGATTGCATTCCATTACATCTTATGTCTCTTATTTTTTACTTAGCAAACTCTACTCTGTGTACGCGTACAATACGTCCCATCTACCCTAGGTAGACAATAACCACATGCATATATATAATTATATGAGTGCCATAGACCATGATACTTTCCCACTAGTATCTGTAACTCGAAACCTCGTCATGGTCCATCATCAACGCCATATCACATCCTCGTTGTTATGCATAGCAAGGAACTCCCGTGGTGCCTAATAACGGTATCATGATAGTTAGAAATATTCTATCCATTTTTAAAAGACCTCCATAAAGGGTTATCTAGCCTTGCCCCTGACAAACAAACTAGTAGACAATTATGCGGTGCATGACCTAAACATGATCTAAACTAGTAGGAGGTGTAGCCATTTAGGCGTAAACCTTGTCTTTCCACTATACCACTCGCGATTGATAACATTCTCACATATGTACAACTCTTACTCCAAAATATTGTATCAAACACACACTGACATAGCGTCAAGCCTTGGTCACTGTCCCATTTAGATTGCCTAATTCAATAAAGTTAATACCTACTTATTACTAAGTTTAATACTCCCTAAAAGGCTAAAGCATACTTTACTTGTCCATTGACCCTTTGACCAAGGTGAACCTTCCTACTTGGGTACCCCTCACCTATTCACAAATATATATTATTCCACAGGTCCTATAGTTGGATATGTCCCATATCAGAGTAGTGTATACACAACTGCCGGTAGCCCCTTGCGATAGGCGGACTTCTATTGTGTAACACACCGACCTCACATTCTAACCTATTTTAATAACTATATCATTCTTATCTAAACTAAATTTTGGTTATAAATCATACCTATTATAAATGTATACTTGAGGCTATGTGTGTATATATGTATGTATATGTATTCATTCTGGTTTCATTATTATGCTTGCAATGTTCAACTGGTCACATTTAATTATTTTTATTCGACCGGCTCTTTACTTCATCAATGTCGGTTTAATGTCATTTACCTCTTACTTTAGAGGATCTATATATCTTTTTCTATTTACTTCCCTTTCTTATTTTTAGATCTTTTTCTGTTCTTTTTAACTTTTCTTACCTTTCTTTATTTAGTAGAATTTCTACTCTTATTGAAATTATTACTTGCCTCTATTCAATATATACTTGCTTACCTATTCTTTTTCATTTATTATTTGATTTCTATCTTGTCTCTATTTTATATGTTTAATTTTACAATCTAACCATTATTATTCTTATAACTATAATTCTGTAATTCATACTTAAAGATTTCTGCATTTTAATGCACTAGAATTACATCTCCCTCCGAAGGAAAGGTTAACACTGTAAATTTCTATATCTAATCCAAAAAGGGAATTTGTGTTACGTTTGGAATTACAAGGAATTACTTATTTGTAGTTATTGAAATAAACAATAAAAAACTTGGTAAATATCTATATTTTATACATCTCTTTCTTTTAGATGTATTACTTGGTTATTTCAAATGATACACTTTTATTTATGAGTTTGGACTTGGTAATCTATAGACATTTGCATTGCAACACCCTACATTCCAGCGTATTAAAACACTACTTGACCCCAATAATTTATGGTGATAACTCCTTATTTACATTGATCTGCATAAATCATTTAATCGACAAATCTGGAACTACTATATCATTTATCAAATTCAGGGACTACTATTGCCTAATACTTTCTAGATTCAAGTACATGCAATATCAACTTTAAGTTATCAATTATAAAATATGTAGGCATGGTTTTTTAATTCATTTCATGCATATAATTAGGCCTACAAATCGAAATTTACACTTAGGCATACACAAATAGATTTACAATGATATAAATCCAGTAACATGTAAAAATATATAATTTCCTGCTCAGTTTTTTCGCTTTTCAATTCTCCAGATCTATGTTATTTCAGTTTCACTCCCCTTGTTCTTCCTATTTGAATACATATACCACAAGCATACATATATTTATTAGAAATCTAGATTAGGGAACATATTTGGATTTAATTTAGATTCTATTCTAGATTTATAATTTAACTTGGCTTTGACGATCTGACCTAATTCTTCTTCTCATTTATCATTTGCTATTATCCACTTGTCTATATGTATATAAACTATAACCATATTTAGAATTAAGAATTTAGAATTTGTGGAGAAGAGGGAATGCTAGAGCTTCATTATTGCTTCATAAAATATGAGAAGAAAAATGATAGGTTAGGCCCCGTATTTATATGGGTTCAATTCAATGCCAACCGTTTGATTAAATTATTTTAAATTCGAGCCATTTGGCCATGTCAAAATTCACAGCCAACACATATCACTAATCAACCATCGTTCCCCTATAGGTCGACCGGTGGTAATCGATGGGCCCAAGTTTGGGGTCGATCGGTCGGTTTTAATTTGGTTAACTAATACTATCATTAACGTTTGTTAATTTCATTACTTATACATTTATTCGAGACAATTTGTTTCTATTTTTCATTCATGTTTACTTACTTAAATGCTAAAAATCCATTAATGTTAATTAGCATTAATTTATTTTGCTAATTAAATTTTATTTCCATAATTACATATAAAATTACTTCTGATTCAAAAGCTTCTAAGTCGATAACTTCTTCGTTTGAACTTCGATCGGAAAATTTTATATATGAAAATTGAAATATTGCTACGAACAGAATGGTGTAAGTTTCATAGCCAAACTATATGTTTGTAAACATTGGATTTTTTATTATTACTATTAATTAATTAATTAATTTCTTGTTAATTAATTATCGTTAAAATTACGGGTTGTTACGTATTCACAACAAGGAATATAACTTTCCCCATATCTAGTGCTATAGGAAAACTTTCAACTTTAAAGGCATGCAACCTATACCATAGAATTCAAAAGTAATATTCTACCAACGAAGAGAAAAAGAATCATCCATACAAGTTAATAAACAAAATTTACGTTGGTTCAAATGTGCATAAATGAGAAGATATATACATTAATTATCAGTATAAACTATCAAAATAATGCACACATACTTAAAGGCAACAAGGTATTTTCATCATTCGCTAACATACAAGCAAATATCATATGTGTACAAACCCCAATACCTCATACACATCAGTAAATACTATGTGCACAATTTAGGTTTATACTCTAAGAAAGACATATGCACCTATTCATAGTTCGACCTATGGATTTTGAATGATTTTGTGATTACCACTTAGTCAATGATTTCCACCATACTTGTTTTCAAAAGCTCATTGTTATTGTTTCTTGCCACTTGAAGTAGACCCTATCTTGACAACATGACAAAGGTATAATAACCTACATAATCATGCATATGAATATAGTTCTCAACTGCAACAAATAACCATAAGGTCCCTAACTTTTTCTCTTTCGGTATACTCAAACAATATATAACCATGGAGTCCCAAACTCTTGCTCTTCTAGCATACTTATATAATAAGAAATAGTAGAGTCCTCGATTTTTTCTCCTTGGGCATACTCGGATAATAACCAATAATAGAGTCCTTGACTCTTACTTCTCAAGCATATTTGTAGTGTGGCTCGTGGATATTAGGTAACCACTAACTAGGAACCATCATAATACGACATCTACACTCTATTTTCAATAGCTCGTTGTCATCAATTCTTATATAAAGGAGGACCCTTAGAGACTTTCATCACTAAAGCCTTCATGGAGGGCTTCCTCGTCACTGATAACAATCTCCTCGTACACTCCCAATGCCTTCAGTCACTAAAGTCTCTTAGCACATCCCTCTCATAGCAGAACCTCCTTTTTCTACATCATAATTTCTCATGTAGCTCTTCTAATTTCTTGGAATTCCTGATCACGTTTTCAGGTGACCTTTAGCTTCTGCTATCTCATATTAGTTGCAATACCCCTATGTTGATCTATTTTCCCATATTTAAAGTACAATATATTCAAAACAACAATCCAAGAAATAAACAAGGTAAACCACACAACCAAGTCGTTAAGAAAGTAGGGCAATAAAACAAGCAAACATCAACGAGGCAATATAACCAACTAAACAATCATCATGTTGACGCTTCTTGCAACATATATAAAAGTCAAACTAATATAGATGTAGTAAGAACTGAATGATAACAAGAATAATGCAAACAACAAAAATAAAGTAGGAAATCCAAAAAAACAAGTAAACGACAATAGTCTAATAAAACATATTTTTCTATCTAAAATAAAATATCTTTACTACATTTTCATACGTGAATAATCACAACATTATGACTAATCTCACCTCGAAGTGGGTACAATGGATGTCCTTATAACACAATAAGGAAAGTCATATGCATTAAGCATAAAGTCTATGTCATCATAATGGATGTTAATCAAACTCAAAACTCATATCATCCACTCGTTTTAACCCTTATGCCACCCATCACATGTCCAATAATATTAGATACGACTCAAAGTGATGAATTTTCAATAATTATCTTGACTTATATATGGAATTATAAAAATCTCTTTATTTTATTTAACCCAAACATGAAAATAATTCTATGCCAATTCTCATAAATAATCTTGTTATATTTAGTTTGGGAAAACGATTCATTTAAAAATTGTATTATTGCTATTTTCTCTAAAAGTAGAAATAATTTACTCCAAACTCTTAAAACTCTATTATGGTTATTATATTTCAAAAATCTAGTACTATTATTTATCAAATTATTCTCTATTTCATAAATAGCAATTAGGAATAACTCATTAAATCTTGTAAATAACCATAATAATATTCAAATTCGTTAATTGTAATTAGTATTTTAATCTCAAAGTTAATAATAACACACTTCTAATTCATTTTTCGAGTAAACTACCAGTATTCACCCTATCTATTCTCCATAATAATAATATTATGAGCAAAATATTTTCCAATAAAAGTACTTCCAAACTAATTATATATATTTAATGAAAGTATTCATCTTCACTTCATTTTTCGAATAAAATAATTTTCTAACAAAACACTTTCAACGAAATACTTCAAAACCAAAAATTTCTAAATACTTTCAAAGAAATATTTTATAACAACTCATAATTTTAGTTATTTGAAATTGAAATATTTAATTGATTTTAAATATTTAAAGGTTAATTTTAGAGATTTAATGACTTTAATTTCAATACGATGATTTATTAAATAAATTAAATGCTAAATTTAATAATTGATTTTTTTATAATAATTAAATCTTGCATTTTTAGTTGGATAAAATTGATTTAAAGGCTTATTCAATTTTCATTTGATAAAAATAAAGATAATAAAACTTTTAAATTGATTTAAAGGTGATTTACTCGATTTCAAAAATAACTCGTTTTAAATTAACATATAAAAATAGCCTTCCAGGGTAAAGTTTCGAATTTCGACGAATCTATGATAGTTTATTATTATCTGATTTTAAATTTCATAGCGTTTAGAGTTACTGCTTAGTCATACGGGATAGAAACGCGTTGGATTTAATATCAAAAATTTAATATAATAATTGGGTTCAAAAAGCTATCTTCTTCATACGATCGAATCACGCCTTGAAACCTGTTTCATTGCATTTGCAATTGGGGTATGACATTAGGAACGCCAGGCAGCATGCCTTAATCGAGGTTCAAAATAAAATATCTAGATATTATGGAATTTCAAATATATATTATCGCATCAGCTAACCAAAACTTACCCATAGCCCCCTTCAAGACACCCTACATCAGACACCCTATATTCGTACGGGACTACACTGTTTTTCCATTTATATATCTAGCATGCTCTCATTTTTTTTAAAAAGAAAAATTACTTTCATCCTTATTTATAAACGAAGCTTCAATGTACGACACGTATCCTCTTGAACCAATAGAGGCATCGGTGGTCGAAGTCGTCAACTAGCATAATGGTCGTGGAAGGGAGATAGAACTAACAAACGATAAAGATGAACTGATATGGATAGAGTAGGCCAGAAAATCATAATGAACAGCAGGCCGTTCATTGCAAATTTGGAAAATTGATGGGTTTTCTAGGCAATGGGTTGTGAAGGGAAAATGTGCATGGGGATGAGAGCTGGGTGTGGTCCAAATTTGCTGGTCATTGGGCGAGTGTAGCAATGGCCAGGGAAAGTTGAACGCTCGACCGTTTTGGAAGATTCTCGATGATGGGACTTTTGCGGCGACGTGTTGGGGTCTGGAAGCTTGTCGAGGTCGGGGGAGCATGTGGGAAGGTCATGATGACGGCTAGTGGACTAGGGTGGCAGCAGCATTGGAGGAAATCGAGCTTAGGTGTTTAATTCATGAACGAGAAGAGAGGAAGGAAGTATAGCATGCAGGGGCAAGTTAATTAAGGTGGTTTAAGAAGCTAATTACAATAATTAAAAATAAATAGTTGTTTAATTTAATTCAAATGTTTATAGATGTGTTACTACTTCGTACGATATCAGAATCAAACGAAACAAGTTGCACAACGTTCATATTTGCGAGATCTAGGATTGTAACTAAATTGGTTAGGATCGGAGCTATTGGAATTTCACGCTAAAATCAAACGCCTATTTGATTTTAGATGAAATAAAGCATGGAAGCGACAACTGAAATCAATGTGAATAAATCTCACTCATTTGAATTGGTGGTTTTAATTTTAAAATATTAAATTTTACTATTGGATGATTGGTTGAATTGATAAATTATTATTAGTTGGATATTATATTATATATATTAGTAGTTGGATATATTCCCATCGATTGGAGCGGAAGAGACACTGTTCTCCCCGCATAAAAGTGAATGACCCTATATTACCGCGATATCCCACCCTGAAGCAGGATTGATATTTTATGTTATATTACATCTGTGGACATAGGGAACCGGTTGGAGGGAACCAACTGGATTCCTCAAAAGCGTTGATTTTAAATTTCATATATAGTGATATATGGTGTGTTTGGATAATCTGTGATAGATTATGATATGATGTGATTTATTGGATGTTGTAGTAGCATTGACCTTAAGGTGTTTTAAAAGTCATAAATATTATTTCTGGATTTGAAAAGAAGTTTAAAGGAGATTTTGGAAGTGAAATATTTATATTGAATTTTGGGCTAATTAAAAAGGAATTGATTTGGATAAAATAGATAAATTTGATTCTTATTATTTATTTAGCTATTCCGTAAAATAGTTTCAAATTGATAATCTAATTTGAGTATTTTTTTGATAGTGGATTTTTAATTGGGATTTTTAGAATACCAAATGGAAGTCGAAATCGAGATTTGAATAGTTTTGTAATATAGTTTGGGTTTATTAAGAAAAAGATTGATAAATGGAATTTCAATTATAAATGGTTTTATAAATGTATTTTAGAAAGATAAACCTGTTATAATATGAAAATGAGATTATGAAATTCATTGTTATAAATAAGTGGAATGATTATCATTTAATAAATTGGAATTATAGAATCACAGAGTGAATTTAAAATGAGATATGGAAATCGATTTAGAAAGAAATAGTAAATTCTATTTTGGAATTCGAGATCGGTTATGGAATTTGAAATGTGAATTGATTTGTGATAAATTGAGAGAGATTTATAAGCACAAAGTGGATATGTTGAATTTTAAAAAGGTTTCACAAGAAGTAAAAATTTTTTAATGAAAAGGACTTTTATTTATTAAACTATATAGCTTTAAAAACGATTAATTGGATTAAAATATTTTAGAAAGTTAGTTATTTAAATTTGTTGAAATAAATTCTAAGTTTTATAAACAAGTTTTGTAAATCAATTAGAAATTTTATAAATGAATTGGAATTAGTTATTGACGTTTATTTTAAAAGTGCTTTGATATTTTAGATAATTATTTCACCATGTTTTCAAAAATTATCATATATATATAGTTTAAAAGTAAGTGATTGAAATTTATTTATAAATGCTCTCAAGATTTGTAAATCAGGATTATTTTATATATAAAATTTGATAAGAGAAATCTTATAAAGGAATTCTAGGAATTTGAGAAAATTTCCATATTGTTTAGATACGTGAACTTCGAAAATGAATCTGAATTCATAAAAGAAGTTAAAAATTCATAATTGGATCATAAATAAGTATAATCGGTTTGTTGGAAATGTAAAAAGGAATTAATAAAATTCTGGAGATTTATGAGATAAGTACGGAATATTTTCTAAGTATGGATATTAGAAATGATTTTGGAAAATAAACTTATATATTTGGAGATATTTTAGCAACGAAATGATTTATATAGAAATATCTTTCTAAGTAATGAAATATAAGTTGGATTTAAAATATTTCTAAGGGTTGATATGATTTGAGAATATGCTGTTATGGATATAAGCATTCAAAAGTGTTTTTTCAAATATTGAAATATTGGAAGAGAATGAACATATATCTTTGTAAAGATATTTTGAGGTAAATGTTTGAAAGATTTATAATATGGACCAACTGACTACTTATGTATGTGGTTTGATAGTTGAATAACCGACTATCAAATATGGCCAAATTTGTTGATTGTTTTAAAGAGACCGGGATAGGAATTTCTTGGTGATAGGTTCATGCATGATAAGGGGTTCTCGCTTCTTGTTAAGTAGCAAACGGATGACTCTTACCCTTACATGTCCCTGGGTGGTTGGTTTGCTAGGTCCTTATAGTCGAGAGACTGGCCGCAAAAGCAAATTCGAGGTACCACTGTAAGCTACGATGGGTATACCCACCGTCAATGGTTGAAAGCCTAGATCTTTACAGTTGGTATCAGAGCTGAAGGTTAAGTGAGAACCTTGGCTTGGATGGGAATTACTCATTAGAGATAGGGATAGTAGCACATTAAAATGAGTTTGAGTGTATTAATAGATATGAGCGCGTATTTGTTAGTGATATAATAATGTTTTATATTGTATTGGTTGATCTATTGAGTGGCTTATGGATTCTGGTCAATACGAGTAATTAACGTTATTGATAGGGATCTCTAAACACTTAAACAGAGCAAATCGACATGGCACTGTTTTGAAATTAGGTAAAAGAAATAATTTTACCTTGATTATCTTTTATATATAAAGAAATAATTTTTAGAAAATTGTTATGATATATATATGGTGTGCTTGGTTGTTAGAGATTGATAATATTTGATTATTATCATTTGTTGATTGTTGTTATGACAAAATAAAGGTTGATACAATAATAAACAAGAATAACAGTTAAGAAGTTATTTTATATAACCAAAGTGAGGATATATGAATATATAGTTTACGAATGTGATTTATAAATTGAATGGAAATGAGATTTCGCAAGTATATTATAAATATGGTTTATAAAAGCAATTTATAAAATTAAAGGGTTTAAAGGCTGGAAATTTGGAAATTTAAATGCTGTTGGTTTTGAAAATTGTTTTCAAAAGGTTTTTGGGGAAATTATAGGAATATTATTTGGAAAATATTTTTGAAATATTTTTAAAGGGTATTAAAGTAAATTAAAGCATTGAACACACTTTGGTCCCTGGAAAATAATTTTCGTGATGACTGCAGCATCATCGACGTTCATTTTCGAGTTTCCAAGAAAGGAATTGCTACCATTAGAGTTTTGTTTGGTAAAACCAATTTTGGTTTTGAAAATTCAAGAGAATGATTTGACATGCCAATGAAATTTTGAGTATATATGCGTATATGATTTCAAATATGATTTGAAATACTTTAGAATGAGGTGTTTAAACTCTAGGATTTTCATTTAAATGTTTTATTGAAATATGAGAAAATAATTTTGATAACTTATAAAATTTGAAAATTGTCAAGTTGAGGCAATGTTTAAAAGTGTTGAATATGAATGCAAGAAAAGTATAATTTTGAAATTGAACTATGGAATGGAATTTAGCTTAAATAAGTTAAATAAAGTGAATTCTGAAAATTTAGCCTAAGTTTGGCTGGATTAAAAAAAATTGTTGGAAATGGAATTTATTGAGATAATAAATTAAAGAAATGGGCTAATTAAAATAATTAGTGAATTGGATATGGTTGAAATATTGAAATTTTACTATGGAGTTGGGTTAAATAAAATTGAATTTGATTAAAATGGATATAGACTTAAGTTATATAGAATGAACTTAGGTAAACAAATTCTATGGAATGATGTTTAAGTGCAATTGTATTAAGGAATATACTTGTAAAGAAGTGAATGTGAGTAAATGAGGGAATGTGAATTGAGCTATGTGAATAGTGATTATAAATAAGTGTAAATGAAATGAATGTGAATGAAAATAAGTTGGTGTAGATAAGAGTCGATTGAAATAAATACGGGGGTTTTACTTATACTATTTTATTCGCATAACGGTTGTATCCAGATTCGAGCTTAGAATTTCGAGAAAATTTGTATATCGATCCGAGTTAGGATTTTTTACTCAATTCACGATGGCGAACACTGGGTATGGATTTTGGTTGATTCTGGGATCCTCTATCATAGTATATGGCTATGCAAGGAGGATGATGGTTTCTAATCAAGAAACCAGATCTGAGTCCGCACTAGAGTGGTCGTGTGAACGATACTAGTTCGAAAGTGAAATTGTGTGATCGAGCGAGCGATCGTATTGATATTGCGTACACATAGTATGGGTTTAAGTAAAACAAATATTGAAAATTGAAATTGCAAATTAATATGGTTGTGAACTATATGGTTTGATATCATTGGTAAATAAGATGCAGGTATATAAAAGCAGGGCTAGTTTGATGCCTTTGGTTTCATAAGTAAAATTTGGTTACCCAACAAAAAGGTACATGTTTAATTTGTTGTTTGAATTTGATGTTTTATGATTGAGCTACTAGGCTTTTGTCTTCTTTTGCTGTTTTGAGCCTATAGTGGTTAAAGTGTTTAAATACATGTTTAAATTGTTGTTTGAATTGGTTCAAAAAGCTATCTTCTCTATACGAACGAATTAGGCCTCGAAACATGTTCCATTACGTTCGGTATAGGAGTATAACATTACAAATGCCAGGCAGCATTCCTCAATCAGCGTTTGAAATAAAATATCTAGACATTTTGAAACTTTAAATATATATACTATCACATCAGCCAACCAAAACTTACCCTCAGCCCCCTTCAAGCCACCCTACATCTGCAACCCTATATTCGTACGAGCCAACAATTTTTTTCATTTATATATCGTGCTTACTTTCATTTTTTCAAGAAAAATTATGTTCATCTTTATTTATAAACGAAGCTTCATCCTATGGCGCGTATCCTCTTGGACCACTAGAGGCATCGGTGGTCGAAGTCATCAACTAGCATAATGGTTGTGGGAGGGAGCAAGACCTAACCAACGGTGGAGATGGACCGATATGGATGGAGTTAGCCAGGAAATTATGATGAAGGACAGGCTGTTCTTTGCAAATTCCAACGAATTGATGGGTTTTAGGCGATGGGTTGTAAAGAGAAAAGGTGCGTGGGGATGAGAGCTAGTTGCGATCCAAATTTAGTAGCCATTGGCGAGCGTGGCGATGGCCAGGGCAAGTTGAACGTCCGAAAGTTTTGGGAAGATGCTCGATGATGGGACTTGTAGTGGCGATGTGGTGGGGTCCAGAGGCTGAGGTCAGCGGAGCATGGGGAAGGTCGCCGCCGCGGCTGGTGGATTGAGGCGGCAGCGGCGTTTTAGAAAATCGAGCTTGGGTGTTTGATTCGTGAACGAGAAGAGAAGGAAAAAGTGTAGCATGTAGGGGATAGTTAATTAAGGTGGTTTAAGAAGCTATTTATTGTAATTAAAAATAAACAGTTATTTAATTTAATTCAAATGTTTATAGATGTGTAAGTTCTTCATACAATGTCTGAATCAAGCGAAACAATTGCATGTTGTTTGTATTTGCGAGATCTAGGATATGGAACTTAATTGGTCAGTGTCTGAACTATTGGAATTTCATGCTAAAGTCAACGCTTTTTTGATTTTACACGAACCAGAGCGTGGAAGCGACAACTGAAATCAATGTGAGTAAATCTCAGTCATTTGGATTGCTGGTTTTAATTTTAAAATATTAAAAATTTATTATTAGATGATTGGTTTAATTGAATAATTATAATTAGTTGGATGTTATATTATATGTATTAGTACATGTATTAGTAGTTGGATATATTCCCACCGATTGGAGCGGATGAGACATTATGCGCCCGACATAATAGCGAATGACCCTATATCACCGCGATATCCACCTCGAAGCAAGATTGGAATTTCATGTTATATAACATCTATGGATGCAGGGAAACAGGTTGGAGGGATCCAACTGGATTTCCCAAAAGTGTTGATTTTAAATTTTATATATAGTGATATAAGTGTTTGGATAATCTGTTATAGATTATGATACGATGTTATTTATTGGATATTATAGTAGCACTGGCCTTAATTTTGGTGTTTTAAAAGTCATAAATATTATTTTGGATTGGAAAGAAATTTAATGGAGATTTTGGAAGTGAAATATTTATATTGAATTTTAGGATAATTAAAATGGAATTGATTTTGATAAAATAGATAAATTTGATTCTTGATATTTATTTAGCTATTCCGTAAAATGGTTTAGTAGATTCTTAATTGGGATTTCTGGAATACGAAATGGAAGTCGAAATCGAGATTTGAATTGTTTTGGAATATAGTTCAAGTTTATTAAGAGATATATTTATAAATGGAATTTCAATTAGAAATGGATTTATAAATGTATGTTAGAAATATGAACCTGTTATAATCTGAAAATGAGATTATGAAATTCATAAATGATGTTTATAAATAAGTGGAATGATTATCATTTGATAAATTGGAATTATAAAATCATAGAGTGAATTTAAAATGAGATATGGAAATCTGTTTAGAAAGAAATGGTAAATTCTATTTTGGAATATTGGATTAGTTATGGAATTGGAAATGTGAATCGATTTGTGACAAATCGAGAGAGATTTATAAGCACAGAATGGGTATGTTGAATTTTAAAATGGTTTCAAAAGAAGATAAAGTTTGTTTTAGAAAAGGACTTTTATTTATTAAACTATATAGCTTTAAAAACTATTAATTAGACTAAAATATTTCAGAAAGTTAGTTATTTAAATGTTTAAATTTTTTGAAATAACTTCTAAGTTTTATAAACAAGTTTTGTAAATCGATTAAATTAGTTATTGACGTTTATTTTAAAAGTGCTTTGATATTTTAAATAATTATTCCACCAAGTTTTTGAAATTCATTATATTTATAGTTTAAAAGTAAGTTTTGAAATTTATTTACAGATGCTCTCGAGATTTGTAAACCAGGATTATTTTACAAATGAAATTTGATAAGAGAAATCTTATAAAGGAATTCGGGAAATCTGAGAAAATTTCCAAGTTGTTTAGAAACAGTAACTTCGAAAATGAATCTGAATTCATGAAAGACATTAAAAATTTATAGTTGGATCATAAATAAATATAAACGAGTTTGTTGGAAATTGTAAAAAGGAATTAATAAAATTTCGAAGATTCATGAGACAAGTACGGAATATTTCCTAAGTATGGATATTAGAAATGATTTTGGAAAATAGACTTATAATATCATCCTAAGTATTGGGATTAAAGGTTTGGAGATATTTTAGCAACGAAATGATTTATATGGAAATATTTTTTAAGTAATGAAGTGTAAGTTAGATTTGGAAATATTTCTAAGCGTTGATATGATTTGAGAATTTCCTGTGATGGATATAAGTATTCGAAAGTGTTTTCAAATATGGGAATATTGGAAGAGATTGAATATATATATATATATATATATATATATATATATATATATATTTGTAAAGATATTTTGAGGTAAATGTTTGAAAGATTTATAATATGGGCCTAGTGACTGCTTATGTATGTAATTTGATAGTTAAATAACCGACTGTCAAATATGGCCAAATTCGTTGATCATTTCGAAAAGTCAGGGATTCGATTTGATTATCCAAAACCATTTCGGTTTGATTTGAGCGTTACGAATTGTGATATCGCAAAGATGATGAAGATGGTGATTTTGGAAGAATGAATGAATGCTATCAGCACATTTTCATTGGAAGGCAATGAGAATTCTAAATGTAAATTTCTTGAAAGGTAATCGTAGCCTCAAGCCTCATCAACCGAGAATGACTGAAAATCAGAGGGGATGTAGCAAGGCTAAGTGGGTCGCACCCATTAGGGTATGTTGTCACCTTTCTAGATATCCTTCATCTACGTATTTATGGATTGGTTGTGCTTGAGATCTCAAAGGTTGGAAACAACTGGGGTGATGATATATTCGGTACTATCCAGTAAGGAGTAGGCCAGTCTTGTGTTGGCAAGGATCGAAAGGTCGATCTCGGTACATTTTCTAAACGTGTACCATGGTAGGTGGTACCCCAATGCCTAGTCATTGTATGGAACCCATTCTTCAATAAGCGCTGTACGGTTTTGATTGTGCCCACCTATGTTGAAATGTGAGATGCAAGCATTTCAGCTATTTTAATAAGTATTTGTACTTAGACACTATTATAATATCACAGTATTTTTATATAAAAGTGTTTTGGTTATCGTAAGATAAAAACCCGTCATATTTATGTATGGCGTGGTCTTACGAGATACCTTTTTTTCAAAAGGATTTTATAGTAACAATTCCAATTGAGTGTGTTTTCTCACGCTGGTTTTCCAGACTGACTCGGGTGTTATTTATTATAATGCTCAGGTCAGACGAGTACTACAAATTCAGGTTAGGATGCTATGGAGCTCAGGAGATGAGCTGGAGGAATCTCAGGCGTATTCCACATACTTAATTATATTCCCCTATGTGTGTATGCTGTATATTCAACAATTGTAAGGACAAGCATTATAACTATCCAGATTGATTTGTTGATTGTTGTACTCTGATGATGGTATGTGTATTAACAGTTATAATTTCTTTTGTGTAAAGATCTGTTATTATTTATTATATATTTTTCCACTGCGATTGTGAGATTCTATGCTATTATTTCTTTTCTTTCTTCCTTTTTCCCCCCTAACAAATTGGTTTTCGAACATTCGATTTTTTGGAATGTAATACAGTGGATGAATTGATGTCGATTATCGAGGGTTGAAAATTTGGCTCGTTTCATATTTCAAAACCAAATATTTTTAATTTCAAAGTTCTATTGCTCAAATCAAATATTTTACTTTCCAACTATACATTTCATAATCAGACTACTATCTTACAAAATAAAATGTTTTCCCCAACAAAATACTTTAAAAACAAATATTTCATAACGCAAGTTCTCTTCCATTATAGAACGTTTTCCTAAGTTTGCTATATATTTTTTTCAAATTGAAATGCTTTTACACCAAAATATTTCCACCTAAAAATGGTTTTCTTCCATAGATCTTCATCTTTTCATCTAATAGAAGGAACTTTTAAAATTAAAATAATTTCAAAACAATTTTTTATGAACAAAACATTCTCTCCAGCACATCATATTTTTACAAAATATATACCTCAGACAAAATGTTATCTTTCTCTTAATAAAATTTTCCTATGTACTTTATTCAAAAAGGTATTTAAAAAATTAAAATACTTCCTTAAACATTTTAGTTAAAAAGAATATTTCTCAAGATATTCTCCTAACAAAAATATTTTACAAACAAAATATTTCCCTTTAAACTTTACGGTAAACATTTCTCAAATCGGATAATATTTCATGTAAAACATTCTTTAAATATTTCTCTCTTTACATCCCGATAAAGTTTCCACCAAAAAATTATCAACAAAAATACCTTTCACAAAATATCTTCAAATCGGTACTTTTCACAAATTGATTTCTAAAAGAATGTTTTCAAACCAATAACAATTTTTAAAGAAAATATTCACTATCAAAATACTTTTCAAATATTTTAAAATAAATATTCTTTTGCACTATGCTTCAATAAGGTATTGCACAACTAAGTTTCCTTTCTGGAGAAAAATACACTTAGATTAAAGTATTGTATTCCTTAAGTTCAATGTTTTATTTTATATTTTATACCTCATGTAAAAAATTTAGTAAATTATTAAATCATAAAATATACATATGCCTCCTTTTTAATTCAAAAATATACATTTGACCTCTAATAAATATCTTCATAATTGTTGATGTATATTTTCATATATTGTGTATAGCTTTCGATTTAATTATTTTACGTTGAACCTTTCACCGGAAAAAAAAATTCATTTTATTAAGCTTTAAATTTTAGTTGCCCATATTAACATTGCATGTGTATTACTCAGATTACAACCGGGGCTCAAGCTCATTATACCCTATCCTATTTCTATAACACATACTTCCCACACATATGCCATCATATACAAACATAGTATTAGAGTAGGGTAATGGCGGTAATATATACATCCCATACATACACACACAAAGCATGCTATAAAATTTAACAACTTTCAGTGAAAACCAAAAGTCACACATGCTAACAAATGGTAAATTCTAACAACTCCACATATATACTAACACTGAGAAAATATCAATAAATAGTTATTACCACTCCAACAATAATCGCCTCCCCATATGGTAACTACAAGAAGGCATACCTCCACAAATATTAACAGCCGTCAAATAACATGACCCATAATAGCAAATACCGACTCACTCAAAAAATGAACAATAATAGACGATAATATTTCATTTCCAATATAATAGAATCATTCCATTATCATTTATTTAAGCGTCACCAATTTACTTCGAATGTTATAAATTATCTTAGCATTATTTACTAACTCTACATAATAATATTTTACTTTATATATCTGATGGTCACTTTATGGTTGTTTATTTATCCTAAATAATAATATCAATTCCCTTTAAATACTTTTAAAAGACAATCACTATTTTCTCAGAAATAATAGTAATCATTACAAAATTCTTGTTCAAAATGCATTATTTTTGTTTTTCTCAAAATGATAGCTTTCTGCAAAATTCCTTTTTAAAGCATTTTAATCATTTCAACCAAAAATAATAATAATAAACCCAACTTGTCTACTTTAGAAATATAATGTTTCACATTTAAAGTACTTAGACTACATTGTTATCTATCTTGAAAATAATAATACTTTAAATCGAAATATTTTTGAAATTATCTCTTCATTATTACCTAAGATATCCTCCATTATTATTCACTTTATAATAACAATATCATTTCCCAATAAACCTTGTAAAAGCTATCTATTACTATTTATCCAAAAATAGTAATAATACACATCTAAATTTTTAAAAAAAAACTAATATTACTATATATCTCAAATAGTGTCAATTATCCCAAAATTCTTTAATGCTTAATTACTACTATAAAAGTAAAAATATTAATAGTTTACCAAAATTCATATTATTATTTACTAAATCCCACTTTACTTCATAAATAATAATAACTCTATCAAATTTTCTTTAAAATAGACTTTTAATTTTGGTTATGAATTTCCATGGAAAATTATAAATGATAACTTTACTAAAATTACACACCAATTGTGATGCAATTTATCAATTATGATTGTTTACAAATATTACCCCTAAATTTATTAAATAATATTATTTGATCCCTATTATATGTTTACACTTAATCTCAATTAATTATTTTCTCCAAATCTATACCCAATTACCACAAAGTACTCATCGTTCAACAACGTAACAGATTTAATAGATGAATAATCAAATTAGAGTATATGTCACCCAAAATAACTAGATAATGATAAAAAGAATATGATCATATCTCATTGGGTATGATAATATTAATGAATATCCATTTAATATTTTAAAATATAAATAATTACGACCTTTGAATCCCAACAAGTCAATTCACAAATAGTTATGGAAACTAGAAAACCATATGTCAAAATGTTTAGATTCTTGCAATTAACCTAAAATAATGATCTGTGCATGAAATTAAGGTCGTACGCACAAGTTATAGTAATTAGAAGATTCAAGGTCTAATATTTAATTATTAAATTATAGCGGTTAGAGCATAAAATATATACCACCTGCTGTAGTCTCAGCCCAGCACCACCTATTGGACCGAGCCGGTTTGCCACCCCCACCATCTGCTTCAATGAAGCCTAGCCGCCTAATTCAAATGCATTTTCCCACCACCATTGACTAAATCATGGCACAATCCAACCACCATTCAACTCCTCTCGACCACAAAAACCTGTTGGAAAAAATCCCATCATCTATTATCACATAAATCAAAGATGCCTTATTCACCTAGGGTTTTGACTGACTTCTACTTTGACCTTTATTTCTGCTCAATCGGAGAATCATTTTAAAAACAAATTGTTGTTATCTCCTCATATCATTAAGATAAGATGAAGGATTTGATATATAATTCGATAAGATTTGGGCAAAGATTTCTCTATTAACTTATAATTAGGAAGAACTGTTTACCATCAAGAGGTAATTGGAAGGATTTCAGAATTAGAGAAGAAATTAATCCGATGGTGGCTAGGGTTAATAAAAACACATATTTATAGTGAATATTCGAATTTTCGAGTCTAAAGTAATTCAAAACCCAAAAATACCAGATTTGATCATTATATCCAAATCTTAACATGTCATATATCTAAATTCATTTCTCAAATATTCTGAACGCGATGGAATTGTCAAAATTCCCAAAAAGACAATTTTCCTCAAAATTGTATTTTATCATCCATTTTGATTTAATGGCCATTGTAATATAAAATGTGTCAAATGTGAAGGTCCTTCAAAGTTTTTGGAGAGAAGAAGGTAATGGTTCAATGGGATAACAATTGGCGAGATCTCATAGGTGTATTAATTTCATTAAAAGTAGGTAAACAAGATGTAACGACCTGGAATTTTATCGTTTTAATTTGTGAATATTTAATTTAATTTTGATATTCAGTAAATGATTTTTATTAACTTAGTAACTCTCTTCTAAAGGATAGGTAATAATAGAAAAAATTATTATTAAATTCTATTCGCATAAACAGATAGTTCGACGGAAAACGAAAATTCGATCGAAACATAATTTTTGGATTTTTAGCTTTTTATCGAAACAAGTTATTTTAAGTCATAATATTGTGGTTTTGCTTTAAAACAACATTTAAATTGATAGAAAACTTTTATTTTGGAAATAACATAATATTTATAAGTGTTTAAATAAAAGGGTTTATTTAAAATTTGAATAACGACCCAGATTTCTCGACGTTTAATTTGAAATATTTAAATGTTTTTAAATAATGAATTAGGATTGTAGATTGATTTTGAATATGAAAATTTGGTTTTCATTTATAAAATAAATTCAAAATTTAAATATAGAGATTTATTGGATAATTCAATTATTGAATTTTATAATGGAATATTGGTTAAATTATTGTATCATAAGTTTTTAGCTCGATAAAAATAATTTAAAGGCTTATAAAATTTATATTAATAACAATGAAGATAATAAAAGTTTAAAATTAAATTTAAAAGTGATCTGTTCAATTTTAAAAATAGCTTGTTCAAATTGACATTTAAAAATTGTGATCCAAGGCACAGTCTCGGATTTCGACGAAACCAGTTCCATTGCATCTATAATATTGTATTATTTTCAGCTTTCAAATTTCAAAGCTTTTAGAATTATCATTTATATATACAAGATATATACGTGCTTAAATTTATATTGAAAATTTAATCTAATAATTAGGTTCAAAAAGCAATCTTCTCAAGCGATCAAATTAGGACTCAAAACCTTTTCCATTGCATTCGGAATAGGGATATAACATTACGAACGCTTAGCGACACGCCTTGATAAGGGATTGTGAATTTAATTCGCATTTAACGAGATATTTTATAATTAATTGATATTATAAATTGGATAAATAAATCACGTCATCCCATCCTTTTAGCCCCTACCATGTTCCTTACGCTTCCCTCAACCTTAAATCATGTCTTCCCCCTTTATGTTCGAAATCAAATCGAGCCGCTTTGTAGACATTTCAAAATCAATACTCACGAGAGAAAGAAAAAAGCACAGTAGTCTCCTTCAATTTAAAAATCAAAGATGCAAATCGACTTCGCCTTCTTGTTAAATCATGAACAATCTCGGTCCTCTTCAAAATAAAATTGCGACTTTGTCGCATCGCCCTATTCGAACTCAAGAGAGGAAATTGAAGTCGGGTTGGGAGGACGGTGCGTACATATTAGAGGAGGTTGGGTGGCGTGCAAGGGTGGCGCACGGGCTTGATTGGTCATGAGGGTGGAGGTCGCCTCGTGCGAAGCTGTAGGCGATTGCAAGGAGGATGGGCGATGCGGCAGGATCAGGGGCCGCGATGTTTGGCCAAATTCGCATGCAAGGGTGAAATTGGAATGGTCGCGATTTGATGGCACGTGTGGAGGGGTTCGACTGCATGGCGATATGAGCGGCATGTTATGGGTAGCCTCATTTTTGACTATGGCAGAAAGAAGGGCATGAGACCGAAACTAGAGCTTGACGAGGTTTGCGGCTAGCTGTGGCAAACTTGCGGCGAGGATGGGTAGGCTGAGGAACGAGCACAGATGTGGTGACCCTACTCTTAAGAACATAGAATTTTTTTTTACTAAAGAAAATTTATCACTAAACCTCATTTCCACTATATTTGAATATTTAGATAATTCTCAATTATATTTCCCAAGATCCTGGTTTACCAATATAATCATATAAGTTCACAAATCATTTTAAGGTAATTATATATTTGATGATATATAATTGTTTCCCTTTGCCTTTCAGTGCTAACAATATATATTTTTTGCAAAGAGAATTTGAATCAAAGAGTCAAGATACAATACAAGTTGTCAACATAACCATTTATTTCTCCCCTAAATTTTTGTTCTACTGTAAGGATAAATTTTCATCAAACATAATACTTATGTGAGTGATATTGCATTGCACAGTGCCTCTTTTATTTCTTTTCATTGTTTTCTAGACTTCCTGCCTAAATGAGCCCATTATCACTAAAATGGCATTTAATTGTTCTTATGATAGATATCAAATTCTTGCATGAAGTCACTTCAAAGATTATACTTACAGGCATGAACATTTAGAACTGATTTCCTAATCACCATTTCAGGTTGAACAATTAAAGTTATATTGCATTTTTAAGTTTGGCCGGGTACATACCAGAGCACTTGGGGTTGTATTGAAAATACTTGGAGTCTTTTAAAAGTTTCTTGGAGTTTTCTTTTTAAAATCTGGAAATACTTACACTTCGTGAATTGAAGTGAAATGCTTTCAGGCTATAAGGGCTTGACCCATGGCCATCTAGGCCGGCCATAATCCCTCTCTTACCACTTTCAAACTCATATTTCTCATGTAAACAAACTTATACAAAAACTTTTCCTAACACAAGCATGTTTCTGCCTTATGGAAGTTCCTGGGAATTTACCCATTTAGGCTATCAACCAAAAACACAAATACTTCCAGGTTTGTTTCTTTTATAATCTTTTTATTTTGAAATCAAATACATAAATGCAATGTTATAATCTCTCCAGGATTCATGCACAAACCAGTATCAATTATCTGCCATGCATAAGTCCATTTCTCCTAAAAATTTCTTATTCAAATCTAGTGAGCTCATTTTTCTTTCTTTTAAAAAAAGCAATTCACCTTAACTCTTTAATTTTTCATAAAACTACAAAATAAACTCAGGCAATAAAATCAGAGATTATCACATACACATATCATATTTATATGGTATGTTCATCCCCTGGTTTCTCCAAATAAGACCATTCATAAAAACAGTAGTTAATCATTCACCATCAATAGTCATTCAAAATAGGTTTACTTAAGTACATGCTTTTAAACAAAATACATAGAAAACTCCCTATAATTAACTTCAACTACTACTTGTAATCTGACTAACAAAAATCATTACAAAGCATCTGCAAATATAAAATAAGTTTCTTTTATTTATACTAATAGCTAATGCCTTCTTCATCCATCAAGCCAACTCCACTTTCCTGCAGGCAAATCACTGAGCTGCCCCAATTTTAATGAGACACCTAGATGATTGCAAGGGCAACCAAAAGGGTCAGTTTACACTGGTATGAACACTAATCAAATTTTATACACATATTCATAATTTTGGTGAACTTGCAAAATTTACCTAATCTAGCAGGTTTCAAACTTTGCATATTAGTAGTTAATACCAAATAATTTCAAAGACACATCCATGCATTCAACCAATACTCAGCAAACAATACGTCATTCATAATTCCATGCTTAAATAAGTGAACTCAGATATTGTTCTCCCAATTTCACCCAGCTATTAATCAGAGCATCATATTAAAACCAGATTAATTTAACTCCCTGTCTAGATATTCATAACCCAGATTTTAAATTCCATTCCCTATTTATTTTGTGGTCTATAACTCTCTGTCAAATGAACACCATGTATGCATTGTGAAGGAAACTCCCAGGTTACTTAATTTATTCCAACACACAAGGCCTCAGGGTGCAATTGCACCATGCATATACTTACTCCCACCTGAAGCAAGCAGATCATTGACTAGCTCCCAAATGACCAATTTAATTCTTCTTTCATTCATTCATAGGGTTTATTAATTTAATATATCCCCCTCCAGTTTCTGCTTATTTTGTTAAGCTTCTATTTATGAATTTAATCCCAAAAACTTCCATTTAATTCATGTTTCAGAAAGGTACATTTACTTTTATACTTTCTGGTCCAGCCCCATATTTTCCATTTTATTTTCCTTATTACAGGAAATGCAACATGCCTATAGTCTTCCTAAAATAATTTAAGCATCATGATCCTATTATATTACTGTGAATATATGGATAAGGGTTTTATTAAGGAAATTCCTCCAAAAACCTAGAAACTCTTCTCTGACTTATGATATGAACATTTTGGTTTCATGCTTCAATATCTAAGAAATAAACATGAGCTAGATCGCTGTCTTGCTGCCTATTTCTTAAATAATTTAGATCCATACTTCATCATAACAATTTAGAACAAAAATGCTCAAACCATTTTAACTTGGGAAACTCACATCCAGATTAAAAACCCCAAACAAAAATGCACAAACAAACATTCATCTCACCCATAACAAATCATTTCGGAGGTTTTAAATAATTATGACCTTTTAGGCTGCCTACCAGAGGACTTAATGCCATTGCATAAGAAAAAGATTAATGCTCACCTAGTGTTTCCTTTTACTGTCTTGCTCCTCTGAACAGCAGATCCTCTCAGAGTTTCAGGCTAATATTTCTCCTATTTTATTTTGTTTTTATTTCGATCCCGAGAGAATGATGGATATGGTTATGTGCAGGTTTTATAAAACTATTGTAGGGTTTAAGAAAATGGGTAATTCCTTTGATGCCCTTTGTTATTCATGCACAAATCATATTTCTGTGCGGTCCTTAATTGGAATTGCACACATTTGGTTAATTTAATTGGTTATTTCGGGAATCAAACATTTTAAACACTGCATGCCATTTTCATGACTCTATTTTGTTCATGCCATATGCATGTGACCCTTGTTTATTTTATTTCCTTCTAAGTTTAAGGAAGCTGTAAATTCCTTGTATTTTCTACCTAGCCACCATCTCCATTCAATCATGCACACTATCATAAAAAATCATTCACACTATGTTATTTGCTGGAAATGATTATAAGATATAGAAATTCATATTTGATCCTACATTTGTTTTTATTCTGACTTTAGTTAAAAACAGCAACTCCTCATATGCATTTATGTGATAAAAATCAAATGTATCATGCTAATTATTTCTAGCATAAATATATATAAGACATTTTGAGCCTCATAAACTTCATTTTATTCTGCCTTTAAATAAAACAGAAAACACCTCATATATTAAATGTATGTATTTATATAATTCCTAAGACATGGATTTATATTTGTTTTAAGTCCAAATTTTTAATCACCTTAACTCCTTGCATTTTATCAAACAGAAACTCCTATGCATATTTTATTTATTTATTAACAAGCTTTTCTGTTTTAATATGTCATTTATTATTTTATTTTTTTCTTTATAATTTTAGAATTTTCTTAAAGTAAATATAATTTTCATTTTATTTTTTTATTTTTATTTTAGGGTCATTACATACCCTCCCCCTTAAAGGAATTATGTCCCCATAATTTCTTCTAATTTCTCCAAATAAAAGCACTAGTCTATAGTCTGCTTTAACTTCATAACCCCATATTCACATTTTATGAAAGCAAACAATATATAAAAATATTCAGAAAATTATCATAAAGTTACTTAGACATGCCTCTCCATCAGAAAATAGATTGGGGTATTTACCCCTCATTTTGTCTTCAACCTCCCATGTACAATCATTGGTGTCCAAGCTCCATTGAATTTTCACCAGTTTGATCACCTTATTTCTTAACCTCTTTTCCTCCTTCGCAACTATCCCCACTGGCTCATTTGCATAGGCCAAGTTCTTATGAACTTGAATTTGAGTAGGTGACTCTAAAATTGCTCCTTCATCATGTACCCATTTTCTCAATTGGGAAACATGAAATACTGGATGCACACCACTCTCTTCTGGTAACTTAAGCTTATAGGCCATAGAACCAATCCTCTGTATGATTTCATATGGTCCTACAAATCTTGGTGAAAGCTTACCAGATTTCCCAAACCTGAACACCTTCCTCATTGGTGATACTTTCAGAAAAACATACTCTCGTACTTCAAACTCCATTGGCTTCCTTCTTCTATCTGCATAAGACTTCTATCTTGATTGTGTTGCTTTCATCCAACTAACTCAATCATGTTGGAAGTTTATTTAACGTGACCTGGCCCCAATATTACACCCTCTCCTACATCCAACCAACAGGCAGAAGACATGCAGGGTCTCCCATATAAGGCTTCAAAGGGAGCCATTCCTATTGTTGACTGATAGCTATTGTTGTAAGTAAATTCTGCCAAATGGATATGATCCTCCCAATTGCCCCCAAAATCAAACACACATGCTCTCAATAAATCCTCCAATATTTTATTCACTATCTCTGTCTGCCCATCACTTTGAGGATGGTAGGCAGTACTTAAACAAAGTTGAGTTCCCATTGCTTCTTGGAAGCTCTCCCAAAATCTTGAGGTGAACAAAGTGTCTCTATCACTTATAATGGTCTTTGGTATGCCATGTAACCTCACCACTTCCTTGATAAATAATTGTGCAAGCCTATGTGCATTTCTGTCTGACCTGACAGGGACAAAGTGGGCAGACTTGGTTAGTATATCAACAATTACCCATATACTATCGTTGCCTTTCTTAGTTCTTGGAAAACCATCCACAAAATCCATGGAAATACTTTCCCATTTCCACTGAGGTACCTCCAAAGGTTGCAACATGCCAGAGGGCTTTTGATAGTCTGCCTTAATTTGCTGACAGGTTAAACACTTTGCCATATATTTTGCCACTGCTTGTTTCATTCCTGGCCACCAGTAGCTCCTTTTTAAATCATGATACATTTTAGTGCCACCAGGGTGTATGGTGTACTTGGTTTTGTGATGCTCATTCATGATTTCTTCTTTTAATTCTGCAATGTCTGGTACACAAAGCTTTTCATTTTTCCTCAAATATCCCTTGGGATCTATTTTAAAATTCTCTATCTCAATGTTATTTGATAACATTTCTTTCTTCTCCTTTAAATTTTGATCTTGATCTTGCATGCCACCAATTTTCTCCACCAGGTTAGATTTCACCGTGATCAATCCCAGTGTACCATACTCCACCATATCACCATGCTCTTTAAAATTCACTTCATCCCTGCTATATATATCTGCCTCCCCAAGAACTGCAAGGTCTTTAAACTCATTAATCATCAAACTTGCTAATCTAATATGATTTCTACTCAATGCATCAGCCACTCTATTAGCTTTTCCAGGGGTGTACAAAATATCTAAATCATATGCAACAAGAAATTCCATCCACCTTGCTTGCCTCATATTCAAATCTTTTTAAGAAAATAAATACTTCAATGCTTGATGATCTGTGAATAATTCAAATTTTGCCCCAAGCAAATAATGCCTCCAAAGTTTTAATGCAAACACTATTGCAACAAATTCTAAATCATGAGTTGCATATTTGGTCTCATTGGGTTTAAGCTGTCTTGATGCATATGCCACCACCTTGCCATGTTGCATGAGCACTTCACCTAACCCAGACCCACTAGCATCAGTGTATACAACCATTCCTTCATTTACCTCTGGGATTTGCAAGACAGGAGCCTCCACCAATGCTTGCTTCAATTTTTCAAAGGCTTGATGACACTGCTCAGTCCACACATATGGTTGGTTCTTCTTTGTTAGTTTGGTCATTGGTGCGGCTATTCTAGAAAAATCCTTGATGAACCTTCTATAGTACCCTGCCAATCCTAAGAATGACCTCATCTCAGTCACTGTTTTGGGTCTACTCCATGATTGAACTGCAATGACCTTGCTTGGATCCACACTCACCCCTTGCTGTGACACTATGTGTCCTAAGAATTTCACTTCATGTTGCCAAAATGTACACTTTGAATACTTGGCTTTTAATTCATGTTCTCTAAGCCTGGATAGTACTAAGTGTAGGTGCATAGCATGATCATTTTCTGACTTTGTATAAATTAATATGTCATCTATAAATACCAAAACAAATTTATCCAAAAAGTCTCTAAAAATCCTATTCATCAAATCTACAAAATAGGAGGGAACATTGGTTAAACCAAATGGCATTACTAGAAATTCATAAAGGCCATATCTTGTGTTAAAGGCTGTGTACTCAATGCTTTCCTCTGCAACCTTCATTTGGTGAAATCCATAGGCTAAGTCTAACCTTGAAAATATTTTAGCTCCATACAATTGATCAAATAGATCATCTATTCTAGGCAGTGGATACTTATTCTTGATGGTTACCTTGTTTAAATCCCTATAATCTACATACATCCTCATTGTTCCATCATGCTTCTTGACAAAGAGCACTGGGGAACCCCAACTAGAACTGCTTGATCTTATGAACCCCTTCTCTTCTAATTCTTCTAGTTGGTGTTTTAATTCCACTAACTCTTTTGGACCCATCCTATAAGGCTTTTTAATGATTGGGCTAGTTCCTGGCATTAATTTTATTTTGAATTCAACTGACCTGTTTTGAGGAATTCCCCTCACTTCTCCAAACACATCTATATATTCATTGACAACTGGAATTTCCTCTATTTTTAATTCCTTTTGAATTTCATTAATACTCCAGATTTTATTAAAACATGTATTCTTTTCTATCTCACTTAGAATTGTAATTCTTTTGCCTTCATTTGTCTCCAAAGAAATAGTAAGATTTTCTAAATTTCAAATTGCTTTGTTTTTCATTAACCAATCCACCCCCCAAATAATCCCAATACCAGGGTAATTTAAAGTATATAAATCTGAATTAAATTCATAACCCCCTATAATTAATTTCAGACCCACACATTTCATTCCTAACATACAATAACTTCCTATGGGGTTGTGTACAGTTAAGGGTTGATCAATAGGAACACAAGCAAGTGCTAATTTCTTTACAATTTCCAAAGATATTAGTGAATGTGAGGCACCAGTGTCATATATTACTGATATTGGTTGGGTATTGATTAAAATTATACCTTCAAGTTGCCCAACATTCCCAGTGTTGTTTGCTGCCAAAGCTCCTACCCTTGCTGTTCTCCTATTAGTCTCTGGGCAATCCTTCTTTAGATGACCCATCTTTCCACAATTATAGCAGCCTCCTCTAGGTATTTTAGGGTCAGGGCATTGGTTGCTATAATGTCCAGCTTTTCCACAATTAAAACAATGAGTGAGTTTCTTGCTTTCAGGTGCTACTGCTCCTTCCCCCTTCTTAACTCCTTTGCTTGCATTTTTCTTGTCATAAGGTTGCACTTTGTTCTGACCTCCCTTCTTCTTATTGAGCTTCATGTTCCTGAATTTCTCTCTTGTGGTGTCATGTTGCTCAAATGAGAGAGTTAGATCAATTACTTGATCAAAGGTTTTATCCTTGTATGGCAACATTGCTCTTGATAGACTAGGGTTCAAGCCTTGAATGTACCTTACATTCTTTGCTTCTGCATTCCCTATTAACACCATTCCATACTTAGACAGTGCTTCAAATTTCTGAGTGTACTCATTCACACTTATACGTCCTTGCCTTAATCTAATAAAGTCTTCTAGCAGTTGGCCTTGGCAGATGCTGGGACAAACCTAGCCTCAAGCATGACTTTGAATTCATCCCAAGTGATATTATTCTCTGGCCTTCCTGCTATCACAACCTCCCACCAATCCAGTGCAACCCCCTTCAACCTTCTTGAAGCTATCTGTCTCTTCCTTTGGTCATTGATTTGCATATCAGTAAAGACCCTCTCCATAGTTCTTATCCAAGTTTGAACACCCAAAGCTCCTTTAGTGCCTTCAAAATCCTTTCCTCCCAAATTGGTACATGTCTTAAGCAGTTTGGAGGGCTCCTCATGTGGATTGTCATGCCTTGGTGCTATTCCATCCCTCAAAGCTCTCACAAATTTCTCCATGCTTATCACAGGTGGCTCACGTGATGATCCTGCACCTGTGTGATGTCTTGGTCCTACCATAATGCTATAAATATGATTTTTATGTTAGTTTGTTTACCCCCATCATTTTTGGTGTCTTTACTTTATTTATTTTATTTAGGTGCACACTGTGCATGTATCACAAGCACTCATTTTATTTAGTCATAAAACAAAAGCATCCAATCCCAATAATTCAAACAATGTATTCAAACATCCATATGCATACAATAATATTTACTATGTTATTTAAAACATAGCTTTGATACCAAAACTGTGGTGACCCTACTCTTAAACACATAGATTTTTTTTTACTAAAGAAAATTTATCACTAAACCTCATTTCTACTATATTTAAATATTTAGATAATTCTCAATTATATTTCCTAAGATCCTGGTGTTATCCCATTTTTGGTCAAAACTGGAATATCAACAAATGGACGAGGAATGATGGATGTCAGGATTGGAGATCAGTTGGAATCAAGGCTACGATCGATATCGTCAAAATTTGGTTGAACTCCGATCGGGACGAAATTACTTGGAGATGATGATAAGGATTAGGAAAGGCTATGTTTCAAATTTCAGGTTAACCGGAGTTCATATGAAGGAGTTATGATCAATGCAAGGTAGGAAGGGCATGGTTGTTCGAACCCATCAAGGTGTTCGTTTCGAACCCATCAGGTTCGAATCGATCGAAGGCACACAAGGTTCGAATCGATACACTTCATATCGATTGGTATGGATTCGGCTCTGTGAAGTTCGCATCAAGTGTTGGCTCGACTCGATAGTGTTCGAATCGATCGAGTTACTGGTTCGACTCGATAGGCTCATATCGATCAGATAGGAAGGGTAGATGGATCTTGGTTCGATGGCAACAAACCCAGAGTGGTAGCGAGCATGTGGAGGTTCTTCGAATCGATGTGCTTCGCATCGATCAGGATGGGTGCAGATGGCTCATTTCGACTCCAGTCTCGTTCGTATCCATCAGGTGAGAGCTTCGTTCGAATCCATCAGGTGAGGCCTCGTTCGTATCCATCTTTCACGACCACTTCGTATCGATATCCCCATACTCGTTTCGAGTCGACCATATCACGTGGGATCGATTCGAAGTGAACTCCAAGAACCGATGCGAAGAGAGATGCAAGTTAATGGATACGAACATGACCGTTGAGAAGTAATGGATAAGGACGAAGCGTGGAAAATGGATGCGAACGTTCTTCAGGAAGTAAAGCATTCAACACGGCGACAAAGGGGGATCGACCCAGAGAAATAGCACCACGTCATCGGTACGCACACGCTTTGGATGGATTCGAAGCATGGGTTCGAAGCATGGATTCGAAGGCGACAGGCAACAGACAACCCCGAATTGGAATCCATCATATCTCCCAAACCGTTGATCCAAATGCAATGAAATTTTTACAGAAGCTTACATACATGTTGAAGAATGTTCTCACCAAATTTCAGCTCAATTGGATGATTTCTTGATCGATTCGAATGGAGTTCGAATCGATCCCAAAGTGAGCCCAATTTCCTGAGGCCGGGCACGTGGGCCCCCCTCACGTGCCAGAAGCGGTCTACCGGATTTTTAGGAGAAATATCAGCCTCCTACGCCTATAAATAGAGCCCCTGGTCATTCAGAAAAGGGGTCGAAGAATTTGGAGAGAGAAAGCACGCTCGGACGCTGCCAGAATCACTCCATATCATCATTACTGCTATTTATTTCGAGTTTCGGACTTTGTAACTGCTGTAATCATCTGTAATCATCAAGGATAAACAATAAAAGGATAAAAAACTTTGGAGTGGACGTAGGCCGGAGATAGCCGAACCACTATAAAACTTGTGTCTCTGTTCTTTACTTTTGGATTGCTGCTTAATATTTGCTGAGATCTGAGATTTGTGTTTGAATATTATTGATTTGTATTCATACACTGGTGCTTTCACGGTATTCGGGGTTTGTGACCAATCTTGGCGCAAACACTTTGGTGCTTTCACTGAGAAAGACTAGCACCCGCTACATCGGATTTGAAAGTTGGATTTGAAGATTTTAAAGAGTTTGGATTAGAGGACAATGACTAGGCAAAATAGTAGAAAGCAAAGAGCTAAGAGAAGCCAACAGGAAGGAAGTCAACAAGCATCCTCCGGAGCCGGGGAAGGACAGGCTTCAATCTACATAACCCGGGATGAAATGGAGGCTATGGCAAATTCTTTGCAAGAGAGACTGTTGAAGAACCAACAGGAAATGATGCAGACTTTCTTTGAGCAAATGAGAGCTGCAGGGATGCAGAACTTAGGAACAGCTACAGCCGCTGTGGATGCAGGACAAGGGATTAGGGTCGTGGAACCCAATGGAGGACGAGATACGGAGCCAGAAGGCAATCAACAGGGGCTTGGGGGCAGGCCCACCGGATCCAATACAGGAAGACCTTTGGAAGGAGTCCAGTAAGCTAGAGCTAACGTTGCTGCTAGTGAGCCACACGAGGAATATGTGCCAGAGTTCCCTCGGGGGCATGGGGGCAACCCCCAACCGACAATACAGGATTAGTGGAAATCATCAGAAGAACTGTGCGAGGTGGTTTGACTAGTAGAGACTTGGAAGGAGTGAATAGGAGTCTGTTCGCTCGGGAAATAAGGATGGCTCAGAATCCACCTAAGTTCAAGCTACCTAGCATGGAGGTATATGATGGTAAGGCGGACCCAACTGATCACTTGATGAGGTACACCAGACACATGGAGGTGCCGGGGGCATCGGAGGAAGTGATGGCCCGATGTTTCCCTTTGTATTTAATGGACTTAGCTGCAATGTGGTTTAGGCAGCTGGGAGAAGGATCTATCAGGACTTGGAGGGAATTGGTGGAAAAGTTTTTGGCACAGTTTCGGGTTCACGTCAAGAGACCGAAGAATGTGATGACATTAACATCGGTGAAGCAAAGGATGGATGAATTGCTTAGAGCTTTTCTAACTCGATTCAGTGCGGCAGTCGCTTCGGTGGATCGGCCTGATCCATTGATGGTTTTAATGGCAGCAGTACCAGGAGTCAGGGAGGACTCGGATTTCAAGGTGTCTTTGATAAGAGATCCCCCACAGGATCTCGATGAGTTCTTTCATGAGGCAGAAAGGTTCCTTCGGCAAGAAGATGCATGTACAGATTTAAAGTTGAAAAAGGTTAGTGCAACCGAGGTTGAAGCAGTATCTAGCAGTGGTTCGGATAAAGACAAAGGGAAAAGGAAATTGGATGATGATTGTGGAAACGCTAGGAAGCGATGGAAGGATCCAAAGTTTTCCACATACACAGGATTGAACGAGACGCTGGAGCGGATATACATGGATACTCGGAATCGCCTTCCCTACCGGAGGCCAGCCAGGAGAGAGCCTTCTGAACGAGAGAGGGCATCAGGGAGGCATTGTCTCTTCCATGACATAGACGGACATGACACCAACAGCTGCAGGCACTTAAAGGATATAATCGAGGAGCATGTAAGGAATGGATAGTTACGGCAATACGTCGGAACACGGAACGTAACGGTGGAGCAGGAGCAACCACCGACCACCTCACACCGTGATGATGTGAGGCCCAGGGACGATGGTCGATTGATCATACATTGACCAGGATAATATGGAATAAGTCGCGAACTATTGGCAAGCAACTAAGTCATTTCCACATGTATGGGGACGGAGATAGCCCCTAGGCATGCTCTGAATGATGATAAACTGCGATGCTGTGGTTTGTGAAATTTATCTTTTGCTTTTTGATTGGACACTGCTTTTCTTTTTGGATTTGGTTTTGGAGTTTGGATTGAACTCTTGATTTTGCTTGCTTTTTAATTTGGTTTTTCCTTTGGACGATTGTTTTCGGTTTTGGATGCTGGTTTGGATTTCTGATTCTTTGGTTTTGATTTGGATTTTGATCCTGGATTGGATTTTGATTGGATTTTTATCTGGTTTTTGATAAACGGTCGTCGGGTATGGATTATGCCTGGCAAGGGGTAAGTCACTTTGCCCGAACGTGGTAAATTGGCTCACTCAGGTCGTCAAGTATGGACTATGCTTGGCAAGGGTCCGGAGAGACCAGGATTCGGCCTAGGACTTAGGACCTGCATTATCAATTGCTATTTCAGGTCGTTGAGTATGGACTATGCTCAACAAGGGTCCAGAGAGACCAGGATTCGGCTTAGGACTTAAGCCACGGCATTGCTCAACGTTCAGGGACACTGGACCACGGTCGTCAGGTGTGGATTGCGCTTGGCAAGAACCCGGAGAGGTTAGCTCAACGTCCAGGGACACTGGACCATGGACATCAAGTATAGATTGCGCTTGGCAAGAACCCGGAGAGGTTATGGATTCAGATATCGACCCGAAAGGTCCTGGACCTGGTTATTGGCTATTGGATAAGGATGGATTAGGACTCGGCTATCGAGTTCGAATGGATATGGAATTGGCTAAGGCTTTGGTTATGAGATTTGGAATTAGGCATCGGCTCGAAGCAGTCAAGGATGGCATACTCTGGCAATATGGCTATGGACTTCGAATATTGGATTCGGAACTAGGGCAAAGTGTTATCCCATTTTTGGTCAAAACTGGAATATCAACAAGTGGACGAGGAAAGATGGATGTCAGGATTGGAGATCAGTTGGAATCAAGGCTACGATCGATATCGTCAAAATTTGGTTGAACTCCGATTGGGACGAAATTAATTGAGATGATGATAAGGATTAGGAAAGGCTATGTTTCAAATTTCAGGTTAATCGGAGTTCATATGAAGGAGTTATGATCGATGCAAGGTAGGAAGGGCATGGCTGTTCGAACCCATCAAGGTGTTCATTTCGAACCCATCAGGTTCGAATCGATCGAAGGCACACAAGGTTCGAATCGATCCACTTCGTATCGATTGGTATGGATTCGGCTCTGTGAAGTTCGCATCAAGTGTTGGTTCGACTCGATAGTGTTCGAATTGATTGAGTTACTGGTTCGACTCGATAGGCTCATATCGATCAGATAGGAAGGGTAGATGGATCTAGGTTCGATGGCAACAAACCCAGAGTGGTAGCGAGCATGTGGAGGTTCTTCGAATCGATGTGCTTCGCATCGATCAGGATGGGTGCAGATGGCTCATTTCGACTCCAGTCTCGTTCGTATCCATCAGGTGAGAGCTTTGTTCGAATCCATCAGGTGAGGCCTCGTTCGTATCCATCTTTCACGACCACTTCGTATCGATATCCCATACTCGTTTCGAGTCGACCATATCACGTGGGATCGATTCGAAGTGAACTCCAGGAACCGATCCGACGAGAGACGCAAGTTAATGGATACGAACATGACCGTTGTGAAGTTATGGATAAGGACGAAGCGTGGAAAATGGATACGAACGCTTCTTCAGGAAGGAAAGCATTCAACACGGCGACAAAGGGGGATCGACCCAGAGAAATAGCGCCACGTCATCGGTGCGCACACGCTTTGGATGGATTCGAAGCATGGATTCGAAGCATGGGTTCGAAGCATGGATTCGAAGGCGACAGGCAACAGACAACCCCAAATTCGAATCCATCATATCTCCCAAACCGTTGATCCAAATGCAATGAAATTTTTACAGGAGCTTACATACATGTTGAAGAATGTTCTCACCAAATTTCAGCTCAATTGGATGATTTCTTGATCGATTTGAATGGAGTTCGAATCGATCCCAAAGTGGGCCCAATTTCCTGAGGCCGGGCGCGTGGGCTCCCCTCACGTGCCAGAAGCGGTCTACCGGATTTTTAGGAGAAATATCAGCCTCCTACGCCTATAAATAGAGCCCCTGGTCATTCAAAAAAGGGGTCGAAGAATTTGGAGAGAGAAAGCATGCCCGGACGCTGCCAGAATCACTCCATATCATCATTACTACTATTTATTTCGAGTTTCGGACTTTGTAACTGCTGTAATCATCTGTAATCATCAAGGATAAACAATAAAAGGATAAAAAACTTTGGAGTGGACGTAGGCCAGAGATAGCCGAACCACTATAAAACTTGTGTCTCTGTTCTTTACTTTTGGATTGCTGCTTAATATTTGCTGAGATCTGAGATTTGTGTCTGAATATTATTGATTTGTATTCATGCACTGGTGCTTTCACGGTATTCGGGGTTTGTGACCAATCTTGGCGCAAACACCTGGTTTACCAATATAATCATATCAGTTCACAAATCATTTTAAGGCAATTATATATTTGATGATATATAATTGTTTCCCTTTGCCTTTAAGTGCTAAAATATATTTTTTTGCAAAGAGAATTTGAATCAAACAGTCAAGATACAATACAAGTTGTCAACATAACCATTTATTTCTCCCCTAAATTTTTGTTCTACTGTAAAGGATAAATTTTCAGCAAACATAATACTTATGTGAGTGATATTGCATTGCGCAGTGCCTCTTTTATTTCTTTTCATTGTTTTCTAGACTTACTACTTAAATGAGCCTATTATCACTAAAATGGCATTTAATTGTTCTTATGATAGATATCAAGTTCTTGCATGAAGTCACTTTAAAGATTATACTTACAGGCATGAACATTTAGAACTGATTTCCTAATCACCATTTCAGGTTGAACAATTAAAGTTATATTGCATTTTTAAGTTTGGCCGGGTACATACCAGAGCACTTGGGGTTGTATTGAAAATACTTGGAGTCTTTTAAAAGTTTCTTGGAGTTTTCTTTTTAAAATCTGGAAATACTTACACTTCATGAATTGAAGTGAAATGCTTTCAGGCTATAAGGGCTTGACCCATGGCCATCTAGGCCGGCCATAATCCCTCTCTTACCACTTTCAAACTCATATTTCTCATGTAAACAAACTTCTACAAAAACTTTTCCTAACACAAGCATGTTTCTGCCTTATGGAAGTTCCTGGGAATTTACCCATTTAGGCTATCAACCAAAAACACAAATACTTCCAGGTTTGTTTCTTTTATAATTTTTTTAATTTGAAATCAAATACATAAATGCAATGTTATAATCTCTCCAGGATTCATGCACAAACCAGTATCAATTATCTGCCATGCATAAGTCCATTTCTCCTGAAAATTTCTTATTCAAATCTAGTGAACTCGTTTTTCTTTCTTTTTTTTAAAAAAGCAATTCACCTTAACTCTTTAATTTTTCATAAAACTACAAAATAAACTCAAGCAATAAAATCAGAGATTATCACATACACATATCATATTTATATGGTATGTTCATCCCCTGGTTTCTCCAAATAAGACCATTCATAAAAATAGTAGTTAATCATTCACCATCAATAGTCATTCAAAATAGGTTTACTCAAGTACATGCTTTTAAACCAAATACACAGAAAACTCCCTGCAATTAACTTTAACTACTACTTGTAATCTGACTAACAAAAATCATTACAAAGCATCTGCAAATATAAAATAAGTTTGTTTTATTTATACTAGTAGCTAATGCCTTCTTCATCCATCAAGCCAACTTCACTTTCCTGCAGGCAAATCACTGAGCTGCCCCAATTTTAATGAGACACCCAGATGATTGTAAGGGCAACCAAAAGGGTCAGTTTACACTGGTATGAACACTAATCAAATTTTATACACATATTCATAATTTTGGTGAACTTGCAAAATTTACCTAATCTAGCAGGTTTCAAACTTTGCATATTAGTAGTTAATACCAAATAATTTCAAAGACACATCCATGCATTCAACCAATACTCAGCAAACAATACATCATTCAAAATTCCATGCTTAAATAAGTGAACTCAGATATTGTTCTCCCAATTTCACCCAGCTATTAATCAGAGCATCATATTAAAACCTGATTAATTTAACTCCCTATCTAGATATTCATAACCCAGATTTTAAATTCCATTCCTTATTTATTTTGTGGTCTATAACTCCCTGTCAAATGAACACCATGTATGCAATGTGAAGGAAACTCCCAGGTTATTTAATTTATTCCAACACACAAGGCCTCAGGGTGCAATTGCACCATGCATATACTTACTCCCACCTGAAGCAAGCAGATTATTGACTAGATCCCAAATGACCAATTTAATTCTTCTTTCATTCATTCATAGGGTTTATTAATTTAATATATCCCCCTCCAGTTTCTTCTTATTTTATTAAGCTTCTATTTATGAATTTAATCACAAAAACTTCCATTTAATTCATGTTTCAGAAAGGTACATTTACTTTTATACTTTCTGGTCCAGCCCCATATTTTCCATTTTATTTTCCTTATTACAGGAAATGCAACATGCCTATAGTCTTCCTAAAATAATTTAAGCATCATGATCCTATTATATTACTGTGAATATATGGATAAGGGTTTTATTAAGGAAATTCCCCAAAAAACCCAGAAACTCTTCTCTGACTTATGATATGAACATTTGGTTTCATGCTTCAATATCTAAGAAATAAACATGAGCTAGATCGCTGTCTTGCTGCCTATTTCTTAAATAATTTAGATCCATACTTCATCATAACAATTTAGAACAAAAATGCTCAAACCATTTTAACTTGGGAAACTCACATCCAGATTAAAAACCCTAAACAAAAATGCACAAACAAACATTCATCTCACCCATAACAAATCATTTCAGAGGTTTTAAATAATTTATGACCTTTTAGGCTACCTACCAGAGGACTTAATGCCATTGCACAAAAAAAGATTAATGCTCACCTAGTGTTTCCTTTACTGTCTTGCTCCTCTGAACAGCAGATCCTCTCAGAGTTTCAGGCTAATATTTCTCCTATTTTATTTTATTTTTATTTTGATCCCGAGAGAATGATGGATATGGTTATATGCAGGTTTTATAAAACCATTGTAGGGTTTAAGAAAATGGGTAATTCCTTTGATGCCCTTTGTTATTCATGCACAAATCATATTTCTGTGTGGTCCTTAATTGGAATTGCACACATTTGGTTACTTTAATTGGTTATTTCGGGAATCAAACATTTTAAACACTGCATGCCATTTTCATGACTCTATTTTGTTCATGCCATATGCATGTGACCCTTGTTTATTTTATTTCCTTCTAAGTTTAAGGAAGCTGTAAATTCCTTGTATTTTCTACCTAGCCACCATCTCCATTCAATCATGCACACTATCATAAAAAATCATTCACACTATGTTATTTGCTGGAAATGATTATAAGATATAGAAATTCATATTTGATCCTACATTTGTTTTTATTCTGACTTTAGTTAAAAACAGCAACTCCTCATATACATTTATGTGATAAAAATCACATGTATCATGCTAATTATTTTTAGCATAAATATATATAAGACATTTTGAGCCTCATAAACTTCATTTTATTCTGCCTTTAAATAAAACAGAAAACACCTCATATATTAAATGTATGTATTTATATAATTCCTAAGACATGGATTTATATTTGTTTTAAGTCCAAATTTTTAATCACCTTAACTCCTTGCATTTTATCAAACAGAAACTCCTATGCATATTTTATTTATTTATTAACAAGCTTTTCTGTTTTAATATGTCATTTATTATTATTATTATTATTATTATTATTTTCTTTATAATTTTAGAATTTTCTTAAAGTAAATATAATTTTTATTTTATTTTTTTATTTTTATTTTAGGGTCATTACAACGGAGGAGATAGGCGGAGTGCGTACGAGTGATCTAGATGGTGATGAAGCGGGAAGATAATTAGGATTTGCTAACTATGCATTGGAAGGTTAGTAACTGGGTAAATTAAAAATTTAACTGTTATTTAATTTAAGTTAACTTTTGTTAAGTTTTTATCGATGTTGATAAAATTGTATTAATTTAATATGAGGTCCAAATGAATAATAAGTTGATATTGGAACGGATTGCAATAGAAAATCAAACGCGAGAAAATTTCTCATTCATTTTGATTTCGAATTTATTTTTATAAAAATAATTAAAAATAAATATTGGATGGCTGGTTGATTTATTATTTACTATCTATTAAACATTATATTATATATATATAGTGGTATATATATTAGTATTTGCAGCGATATTCCTGCACATTATAGCGGATGAGACCCTATGCGCCCTGCATAATAGCGGACGACCTTATATACCACGATATGCCCCTCAAAGTGGGATTGGTATTTTTATGCTGTACTAACATTTGTGGATGCAGGGAAATAGGTTTTGTTGTGATTGAATTGTGTGAAATAATCTAGTATAGATTATTGTTGTGATTGAACTTATTGGATGCTACTGTAGCACTGGCCTGAATGTTAATATTTTAAATACCATAAATATATTTTTAAAATGGAAGGAATTAAAGGGAATTTTTGATATAAAAATAATTATATTAGAATTGGGTTTATTTAAAAGAAATTGAATTAGAAAAAAAAAATTTGTTTTTTGGTTATACTTAACTGTTATGAATTTTTAAATGGAGGCATTAAAAATGAATTATATAAGATAATTTATAAATGATATCCTAGAAATATAAAAAGAGTTGAAGTCGATATTAAAAAACAGGTTTGAAATTATAAATGGGATCATTGAGATAGTGGAATTATAAATGGAATTTTATAAATGTGATTGTTTTTATAAAGCAAGTAAGACTCTTAGGAGTATAAAAATTTATAAACGATGTTATAAATAAGTTAAGTGTGACGACCCGATATTTCCAACCATTCACATCCACACATGTCGGATTTGAATTGTTCAAAATATCAGATTGTTAATTTATATTTGGCAAAACTCAGCATATAAAGTAAATAAAATAATCACAGAATCACAGACATAGAATAATATAACAATAAGCAACGAAAAAAATGAATAGTAATTCATGAAGCTAGTATATATATAACAGAGTTAAAACAAGATATAGTAGAAGTCGAATACATAGAAGTCTTAATACAATAGTCAGATAACAAAATATGAATATCACTGGAGTCAACTGAATAGCTAAAAGCTGAAAGGTTAGCTGGATCTCCAAGCGAAGCTTCAAACACCAACGATGAGTCTCAAAAATGCTGTAACACTCAGTCTGACCCAAGCATAAAGAAAAAACACAAAACACTCGAGTAAGGATTAACATTCTTATATCAATAAATCCAACTCAAGTGAAATGTCAACTGAAATATAAGTAACTCAAAGGATGCTTGGGATAACCATGCTTTAAGAATCCATGGAACTATCTACTATGTAGCAATATACGCTATTATAATAATGTCTATAGTAAAGTAAACTATTAAAATAGCGTTAAGGCGTTACCCATGTCTCCATTAACACATTTTATATATTCCCATAGTCTATACAGTACCGTAATCTCCCCCGTACCGAGGGTCGTCAGGGGGTACTCCATAGCTATGGTGCAAAACAAACTCATAGTGGTCTCGATAAGGTAGGTGACACGGCACAACTAGGCAATGCCAGGGTAGATATACCAATTACACTTCCTGGCTGGTGGTAATGCATATCAGTTACTACCGCCCACCTTGTAACACACTCCCAAATCAAAATCAAGGGTGACCACCAAATAAATCACAAAGTCGAAATATAGTATCGAAGGAATGTGCCTGATCGGAGGAATGACCTCACTTGGCGCGTCAATTGATCAAGTTTTCGCCACCTTAAGCTAACTCATGGGAGTCAGGTCCACGTATGTACCTTATATAGGATCGTCGCCACCATCCTAATTCATTCTGGAATCTTCACTGCGTACATGGTTGTTAAAGTGGTTTTGGGTATCGGCAGAGAGTATGATAATAACCAATCTCGATCTCTTTAACAAGCAATCATTATTATAACACCGTGGTCATTTCATAATATCGTACTTCAAAACTAAAATATCATATCCATTTCAAACCATATCAATACGATATCTTTTCTCACTTAAAATAATATTCATTTCCAAAATCATAACCCTTTCCAAAATTATAACACTTTCAAAATTGTAAAACTTAGAAATTATAACACTTTGGAAATCATAATACTTCGAAATCATAACACTTTCCTCTTAAATAGTTTAGATATTAATAATAGTATTTATAATAGAATAGCTTATATAATAAAATAGTTAATATATAAAAAAGTTAAAAGTTAAAATAGTTAATATTAAAAATGTTTTATATGTATTGAAATAACTTATAAAATAAAATATCCTTATATATACATAAATGCTTTGTATAATAATAATAGTTATAAGTTAAAATAGTTTATATTACAAAATAATTAGTATATTAAAATAGTTATAAATTTAAAATAATATATATGTTAAAATAATTTGTATAGTAAAATGTTAGAAATTAAAATAGTTTATAATAAAGTAATTTATAAAGTAAAATATTAAAATAGTTCTAAATATAATTTAAAAATACTTTATTTAATAGAATAGTTTCCTCAAATTTCACAAACTGATTCAAATCAACCCAAATTCCAAAATCCCATTTAAATCAAATCTTTGTTCTTCCGTTTCAATCCATATCTTAGTAAACCAATTTATATCGTTTCAAATATATACATATAAACTACAAATTAAACCATTTCAACTTCAGTAGATTTCAAAGCTTTAAATATTCAAACATTTACAAAACTAAATTTGACAATTTCATATATATATATATATATATATATATATATATATATATATATATATATATATATATATATATATCAAATTCACTTTACTATTATTTAGTTTTGAAATATTTACTTAATCATTCCAATAACGTTTAAATAAAACTTCAAATTATAAATTTGAATAAACTGAATGTCTGATGCAGCGCAATCTGAAAAATCACAAGTCTTAGGTCGCTCACGACCTAGTGGAGACGGCTTAGGTTGCTTACGACCTAACGAAGGGAAGGATATAGGCGATACAGTGGAAGAGCGTCGGTAGGTTGCCCATAAGTCGCTGGAACGACCGAACGACCTAACACAGCATGATAAGCCGTTGAAACGACCTAACAAGCTAAAACAGTGGGATAAGTCGTTGGAACGACCTATGATAAGTCGAGAACGACCTAACTCATAGGTCGCGTGAAGAATTCCTGTTGCTGGAAAAAAGATGGGTCATTTGTCATTTAGGTCGTAAGTCGTTGTATTCATTGTAATAAGGTGATGTTGTATTTTAAGTCGCTTGTGTTTTGTTTATTAAGTCGTTGACGACCTAACTAAGGTCGTAGGTCGCGGCCATGTTAAGTCGTGTATGTTGATAAACCGCTTGTACTTAGGTCGTGAGTCGTTGGTAATTGCTAGGTCGCTACATGTTGTAACTGGTATTTGTTGAGTCGCTGGATGGTTAGGTCGCGAACTACTGTAAGTCGCGTACCATTGTTGTGTTGTGATGTGTTGTAACTGGTTAGGTCACTCACGACCTTGTTAAGTCGTAGGTCGTCCGGTGTAGCGCTGTTATGTGTTGAGTCTTGTATTTTTTAGGTCGTTTACGACCTATGATAAGTCATGGGCATTGTTAGGTCGGAAACGACCTAGGTGTGTTGTGGCCTATAAATAGGCGAGTTGGGGTCATTGTAATTTTTTGGGGTTGATTTTTGAATAAAATTTCTTGTTGATTGCTGTGTGCTTTCATCCTAAATTGGTAGTTGAGTGTAATCTCCTATCTCCACTTTCGGTTATTCGAGTGCGCTCGAATCAACGATTGTTGAAGCCGATTCCCGGAATCAAATGCGCTTGATCAACGCTTGAAGAATTGAAGATCTTCTCTCACGGTATCGTGCGCGATCAACGTGTCGAAGATAGCTAGAATTCGGTATCTTTGTGATCAACGAATTTGGGCATTTCAGTATCTTCAATCCACCGATTGCTACTTTCATCGATCCATATCATTTTGTTAATTATCCGCTGCGTCAGTTATGGTATCAGAGCTTGACTTAGCCAATCATAGCTAAGACTAGTCTTGGAACCAAGGAGTTTGAAGTTTGGTGTTCATCGTGTTCATCTTGAAGTTGCAACAAGAGGAGAACTTTCGATCCATTTCATTTTGGATCAAAGTGTGGAAGTTGTTTGAGTTGATTTGTGTTGAAGTGTGAAGGCCAAACATAACTTTGTGCTAAGTATAGGCCGTGCATCAGTTTCGGTATCATTGTTTGAAGTGTTAAGCCGTGAGTGCTTTGTTGAGTCGAAACCGACCTAACTTTGGGTCGTTGCAAAGTGGAGGCTCAGCCAAGTTGAATTGAGCCGAGATTTATTTGACTTGTGTTGAAAGTCTTGAAGTATTTGTTGAAGTTTTTGAGAAGTTTTCAGTCATGCCGCCAAGAAGAGCTAATCGTCACCAAAATGTTGAAGCATTGTATCAAAGAGAAGAAGCCGAACAAATGGAACAACGTATCAATGAGAAGTTTAATGAGGGCATTGGAAAGTTAGAGAAGTTGATGAATGACTTGAATCAAAATCAAAGGAGGAGATCACCAAACTCGAACCATGGAGGAAACCGAGTTTCGCCATCGGTTACGGAAGCGAGGAGGGTATCATCGTAATCTTTTAGAGAGAGAAGAGAAACATCAATTTCATCAAGGAGAGATCACCAAGACTATGGACATTAAGAGAGAAGAACTCCACGTGAGAATGAGAATGAGCCATATAGAGATGAAGAGAGACATAGTAGAAGAGACATGCGTGATCGAAGGGATGATAATGGTCAAGATCGATATAGACGAACATTTGATTTTGATGAAGAGGGTGATAGAGCTAGCATGCATTATCGAGATCGAGACCAAGTTCGAAATTCATATCGAGATGTGGATGATGATCGTCGATGGGAATCGGGTATGAAGATGGAAATTCCAGAGTTCAAAGGTGGAATGGTAGCTGAAGAGTTCTTAGATTGGTTGTCTAATGTTGAAGAGATTTTTGACTTCAAGGAAGTTCCTGAGCATAGAAGAGTAAAGTTGGTTGCTACTAGGTTGACGGGGAGAGCTTTGGCATGGTGGCAGCAAACTAAACTTACACGGGAGAGAATGGGGAAGTCGAAGATTGAACATGGGATAAGATGAAGAAGTTGATGAGAGCTACATTTTTACCTTTCAATTATCAATCGCTCATGTACCAGAGATTGCAGAATCTGAGGCAAGGGACGAAGTAAGTTAATGATTATGCAGATGAATTTTACCAACTCATTGCCAGAAATGATATTATGGAAACGGAAGAACAGCTGACTAGTAGATTTGTTGGAGGGTTACGAATGCAGATCCAGGATATGGTTAATATGTTCGATCCAAGATCTGTGGCAGAAGCACACCAGAAAGCATTGGCTTGGGAGAAGCAGGGAAGGCGTGGAGGTGGTGTATTTACTAATTCTAACAATCAAGTGAAGGGTGCCAGTGGAAGTTCTAATGTTTCTAAACCTATCAGTAAACCAGTTGTGAAGGAGATTGAGAAGGCAAAGGTTAATAGCAGTTTCAAATGTTACAATTGTCAGGAGTTGGGTCATAAAAGTAATGAATGTCCGAAGCCGAAGAAGAGAGCAATGGTTGCTGAAATTGAAGAAGATGATGATAAAGAGGCAGAATGTTCAAATACACCTTATGTTGAGGAGGAAGACTTATTGTCCGGAGATGAAGGTTGTAATTTGATGATGAGAAGATCTTGTCTTACACCGAAGCAAGAGGAAGATTCTAGTTGGTTGAGGAGTAACATATTTCAGTCCACATGCACTATTCTGGGAAAAGTTTGCAAGTTCGTCATTGATGCTGGGAGTTGTGACAATATTATCTCTACTGAAGCAGTAAGGAAGTTGAACTTGAAAACTGAGAAGCATCCTAAACCGTACAAGTTAACATGGTTAAGGAAGGGTGGTGAAGTAAAAGTTGGACGAAGAGCTTGTGTGAATTTTTTAATTGGGAATAAATACAAAGATGAAATTTGGTGTGATGTTGTAGACATGGATGTGTGTCATCTGTTGTTGGGCAGACCATGGCAGTTTGATAGAGCAGTACAACACGATGGTCGTGCTAATAGTTACAGTTTCATGTTTGAAGGTACTAAGATTATTTTAGTTCCTAAGAAGCAACAACAGAAGGAAAGCAAGCTAGAGGAGATTGAAGAGTTGAAAACTTTGTTATCATTGAAGGAGTTTGTCAAGGAGGTTGAAGAGGAGCCTGAAGTCTTTTTGTTGATTGGACGAGATTGTAGTGAAGAGGTTGAAATCCCAGAAGAAGCGAAGCCAGTTTTGAAAGAATTTGAGGATGTATTCCCAGAAGAGTTGCCCAAGGAGTTACCGCCACTAAGAGACATTCAACATCAAATCGATCTTGTTCCGGGAGCAGTATTACCGCATAGACCACATTATCGAATGAGTCCGAAGGAACATGAAAAGTTACGAAGGCAGGTGGAAGAGTTGTTAGAGCAGGGACGTGTTCAGGAAAGTTTAAGTCCATGTGCTGTAGTCCATGTGCTGTGCCGGCTTTGTTAGTACCGAAGAAGGATGGAACATGGAGAATGTGTACCGATAGTAGAGCTTTGAACAAGATTACTGTTCGCTATAGATTTCCTATGCCAAGATTGGATGACTTGCTAGATCAGTTGAGTGGGGCTATTATATTTTCGAAGATTGATTTAAAGAGCGGATATCATCAAATTCGAATTAGACCAGGAGACGAATGGAAGACAGCATTCAAGACGAGGGAAGGATTATATGAATGGTTGGTTGTGCCGTTTGGTCTATCGAATGCACCGAGTACATTTATGAGGGTGATGAACCAAATTTTCAGACCGTACATTGAGAAGTTTGTTGTAGTTTACTTTGATGATATTCTGATTTATAGTGCGAGTACAGAGGAGCATGTAGAGCATTTGAGAAAGGTGTTAATCATTCTTCGTGAGGAACAATTTTATGCAGCTACGAAGAAATGTGTATTCATGACTCGAAGTATTTTATTTCTGGGATATGTTGTGTCAGAAGAAGGTATCCAGGTGGATCAAAGTAAAGTTGAAGCTATTAGAAATTGGCCACAGCCGAGGACTATCACTGAAGTTAGAAGTTTTCATGGGTTGGCATCATTCTACCGAAGATTCATCCCACACTTCAGTAGCGTGATGGCACTAGTTACTGATTGCATGAAAGGAAAAAAGTTTGAGTGGGCAGAGGAAGCAGGGGTTGCTTTTGAGAAAATTAAGACACTATTGACGACAGCACCAATTCTTGTATTACCAGACTTTCAGTTGTTATTTGAGTTACCTACTGATGCTTCTAAGGTTGGGATTGGAGGAGTGTTGAGTCAGAGGGGACGTCCAATTGTATACTTTAGTGAGAAGTTATCAGGGAAAAAGATGAGATATAGTACATATGATGTTGAGTTTTATGCTGTGGTGCAAGCAGTAAAACATTGGAGACACTATCTGTTCCATAAGGAGTTTGTTCTTTACACTGATCATGAGGCTTTGAAGCATTTGCAAGGGCAGGATAAGATTTCAGCGAGACATGCATCATGTATTGCTTATTTGCAGCAGTTTACTTTCGTTGTGAAACACAAATCAGGGGTGACAAATCGTGTAGCGGATGCTTTGAGCAGGAGGAATCACTTGTTGACAATGCTGAAGGTTGAAGTGACAGGATTCGAATTATTGCCGGAATTGATTGAGGAGGATCCTTACTTTGCAAAGCTCGTTGAGAAAGTTAAGGATGAGAATACTGATGAATTTGTGTTGGTTGATGGATTCTTGTTCAAGGGGAATCGATTATGTATTCCAGACTATAGTTTGAGAATGAAGATTATCAAGGAGTTGCATGAGGAAGGACATGTGGGCCGTGATCGTACGTTGCATTTGATTTCTCAATCTTATTTTTTGTCGTCGATGAGGAAGGAAGTTGAAAGGTTTGTTCAGAGATGTCATATCTGTCAGGTTTCGAAAGGAACAGCGATAAATGCAGGGTTGTATATGCCGTTACCTGTACCGACTAAACCATGGGTTGATATCAGCATGGATTTCGTTTTGGGTTTGCCTAGAACTCAAAGGGGTAATGATTCTATATATGTTGTGGTGGATCGTTTCTCGAAGATGGTACATTTTGTTGCCTGCAAGAAGACAGCGGATGCAGTTCATGTGGCACAATTGTTCTTTAAAGAGATCTATCGTTTACATGGGTTACCAGAGTCTATTGTTTCTAATAGAGATACTCGTTTTCTGAGTCACTTTTGGCTAAGTTTGTGGAAGATTGTGGGAACGAAGCTGAATTTTAGTAGCGCTTATCATCCGCAAACTGATGGACAAACGGAGGTGGTTAACAGATCGTTGGGGAATTTATTGAGATGTTTGGTGAAAGATAATCTGAGAAGTTGGGATATGAAGTTATGTCAAGCGGAGTTTGCACATAATCATGCGGTGAATCGAAGTACTGGATTTAGTCCATTTCAAGTTGTATACTCTGCAATTCCGAAAGGACCATTGGATTTGACAACAATGCCACATCAGAAGAAAGTTGTTAAGCGGGCTAGTGACTTCGTAAACGAATTACAGGAGTGCCACAGAACTGTTCATGATCGGTTGCTTGCATCAAATGAAAAGTATAAACGACTGGAGGATAAGAAGCGGAGAAGTGTGAATTTCGAGGAAGGAGATTTGGTCTACGCAGTGTTGACAAAAGATCGTTTTCCTGTGGGAACGTACAATAAATTAAAGGCGCGGAAAATTGTTCCAGTGGAAATTTTGAAGAAAATCAATGAGAATGCGTATCAATTGAAATTACCCGATAATGTTCATACTTCTGATGTTTTCAACGTCAAATACCTAATTCCGTATTGTGGGAATAAGATTGTAGTGGAAGTAGATGGTGAAAATTCGAGGTCGAATTTCTGTCAACCGGGAGAGGATGATGCAGCGCAATCTGAAAAATCACAAGTCTTAGGTCGTTCACGACCTAGTGGAGACGGCTTAGGTCGCTTACGACCTAACGAAGGGAAGGATATAGGCGATACAGTGGAAGAGCGTTGGCAGGTTGCCCATAAGTCGCTGGAACGACCGAATGACCTAACACAGCATGATAAGCCGTTGAAACGACCTAACAAGCTAAAACAGTGGGATAAGTCGTTGGAACGATCTATGATAAGTATAAAACGACCTAACTCATAGGTCGCGTGAAGAATTCCTGTTGCTGGAAAAAAGATGGGTCGTTTGTCATTTAGGTCGTAAGTCGTTGTATTCATTGTAATAAGGTGATGTTGTATTTTAAGTCGCTTGTGTTTTGTTTGTTAAGTCATTAACGACCTAACTAAGGTCGTAGGTCGCGGCCATGTTAAGTCGTGTATGTTGATAAACCGCTTGTACTTAGGTCGTGAGTCATTGGTAATTGCTAGGTCACTACATGTTGTAACTGGTATTTGTTGAGTCGCTGGATGGTTAGGTCGCGAACTACTGTAAGTCGCGTACCATTGTTGTGTTGTGATGTTTTGTAACTGGTTAGGTCGCTCACGACCTTGTTAAGTCATAGGTCGTCCGGTGTAGCGCTGTTAAGTGTTGAGTCTTGTATTTTTTAGGTCGTTTACGACCTATGATAAGTCGTGGGCATTGTTAGGTCGGAAACGACCTAGGGTGTGTTGTGGCCTATAAATAGGCAAGTTGGGGTCATTGTAATTTTTTGGGGTTGATTTTTGAATAAAATTTCTTGTTGATTGCTGTGTGCTTTCATCCTAAATTGGTAGTTGAGTATAATCTCCTATCTCCACTTTCGGTTATTCCAGTGCGCTCGAATCAACGATTGTTGAAGCCGATTCGCGGAATCAAGTGCGCTTGATCAACGCTTGAAGAATTGAAGATCTTCTCTCACGGTATCGTGCGCGATCAACGTGTCGAAGATAGCTAGAATTCGGTATCTTTGTGATCAACGAATTTGGGCATTTCAGTATCTTCAATCCACCGATTGCTACTTTCATCGATCCATATCATTTTGTTAATTATCCGCTGCGTCAATGTCCCATTTCAACTTATGTAAATTTGAAAATATTCATTTAAATCTCTTTTAATCAAAATCAAGTTATAAAATCGTATATTAAAATCTCAAATTGAAATTTAACTTATTTGAGTATAATTCTTAAATAAATAAAATTTCAAATCTATAAAATCTATCTTTTAAAATAAAGTTTAAATAAATACTTAAAACATATTATATACTAATTAAATCAAACATTATTAAATTGAATCTTATTATTAAACTTAATTTATATTAAAAACTTAATATATATATATATATATATATGTATATTAAAACAGTGAAAATATAAGTAAAGTCTTAAAATTTATAATTTCAAAACTAATTTGTAAATTCAAATTTCCCAAAACATATAATTTTAAAAATCTAAAATTTAAACCTTTATAAAAACACATTTATATATGATATCTTAAAATCATATTTATGTAATACCATATATATATTTCTCCGTTTTAAAACTACGGAAATCATTTCAAAATATATATACCAATGGTGTCTGTATATAATTTTTTGTCCTATGTCAGGTGATACAGATATTTATTATTTCAATCTGCAATTTAAATATCAACAAGTACATATCTTTTCAACCCGCAATCCCAAATTCAATGTCAATGAAAATTGTGTGGGTTTATCATTTCAACCCATAACGATATTCTCCTATTCTACAAGATCGTTCAGGTATGTATCATTTCAACCTATAGGAAATTTTATAATAACAGGGAACTTGCGGAGTGATAGCATATGTGATAATAACATAACAATCAGCAACAACCATATATCATCAGTGATAAAATAACTAGCAGATCATGATGTCAGATGTCACAGGTGAACCGATACAGATAATAGCATATATATATATATAGCAATTTAAATAACTAATAGCAGCATATTTAAATTGTAGATTCAATTGAAATCAAATTCAATAATATAAGAACGCTAATCATGAATGACTGCTCACCATTCGAGGCTAGAGAAACAAGAAGATGACACGGACACAGATATGCACACGGAACAGCAACAAGCTTGGAATTGCTGTGATAAATCAATTTGAGATGGTAAGTTAAGATGGCACGAGATCGATGAAACAAGATATATTACATATATATTAATTTTCAAAAATCAATTTAAAACATATATTTTCAAATCAATATTAAATTCAAACACAAATAAAGTTTAACATATATGTATACTAACATTTAATAACTAATATATCAACTATATATATAAATAACCAGATCATATAAGCTATATAACTTACATATATCATGTTAAGGTTATTAACAACAATATTTAGGACTATATGCACCTACATATAAAATATAAACTAATAATTTGACTTCAATTTTAAACACTTTTATATATATACTTTGAAATTGAATAAGAAATTATATAAACTTTTATAACTTTATAAGCTTATAATATAGAAACTGTACTAACTAAAATCAACATCTTGATATATATATATATATATACACATACATACATACATATATATACATATATAAACTATATAACTTATATACAACATACGTCCATATTTTTATCTAACAATACTGTAAGCTAATGCGAACTTACACATAACCGACTTGTACAGACATATAGCTATAACTAACAGAATAACTTCTTTATCTAACATAAAATAAACTGTAACACATGTCTTATAACCCATAGCTGACATATTTTAAATCATATATTGATATATACAAAACCCCCCATGTATTGATATAAACACCAATATATAAGAACAACATATAGTATTTGAAATATATAAGATATGGGAAGACGGAATTCCAAAAAAAAAAATTACACATATAAACTGTTGTACCATATACATATCTCATGCATAAATATATAAAAAATATAAAACATATAATGTAAACTTCATATATACCCTTATATTGTAACAATGTACCATATACAATAAATATATATACTTTATAACATTGATCCACAAAGTAAAATTTATACTATATTATAAAATCAAAAATCAATCTTAAACACGTACAGTTTAAAGTAAATATCAAGTCTTACACACACGACAACTATGTATATGTTTATAGATAACAGGTTTCATGACCCGCAAATCCGTACCCTTTTAATTGATAATAAACCACGCATGTCCAACCCAAAAAGCACAGACTGACAGAAAGTCAAGAGAAAGAAAAGAAAAGAGAAGAAGAGAAGAGAAGAAAGAGAGATGAGAGAACCGAACAGAACAATATAGAATCTCACATCGCTGCGGAAAACATATAACATCGCATCAATGATCTTTAAAAAACAAAAACTATATACATAGACATCAATAAGAGTTCAAAAATCAATCAATAGTTATCAGCCTGAACAGTTATAATAATCTGACCTTACAATTGCTGATAATATACAACAACTAAGCACGGTGGATAATCGAAACAGATACGTGTATACGAAAATGAAGATCTCCAGCGCTCCTGCTGAAGCTCCAAAAGCACCAAATATGAACCTGTAAATATACTAGGTCTAACCCGAGAATTGTAAGGGAAGAACGCCCGGATCAGTCCGCTAAACCAACGTAAGAAACACACTCAACTGAATTTATTAAAATTTCAAACTTTTCCTTTATCAAAACAAAAGTATCTCGTAAGACAAGTTCACACATAAACACGGACATGTTTTTACCTTATGATAACCAAAACATTTCATATCAATCATTTTATATTATAATAGTGTACATTGCACAAATAATATCCAAAATAGCCGAAATTGTTACCATTATTAAATTCCAGCATATTAGGCTCTACAAATAAAATGGCAGGTACGTGTTGGAGTTTGGATGTAACGACTGTGATTTTTCGTTAACGAAAACCGACATCAGTACGTCCACTGTATCAACTACCGAGCAATCGAAAGCCGAAAAACCGTACCGTTAGGGTTTTAGAAAAAGAAAACATAGAAGAAGATAGAAAAAGATAGAACAGAACAGAAGAAATAACAGAACAACATCAGAATCTCACAATTCGCAGTGGAACAACATATAATAGATAAATGGATAATCTTTAAACAAAGAACTATATCAGTTATTACATTACATCATATTACATTACATCACATCATCAGAGTGTACAACAACAAATAAACAGCGGAAAGAAATACTATATACAAGTAATATGCCATGCCATCCAGCTTGCCTCCAGCAACTCCTGAATTCCAGAATATCCTGATAAACCTAACTCTTGACTGCCCGTGTGGAAATTGGTGGGCACCCAGAGTTTAGGAAGGAAAACAATAAACTCCGAGTCAGTCATGTGACTGGTGTGAGAACTCAAAACAGTTTATCTTAAAAACAAAATAGAGGAATATTTTTAAAGTCAATTCGCAATGCTTTTAAAAATGAGACTACCATAAGGCCTCCCGCACACACACACAATGCAAACGCAGAATCGGAGGAGATTTCTCCTTATGATAGTCAAAGATGCTTGATACGCATTAAAAAAACATTTGATATTATTATTAGTGCATAGTGTAGAAACAATTTCGAAAGTAGAATATAAATCTTAGCCAGCATAGGCATTCCGCACTTATGCCTACTATAGCTACCATGTCCAATAGCAGGTTACCGCCACATTCCATGGTAGGTTGTACAACTAAAACCGTACAAGATCGTATTGTTTCTTTGGATTTCCAAAAAATGGTCAGGCCAAGGAACTTCCCATTGTCACATGGAAACGCCTCTGGAATGGCGTCCCGAGAACCAAACCGGATCTCTGCCAACACAAGGCCGGGTTACCCCTAACTGGGTAACTACTGACACGAATATGTCATCCCCCGATCGTAACCGATCTATCCGAGGATCCTCGATTTCCAACAACCACAAAATATGTAGCAACAACATAGGTTAAATATCTGGGCTCCATACTATGATACCACCTCTATCCAGAAGGAATGACATACACTAAAGGGGTGCTACCCCCTAATAACCTTGCCACATCCTTCCTGTTTTGACCATTTCCGGGGTGTGAGGTCCGACGAAGTCTCGTCCACAAAGCCACACTTTATACAAAAGTCGTGCTTTGGGTCAACAAATGATCATAGAAATGATCACCAAGATAAATGATCAAATAAATGATCCTATCACAAATGATCAAACAATGATCATTTCACAGCAACACTCAGCATGCCACACTACCAAATTGGGAGTATACACTAATAACCTTCAACTATATAACCTCTAAGCTCGTACGTCTCAGAGAAGGGTGTTAAGCTAAGAGAATAAATTCTCCGCCACCAACAGAAATATATTTGAAAGAAATCAGCTTTATATCTCAATTTGTAATGTCAGACATACAATCCATACAAGTTTGTTCCGGGCTCGAACAGAACCGAAGGCACTTACAAAGAAGTCCTTGCAATCCGGACATTCACTAATCACGACTAGACTTCCCGTCACTAAGGGTGATAAAACCTCTATATCGGAGATCAGCCGATGTAGAGTAACTCGACGGTAATCCTTCCATTTTCACAAATATCCGGTCTTCAACACCGGTCATCAAATGCAATCCATAACGATGTATCACATATTCGGAATGGGTTATACAACCCCAAGGTCCTTTCCCGGCTAACCAGAATAGTGAGCGCTTATTCAAAAATAAGTGTGGCATTCAAATTCAAACAATCACAACAAATACCTATTTAAAGGTAAATATTGATAGTCGGATTATTTAACTATCAATAGGCATGCTCAACATCATCAGATTCCAAATAATTTTTCAAATTATTTATTTTCCAAAATATCTTTACAAGATATATATATTTCCCACACTTCAACATTTGAAAACTAATTTTCAAATCACTTTTCACATTTACCACTTTTGAAAACAAATTTCAATCAATTTCCTTATGCGAAATACTTTCAATCCAACATGGTTCATTTAAACAAATTAAATAAATCCTTAACGATTTACTTTATATTTACGTTCCAAATCCGTAAATTAATTCCCACACTTCAAAAATAAATCAACATTTATTTTTAAGCAAATTCCCCTTTTCATTTATAAATTCCATAGTGAATTTACATTTCCAAAATATCTATGAATATACGATTTTCTAATCGACTTCTAATATTCATTTTCAATTTATCTTTAAAAGATAAAATCCCAAAACATTCACTTCATATTGGAAAACATTTCCATACTTATTTAATAATAAGTACATCACAAATCTATTTATTTTCAACATTTGAAAATATTCGATATACTTAAATCAAAATTTAGTATATATTTCATTCCTTAAGGAAATCATTCTCTTAACACATTTATTTGGGCCAAAACGAATGTTGCGCAAAACATCGTTACGACAACCCAAAATCACTAGTATAGGGATTCAAAGTTTAAATAGATATATAAATCCCAATACTATATAAAACATTTCCTTTCGGAAATCATTTACTATAACAACAGTGTTATAGTCCACCATTTCCTTCTTTTTCTCGAAAACGTCTATTTCAACAATGAATGTTGAAATCTATGTATTCGATACTTAATGCATTTTAAAACGTCTTTAAAATCATTAACTTCATTTCATAATATTCCTTCCACAAAACATATCCATTTCATTTAATAATATATTCACTGTCCAAAATCGTGAATATAATTCCTTTCATATATTCCTATATCCAACTTATCAAATTCAATTGATTTCGGATTTATAAACAACGTTTATAAACTCCATTTATATTTTTATAAACTTTTATTTATGAAAATCCTTTTTATATCTCATTTTAAATGCCAAAATCCGATTTATAAGTTGATTACTTATAAATCTTATATTTTACAAAATTTATCCATTTTATATCTTCATATTTCATAAATTTATAAATTTCAATTCACTTATGGAATCCATTTTTATTTCACGTTATTACTTATAAAAACTTGTTTTATAATTCCCGTATTTTTAATTTATAAATATCAATTTTATAAATCTTTTATATAAACCGTTTATAATAATTCAAAATTCCCAATTAAACCATTTTATAAATTAATCACTATTTATTTCAAAAATCTTAATTTGGTTATATTTTACAAAAATTATAACTTTTATAACATTAAACTTATAACGTTAATTTATTTAAAATAAATCAATTCAAAATTTTAATAAAACGTATACTTTTAAAAATCACTTTAAAAATTCCTTTAAAAACCAAAAATCATTATTTTATAACTTCAAAAATGGATCTGATGATGCAGCAGCACCAAGTAGTCAATCACGACATCCAAATATCATATATCGATATGATAATCAACAAATATCAAAATATCTGTAAATAAATCAATACAGTTGAGGAATCCAATTGGATCCCTCCAACCTGTTTCCCTGCATCCAAAAACATTAGCACAATACCAATTCCGCTCCAGTACGGAATTATCGCGGTATATGGGATTTATAAATATTATCCGCTTAATAGACGGCGCAATAGGGTCTCATCCGCTATAAAATGCGGGAAATCAACAACTACAATATATACATATGCCAATATATATATTGCTATTATATATAATACCAATTTCGCTGTTTATGAAATATTCGCGGTATATGTTTTCAATAAATAACATCCGCTTACTAACGGCGCATAATGTCTATTTTAACAATCAGTAGATAACAATCATCATTCAAACATGCATTCAAATATTTTAAATACAATTATTTAAAATAAAAATCGAAACCGATTCGATTGAGTGAGAAGTTCTCACCTTGATTTCAATTTCGTTTTAGCGATTTATTTCGAATAAAATTAAACGCGCGTTTAATTTTACCCAAAATTTTCACTAACTCCAAATGACTCCAATCCAATTGCATCGTGTAGTTCTCGTCCATATGATTCCAACGCAAAAAGTTTCGTCGAATTTCGACCTCGTACGAAAGAGTTATGCTATTTAGAAGTTTGCACAATTTATAATTATAAAATTTACAACTTCTATTTTAATTTCTAACCCAAATGAAATCATGGCCGCACGATCCTCTGCCTTGAATCAAGGCCGCACGCGAGTGCTTCTTCCCCATCAGGAAGATACGTACGCAACATAACCCATACAAGTCGAGATTAGGGTTAAATATTGCAACCTCAACGATGACGTTCGCCTCGATCAGACAGCACCGTGACGCGTGCCCATGCCTGAGCCATCTTCGGCCAGAGACCGAACCTCCCTAGTGCCCCCATTTCCTCGAAAAACATGACCAAAGCCGGCCACTTCAAACCCAAATTCGCGACAATCCACTCAATGAAAATCCATCATAGCCGTTCAACTTGAAGCTCTCATCGAGCTCGACGATTCGTTAGTTGAAAGGTTTTGTTACCTCTCATTAGATTGGAAGAAAAACGGTGAAGAATGACGATGTTTTCTGGCCTTCGGTTTTAGGGGTGGCGGCTAGGGTTTTAAACCCTAATCTTATTATTATTATTTTTTATGGTAAAGGGGGGCTATTTATAGAAAATAAAATGAACACCATTCATTTTGGATTTTTCGAACTCCGATTTGCGCGCGGTGACCACCGTTTCTAGGGTTTACCCCGCGTTCCGGACGCAATGGAACAGGTTTCGGGAGCTAATTCGGTCATCTGTGCGAGTTATGGCAATAAACGTTCAATTTAAATTAAACCGATTTAAACGATTTTCGATGCGTTTTAATTTGTACCGGACAAATGGTAAATCCAATCGACTTGAAATTTGAAACCTTACAATAATATCACATTACGGATCCGATGAAACTGGTTTCGTCGAAATCCGAGACTGTTTGAAAAATGGCCATTTTAACTCGCCAAATTAATATTAAAACAATTTCGATGCGTTTCGAGCTGCCACGGTCAAACGTAACTCCGATTGCTACGAAAATTGAAATCCGATAACAAACTATTACGGATCCAATGGAACTAGTTTCGTCCAATTCTGAGACTGTTCAAAAATTGGCTAATTTCACTAGTCGATTAAATATTGAAATATTCAATTTTCACAATTTAACTTTTAATTCGATTTTAAAAGTTCTAAAATATCATTCTAACTCCAACATGATTAAATAAAATTTTACAAATCATTTTCAATCATATTTTACCCTATTTTCAATTATTTCTGTATTTTCACATATTAAATTATCGATTTAATTATCCAATCAAATCCAATTATTCGAAATAAAATTTATTCGACTTATAAATTTCACTTATTAATATTTAAATTCAATTAAATATTCAAATTTAAATTAATAAAAATTCTGGGTTGTTACATTGGATTTCCATACAAATGACCAGGTGAAGGGACTACCTTCCGATGGGTACACCTCTAGATGGACGTCTCGTGGCACGGAACATCTTCCCTCTACCAACACAAGATCGGCCCACCTCTATAACTACATGGTACCAAATATGTCATCTTTCGGTCGTTACCGACCTTTTTCGAGGGCCCTCTAGCATACAAACCATAATAATCAGATACATGACGTCATAGTGTGTAAAGATATATCTAGAAAAGGAGGATCATACCCTATTTGGGAGCGACCCACTTAGTCTTGCTGCATCTAACCCTGTTTTGGTCATTTCCATTTCATTAGGCCAAAGGTAATGATTACCTTTCACAAATCACAACCACATCACTTTGAATGCAACTCGGCCATTTCCATTGACTACTAATTGCCTTTCACAAAAATACAACCCTTAAGCTCATACGTCTCAAGGAGGGTGTTTAGTTAAGAGAAGTTGCCTTCTCCGCCACCACTGATGTACATTTGTAAAAATCAATGTACGTGATCTATATAAATGCAATGTTAGACAAATATCCATACAAGTTGTCCAGGAACTGGACAAACCGAAAGTACTTTCCTACCACATCCTGTCGGGAAATCCCTAAGATCAGTAGCAAATAGTCCTTGCATTGGATATTTCATAATGAAGTGACCACTACTACTATATGTATATTGGGATTTTAACCCCAAACGATCAACAAGTAGTACTCCACTGTGAAAATCTGAAATATCAATATCATCACAACCTGCATATTTGAACGGATATATGTTGGTTCAAAGTGGTTTTCAGATATCTGATCCCGGTCTCTTCGCACCAATAACGCAAAAGTATTTCTCAAACTCACACAAAAACTAAGTTTCATAGACTTATCACTTCTCGAACTTTCAACTTGCCATCCTTCGGCTAAGAAGGAAGCTCGATAGACCGGAGTAATACTCCGCACTATACGAACCAACATCCTCAACAAAAACGATAATCAAGCCTACGAAGAAGGCTACGTACTAAGTGTACGACTAAATAGTTCCCACATCAAGTCGAGGAACTAAAATGGCCAAATTTGATAGTCGGTTATTAAACTATCAAAACAAACAAACAAATATCTAACACCATATACAATCACTAGCTCTTTTGATTAATCTTTTATTAATTAATCACTTGCCAAATATTCACTTCAAATTATCTTTAAAAAATATATTTCCAAACCATTTCAACATTGAAAAAAATTTCCATATACTTATTTAAAAATAAGTAATTCACAAATCAATTTATTTTCAATACTTATAAAATATTACATATACTTAAATCAGGATTAAATATATATTTTATTCTTTAAGGAAAACATTCTCTTTAAACATATTTATTTGGGTCAAAATGAATGTGGCGTAAACATAGTTACGATGACCCAAAATTGCTAGTATAAGGATTCAAAAATGAGATAGATATATAATTCCCATATACTGTACAAAACATTTCCTTTCGGAAATCATTTACTATAACAACAGTGTTATAGTCCATCATTTCCTTATTTCTCGAAATCGTCTATTTCAACAATGAATGTTGAAATCTATGCGTTCGATACTTAAAACTAAAACATCTTCAAACCATTTTACTTCATTTAAAATATCACTTCCCAAAATATTTATTTATTTTAAAAGATTATTCACTGTCCAAAATCATGAACATAAATTCTCTTATCCAAATTCAATACTCTACACATTTATTAAATGGATTATCCACTGTCCAAAATCGTGGATATAATTCTCTCACCAAATTCATCATTATTACAACATTTAATTTAAAGGATAACTCACTGTCCAAAATCATGAATATATCTCCTTTACCAAATACATTACTATTGCATATTTAATTAAAGGATTATCCATTGTCCAAAATCGTGAATGAAATTCCTTTAATAAACTCCATATTTAACTTACCAAAATCAATTGATTTCGAATTTATAAAACAATGTTTATAAATTCCATTTATATTTTATGAAAACTTCAACTTATAAAATCCTTTTATTAACCAATTCCATTTATCCCATTTACATGCCAAAATCCAATTTATAAGTTAGTTACTTATAAATCTCTTTATTACGAATTCATTCTTTTTATTACTTCATAAATTCACAAACCTTATTTACTTATAAGATCCAATTATGACTTCATTTTAAAAACTAATAAAACTCGTTAATAATTCCATTATTTTTATTTATAAAAATTCAATTTTATAAATCTTATATACAGACCATTTGTAATAATTCCAAAAATCTCAATTTAACTTATTTTATAAAATAATCAACTTCACCTTTCAAAATTCATATTACAATTATATTTCTCAAAATCATAATTTTTATTACATAAAAAATATAACTTCTATTTATTCAAAATAAATCCATTCCTTAACAGTTCAAAAATTGATAAAACGTCTGTTTTCAAAATTATTTGAAAATCTATTTTAATTTGAAATCATCACTTTAACATTTTTAAATTCCCAAAAATAGGCCCAATGCTACAACAACACTAAATATATCAATCACGGCATCCAAAACATCATATATCGCATGATAACAGCATATATCACAATATGTGTAAATAAATCAGTACTGGTAAGGAATCAAGTTGGATCCCTCCAACCTGTCACCTGCAACAAATATAATATTGGAAAAATATGTACAATGTCCGCTTCAAGACAGACGCGCGTACAAAGGGTCGTCCGCTCATACACGGGAATGTATAGGGTCTCATCTGCTCCAATAGGCAGGAATATATCCAAATACCAATCAATATATAGATAATATATCATATATCGTCAAAACAATCATCAATCATCATAAAAATATTTATTATCACTTACATAAAAATATCAATGAGTCAGAAAGAGTGAGTTGTACCCAGTTTGATTCCAATAGCAGTCGTAGTGTTTTATTACGAATAAAATTAAACAGGCGTTTAATTTTACCTAAAATTTATACTAGCACAAATCAACTTCAAACTAGCTCTAAAATGTAATGCTCATCAATACGGACCCAACATAACTTGTTTCGTCAAAAACGGACCTCGTATGACAAAGTTATGCAATTTTAAAGTTATATGAATTATAATATATATTAATTTACACTTTTTTTTTATTTTTAAACCTTTTTGATCTGGGCCGTTCTTTTTTGCAAAACAAGATCATAGCCGATCATATTTTCTTCTTCTTCCTCACGTCTAGGTTTAAATGAAACCCATGGCCGCCATATTTTACACGAATTATGCTCCCTCCACGTTGACTTTGAAGACGATCGACGACCTTCACGTCGAAGACAATCACGAGCTCCCCCCATTTGCCAGTGACCGTGACCCCCTCGCTCGATTGTTTTCTTGAATTTCATGCTCTAACCAAGGAGAACGCGAGATCTTTTCCCCTTCTGTGGTCGACGATTTGCCGATCCACTCGTATGGATTTGAAGATCTCATTATGCTCTTTCATTTTGTACTTGAAAGTTTTTTCTAATTGTTGATGGATTGTGAGATATTAAGGGAAGAACAAAGATGCATTTCCGGCCATTAAACCCACAGTGGCGGCTTGCCCTAAATGAATTAGGGTTTTCTGCAAATTGAAGATGTTGGGTCCTTTTATATAAAAAAATTCAATACTATTCACCCGAAAAATTTTCAAACTCCAAAAGAAGCGTGCCGCCTGGCATTTATAATGTTTTACCCCTATTCCGAACAAAACGGAATATATATCGAAAGCCAATTTGATCGTAATTGGAAGACAGGTTTTTGAATCGACTTATTTAAATTTAAAATTCCCTTAAATGAATTTCTACGCGTTTTAGCTTGCCCCGACCAAACCGTAAATCTGATTGACATGAAATTTGAAACCTTACAATAATATAAAATTATGGATCCAATGAAACTATTTTCGTCGAAACCTGAGACTGTATGAAAAATGGCTATTTTTACATGTTAATCAAATATTAAAATATTCAATTTCTATAATTTAACTTTTAATTCAATTTTAAAACTTCTCTGTCATCATTCAAATTATAATAGGATTAAATCCAACTTTGTAAATCATTTATATTCACATTAAATTCAAATTCTAATTATTTTCATAATTTCAAATATTAAATTAACAATTTCAATTATCCAATTAAATCCCTATATTCGAAATATAAGTTATTCAGCTTATAAAATTTACTTGTGAATATTTAAAATCAATTAAGAATCTGGATTTCAAATGAATGAAATTCTGGGTCACTACATTCTCCCCTACTTAAAAGAATTTCGTCCTTGAAATTACCAAGTTAGAAAAAGTCACAAAATCCATTAACTTTCCACAAACAACTCGTTTAAACTAGATTTCAAATTCATTTAAACATTTTAACTTTTCCCAATTCATTAGTTAAACTTCTTATAAAAACTATTCTTAATTTTTCAAATCCATTTGTAGTTATCTTTTAAAAAGTAACTAATATTGTTTAACTTTCAATTCAAAAATCAAAATTTAAGTTATCAAATTTTTCCATTTTTCCAAAATTTTCTAGCGCCTTAAATTTTAAAAAAAATTCGCCAGCGTCTCTTTTACGCGGTTCGATCGTATTAGGATCATAATGTATATATATATCACAAATATACATCTCATCTTTGAGGATAAGGCATCCTGTGGGGAAAAAAGTGTAAAAGTACGATATATAATCGAAGATATGTACCTTATATATTAATGGTGAGCATATATGGCTAATATAGTGCGAAAGCGAGCTCCCAATGCGAAGCATACGCCATCCACACCTACTAAATACTCCACAAATAATGAGAAAAATGTATATATGAAAATAAAACAACATATACCAATACAACTACTATATATGCCAATATATCAAATGGAACCAAAACAATGAATCCAACAACCAAACAACTATCATCCAACCAACATCCAACAACCCAATATCTATCCAATCAATCTATAACCAAATCAATATAATTTTTTCTCACTTTAATATTCATTGAATTGATTTCCAATTTAATCCACATTTGATTCATTACATTGGATTTTACTAATATTCATTCATTCAATTTCAATTAGTTTCACTAATTTACATTTATTTTAGTTCACTTTCAATTCAAATAAAATTCAATTCTATTCAAATTTACTTAACTTCCAATTTGGATTCAATTATTTTAGCTTTCAATTTCGTTAATTCAATTTCATTAACACTTAATGAATTACTATTCAATCAACTAACTTACATCTAACAACCAATGTATATCCCACATAACCAAATGTATTTACTTTACTTACATTCAATTTTGATAAACACTTTTAATTCCAATTGGTTTAATATTCAATTGACTTTCATTCCATTCCCAATTTCATTAGCTTTTCTAGTGCTGATTCGTTTTACAAATAAAGTTGAGTTTCTTTATATAACTCAAATTCATATTCATTTGATTACTTCATTTCACTAAATTCTTATTATTCAACTTTACTTTGCATATTCACTTTATTAATTCATTTTGATATCAAATTCATCTTCATTCAACATTACTTAAGTTACGTTTCGATTTCACTTGCATTTATTTTCACTATACAACTTAAGTTCATTTCTAATGTAATTCAAATTCTATTTTAGTTAACTTTATTTAAGTCAAATTCATATCACTATTCAAATTCAGATTTTTGTTTTGCTTAACAAAATTGTCTAACCATTTTAACAATTGGTTTTACTTACTTTTTCTCACTTTACAAGTTATACAACTTATTTGTATAAACTTCCAAATTCATATTATATAATCACGTACCCCTTATGTTTAATTTTCATTCCAATAACTTATCAAATCTGTTTCAAATCCAATTCAGTTTATTTAACTTTCCTTTACTTAAATTTAAAATCATATATTTTATTATACTAACTCAAATTTATTTCAACTTTACCAAAGTTAAACTTTTTTTCATATTATAAGACCAAAACTCATTTTACTTATATTTATCAATTTCAACTTGAATTTTAAATTCAAATTTGTTCATCACAACAAACTTCAATTCCAATTTACTGTTGGTAGAAAATCAATCACATAGAAACTTGAAAATGATATTGATGGTGCTGCAGTCATCACCCTTATTATTTCCCAGCAACAGTAGTGAATTTAGTGCTTTATATTCTTTCAAAAGTTTCCTTTTATTATTTATAAGTCACATTTATAAATTTATATATATATATAGCTTCACTATCTCACCTCACTTATATAAGATCATTCCAACGTCTTTTATCTTATTTAGATTTCTAACAATATAATCTCTTTAAATTTGAAAAATAACTTTCAAAATAAATGGGATTCAAATTTTCAATTCTTAGTTTAAATACATTTTTATTATTTATAACTCATATTTGTAAATATATGCATTTAGTTTCATTTCTTATATATAAGATTATTTCACAATTTTAAATCATATTAATTATAATTCCATACTTTATAATTCATTTGCTTATATAATTTATTCTTTTATAGTTGTTTTTATTAACTTATATATATACATTTTCAAACAAACAAAAAATCAATTTATATATGCTTTAATAATTTCTGAAAAATTGTTTCTTTATATATAAAATATAATGGAGGTAAAATTCTTTCATTTACACAATTTAAAATGATACTATGTCGACTTGCCTCGTTTAAGTGTTTAGAAATCCCTATCAATAACATGGCATCCCACGTACCGATCAGAATTCATAAGCAACTCAATGTATAAGCAAACACAATATAAAACATTTTATATCACTAACAAATACGTACTTATATATATAATATACCCAAACTCAATTTAGGGTGCTCCTGTCTGTATCTATGCTGAGTACACATCAAAGCCTAGGAGTATACAAAATCTAAGCTCTGATACCAAATGCGACGGTCAACAGACAATGGTTAAATCCACTGTAGCTCACATTGATACCTCGCGTTTTGTTTTTACGGCTAGCCTCTCGACTACAACCAACCCTTTCACACAAGGGACATGTAGGGGTAAGAGTCACTCATTCGCTACCAAACAAGAACCGAGAACCCCCTTAATGCTGAACATAATCAAACAAAACCGATATGTGTATACGAAAATGAAGATCTCCAGCTCTCCTATTGAAGCTCCAAAAGCACCAAATCTGAACCTGTAAATATACTCGGTCTGACCCGAGCATTAAAAGGGAAGAACCCCCGGATCAGTTTGGTAAACCAACATGAGAAACACAATCAACTGAATTTATTAAACTACCAAAATTTTCCTCTATCAAAACAAAAATATCTCGCAAGACAAGTCCACACATAAACATGGACTTGTTTTTACCTTACGATAACTAAAACAATTCATATCAAATCATCTGATATTATAATAGCGTCTATTGCACAAATAATATTCAAAATAGCCAAAATTGTTACCATTATTAAATTCCAGCATACTAGGTTCTACAAATAAAATGACAGGTACGTAGTAGAGTTTGAATTTCCATACAAATAACCAAATGAAGGGACTACCTTTCGATGGGAACACCTCTAGATGGATGTCCCGAGGCACAGGACATCTGCCCTCTACCAACACAAGGCCGGCCCACCTCTATAACTAGATGGTACCGAATATGTCATCCTCTAGTCGTTACCGACCTTTTTCGAGGGCCCTTTAGTATACAAACTACAATAATCAGATACAAGACATCAAACCATGTAAAGATATATCTAGAAGAGGATGTTCATATCCTACTTTGGAGCGACCCACTTAGCCTTTCCGCATCTAACCCTATTTTGGTCATTTTCGATTGATGAGGCTAGAGGTAACAATTACCTTTCACAAATCATAATCAAATCACTTTGAATGCCACACGGCCATTTCCATTGACTACTAATTGCCTTCCACAAAAATACAACCCTTATCTCATACGTCTCAAGGAGGGTGTTAAGCTCAGAGAAGTTGTCTTCTCTGCCACCATTGATGTGCGTTTGTAAAAACCAATGTGATCAATCTATAGAAATGCAATGTCAGACAAACATCCATATAAGTTGTCCAGGAACAGGGCAAACCAAAGGTACTTTCCTACCACATCCTGTCGGGAAATCCCTAGGATTAGTAGCGAATAGTCCTTCCATTGGATATTTCATAATGAAGAGACCACAGCTGTTATCTGTATACTAGGATTTTAACTCCAAACGATCAACAAGCAGTCCCCCACTGTGAAATCCAAAATATCAATATCATCACAACATGCACAATAAAACGCATATACATTGGTCTGAAGTGGTTTTCAGATAAATATGATCCCGGTCTCTTCGCACCAACAACGTGAAATCGTTTCTTAACGTCACATAGAAATTAAGTCTCATAGACTTATCATGTCTCCTGCTTTCAACTTGTTATCCTTCGACCAAGAAGGGAGCTCGATAGATTGGAGTAATACTCCGCACTACATGAATCAACATCCCCGATACAAATGATAATCAAGCCTACACAAAAAGGCTACATACTAAGTGTATGACTAAATAGTTCCCACATCAAGTCGAGGAACTAAAATTGCCAAATTTGATAGTCGGTTATTTAACTATCAAAACAAATAAATAAATATCTATCACCATATACAATCACAAGGCTCTTTTAATTAATCTTTTATTAATTAATCACTTGCCAAATATTCACTTCAAATTATCTTTAAAAAGATATATTTCCAAACCATTTCAACATTGGAAAACATTTCCATATACTTGTTTAAAAATAAGTAATTCACAAATCAATTTACTTTCAACACTTAGAAAATATTACATATACTTAAATCAGGATTAAGTATATATTTTATTTTTTAAGTGAAACATTCTCTTTAAACACATTTATTTGGGTCAAAACGAATGTTGCGTAAAACATTGTTACGACAGCCCAAAACCACCAGTATAGGGATTTAAAATTTAGATAGATATATAGATCCCATATACTGTGAAAAACATTTCCTTTCAAAAATCATTTTTCTATAACAACAGTGTTATAGTCCATCATTTCCTTATTTCTCGAAAACGTCTATTTCAACAATGAATGTTGAAATCTATGTGTTCAATACTTAACACATTTTAAAACATCTTCAAACCATTTTACTCCATTTTAAATATCACTTCCCAAAACATTTATCTATTACAAAAGATTATTCGCTGTCCAAAATCTTGAATATAAATTCTCTTATCCAAATTCAATTCTTACACATTTATTAAAAGGATTATCCATTGTCCAAAACTGTGGATATAATTCTCTAACCAAATTCATCATTACTACAACATTTAATTTAAAGGATAATTCACTGTCCAAAATCGTGAATATATCTCCTTTACCAAATACATTACTATTGCACATTTAATTAAAGGACTATCCACTGTCCAAAATCGTGAATGAAATTCCTTTAATAAACTTCTATATTTAACATCAAAATCAATTGATTTCGAATTTATAAAACTATGTTTATAAATTCCATTTATACTTTATAAAATCTTCAACTTATAAAATCCTTTTACTAACCAATTCCATTTATCCCATTTACATGCAAAAATCCAATTTATAAGTTAATTACTTATAAATCTCTTTATTACAAATTCATTTTTTTATTACTTCATAAATTCACAAATCTTATTTACTTATAAGATCTAATTATAGCTTTATTTTAAACACTTATAAAACTCATTAATAATTCCATTATTTTTATTTATAAAAATTAAATTTCATAAATCTTATATACATACCATTTGTAATAATTCCAAAAATCTCAATTTAACTTATTTTATAAAATAATCAACTTCACCTTTCAAAAATCATATTTCAATTATATTTCTCAAAAATCGTAATTTTTATAACATAAAAATTATTACTTCTATTTATTCAAAATATATCCATTCCTTAACAATTCAAAAATTGATAAAACATCTATTTTCAAAATCACATGAAAATCCATTTTAATTTGAAATCATCAGTTTAACATTTTTAAATTCTGAAAAATAGGCCCAATGCTGCAACAACACTATATATATGAATCATGGCATCCAAAACATTATATATCGCATGATAATAGCATATATCACAATATGTGTAAATAAATTAATGCTGTTGAAGAATCCAGTTGGATCCCTCCAACCTGTCACCTATAACAAATATCCATATTGGAAAATGTGTACAATGTCTGCTTCAATGCAGACGTGCGTATAAAGGTTCATCATCTCATACACGGGAATGTATAGGGCTCATATGCTCCAATAGGCAGGAATATATCCAAATACCAATCAATATATAGATAATATATCATATATCATCCGAAAAATCATCAATCATCATAAAACTATTTATTTTCGCTTATATAAAAATATCAATGAGTCGGAAAGAGTGAGTTATACTCACTTTGATTCCAACAGCAGTCGTAGTGTTTTATTTCAAATAAAATTAAAGAGGCATTTAATTTTACCAAAAATTTACACTAGCTCCAATCAACTCCAAACTAGCTCTAAAATGTAGTGCTCGTCAATACGGACCCAACATAACTTGTTTCATAAAAAACGGACCTCGTATGACAAAGTTATGCAATTTTAAAGTTTATATGAATTATAATATATATTAATTTATACTTTCTTTTTTATTTTTAAAACTTTTTAATCTGGGCCGTTCTTTTCTGCAAAACAAGATCGTGGCCGATCGCATTTGCTTCTTCTTCCCCACGTCTAGGTTCCAAATGAAACCCATGGCCGCCATATTTTACGTGAGTTATGCTCGCCCCATATTGGCTTTGAAGACGATCGGCGACATTCACGTCGAAGCCCATCACGAGCTCCCCTATTGGCCAGTGACCATGACCCCCTAGCTCGATCTTTTTCTCGAATTTTGTGCTTGAACCAAAGAAGAACGCGAGCACTTTTCCCCTTCTACGGTCGACGGTTCGTCGACCCACCCTTATGGATTTGAAGATCTCATTACGCTCTTTGATTTTGTAGTTGAAAGTTTTTTCTAATTGTTGATGGATTGTGAGATATTTAGGGAAGAACAAAGATGCATTTCTGGCCATTAAACCCAAAGTGGTGGCTTGCCCTAAATGAATTAGAGTTTTGTAAAAATTGAAGATATTGAGGTCCTTCTATATAAAAAAAATTGGCACTATTCACCCGAAAATTTTTCGAACTCCAAACGAAGCATGCCACTTGCCGTTTATAATGTTTTACCCCTATTCCGAATATAATGGAATATATATCAAAAGCCAATTCGATCTTTTTTGGAGGATAGGTTTTCGAATTGACTTATTTAAATTTAAAATTGACTTAAATGGATTTCTAGGCGTTTTAGCTTGCTCCAGCTAAACCGTAATTCTGATTGACACGAAATTTGAAATTTTATAATAATATAACATTATGGATCCAATGAAACTGGTTTCATCAAAATCTGAGACTGTGTGAAAAATGGCTATTTTTACACGTTAATTAAACACTAAAATATTCAATTTCTGTAATTTAACTTTTAATTCAATTTTTAAATTTCTCTATCATCATTCTATTTCAAGTGGGATTAAATCCAGCTTTATAAATCATTTATATTCAAATTAAATTCAAATTCCAATTATTTTCACAATTTCAAATATTAAATTAATAATTTAAATTATCCAATTAAATCCCTATATTCGAAATATAAGTTATTCAGCTTATAAAATTTACTTGTGAATATTTAAAATCAATTAAATATCTGAACTTCAAATGACTGAAATTCTAGGTTATTACAGCAGGCCAAACTTCATAATATAACATATATACTTAGACTATAAACAAACTGTTATATAATATGTATATTAACACACATATACTTTACTGTGAACTCGCTAAAATCAGAAAAATATATATAACTACTTTTAACACACACACACACACACACACACACACATATATATATACTTTTATATATAAGAACATACATATGCATACCTCACAAGAAGGGATGTTTAACCGATCATAGGAGGAGGAGGGGTTGCTGCGAAGTAGAGATGAAGGAAGGTGGCTCGACTATTGAAAGAAGGTCAGAGGCAAATGAAGGCCGCGACTATGTGATGGGCGAAGGGCATCGGCAGGTCTGGGTGGCGGCAGGGGTGGATTTTTCGTGGTCGGCGGAGGAAGGTAGAAGACCTGGGACGAGTGCCGTGTGCAGTGCTAAGGCTGTTGGAAGATTGGGGAAAAGAGGCACGGTAGAGGTGACTCAGGCTCGGGAAAATGAGGCGGAAAGGAAACAGCATCGGTGGAGGCTGTAGGAATGGTTGGCTAAGGCTGAGCCAATGCAAGGTGGCAGGAAAAGGAGCAAGGCGATGGTTGGAGGAAAACATGGCCGCGTGTGCTTGCGGCAAGAAGAAACGAGCAGTTATACATATATGTGTGTGTGTGTGTGTGTGTGTGTATTTAAGCTTGAATTATACATTTTCTAAAAGAAGGAATAGGAAGAAGAAAGGATGGCTGAAGGAAAATGGGTATGGCAACATTTAGACTTTGATTTATGTGAAGTATGCAGAATGAAGAAAAATAAGAGGACATGCCCATCTATTGAATGGTGAGAGTGGAAGAGTCAAGCATTGGTTTCTGAAAAATAAATGCTAGTGGCTGCTCAAATTTCTCACATTGGAAAATCAAAAGGCACAGGGAAAACAAAAGGTCTAGAATTGATACCGATATGGTAAATCGTTTCCACGGGATTCGTTGCATACTGAACACCAAAATACACAAACGAATATACCGTAGAGATCAGCACGACAAGACGATCAAAAGGTATATAGATATCAGCGATACAACCATTCCATAAAAGTTGATGTTCCGTACCAAAATGCTGCTAAAATGCCAAAAATAAGATAAATGGAGCAATAGCAGTCCAAATTTGAAGAAACGAAACATGACGACTCACTCAAAAGATGATTTACAAATTTATTATATAAAAATATTTAGGTTTGGAAAATATTTTATTATCATCAAACATTAACTGATTTAAATTTAAATAAAATTACACAAGAAATAAACTTCCCTATTATCAGATGAAAATTTACCATTTGCTATGTTTAAGTAGACGTATTCCAAATATCAATTTTTATTTCCAAAATTTAAAATTTCGTAAAATTCCAGTTAAATATTATTAAAAATAAATAAAATTTTATGGGTCCTTATACTCTCCCCTACTCAAAAATTTTCATCTCCGAAGAGGAACGAGGTTGGAGAATAGAAACAACCAGAAGAAGAATGGATTAAAATACAATAATAAAACAAGTAATTTAAACCATATTAATTTCAATTTAAATTAATTAATATTCAATAATTGATTTTAAATTCAAAGTACTTCACTAAGTTGATTTTTTCAATTTACATTTTTATTTGTTACAAAAATTTCTTTCAAAACAAAATTCATTTTATTTATCTCATATATCAGATCCACTTGATTTTTCCTTGGTTAATTTCTTATAACTCAATCTTAACTATTCCTAAATTCCTATTTATTTATTCATTATCTAATATTCAATCTAAATTAACATTTTCTATAATCATAAATTAAGTATAAAACATTTATTATATCCACTCAAATTTTATTTAAATTTCTTTAATCGTCATTTTATATTGTATATTATTTAATTACATATTCAACTTCATAATGATTTAGGTAAGTAATATATATTGGGAAGAAATTGAGTATTATACAAGCAATTTTTTATCAATTCAATTATTTCAAGTATAAATATTTATAATTGAAACAATCCTTTAATCAAGAATTTAAGAGTTAAATTTCCGATTTCATTTCAAACAATTTAGAGACAAATATATATTTATATGCCCTATATATCAAATCAAATCTATAATCATATACTTATATATATTATACATCAAATCATACTTCAGAAATACAAATCAAATTTATTTTCCAAAAAAAATGTAACAAAGCTACAGAATGGTCTCTCCACTTTGAAACTCGAAAATGGATGTCGATGATGCTACAATCATCACCAAAATTATTTTCTAACGACAATAGAGGAGAGTACTGATTTAAAATTTAAAATTCTTAGGAAATAATTTCTATTTAAAAATACTTTAAATAATACACACTTTAAACCTTAAAACCAAAGTTTGAAATCATTGGAAATTGAATTCTCAAATTCTAAATTTAAATTCCAGTTCAATTTGTAAACCATGTCTTTAATTTCATTTATTTATTTTATGTGACAAAAGTCAATGATTTACAAAATAATAAATGGAAACCAAATATTATCATTTTCAACAACCAATTCATTTAACTATTTAATTCCAAAAATTTATACTTATATAATATAATCATACAAAATTTATTGTGTCACTTTGCTCTGTTCAAGTGTTTTGAAAATTCCTATCGATGTCTTGATTAGATAAGTCAATCGAAACCCCAAATCAACCTAACAACTCAAACCACACAAGTTATAAAACATTATTATATTAAAACAAATACACTCCCTTACTCGATTATTCCGAAATGGATTTCAAGGACAAGGATGGAGATTTAAACTCGGCAGGAAGATAAATAGATCACGAAGAGAGAAAGGAATGGATAGACTTATACAAATCGCGGGAGACCTTAACCAGGCCAACAATGACTTCACGAATAAGATCGATGCAGAATTTTGAGGCAAATCGTCAATCGATCACAAGAGATTGAATTCAAGCATTGCAAGAGATAGCAGCATCTAAACCGAGGATACAGAAATCTTCGGTGAATCAATGCTCTTGTAAAGGAGTTTCACTCCTTTACAAATCATATAGTGAAGCTATGGGATACACCAACTCAAGAAATACAAATAGGGAGAAACAAGAATGAATTTCAAAACGAATGGGAGAGTTCCAAATTTTAAAGGAAATCCGAATCAAAGAGAAAGAAACTCAAGCTCGAACGAAGGTGATTCTGTAATTATATCTACCCAATATGCTAAGTTTTGCCTAAAACCTGAGCTCTGGTTCCCAATGTAATGACCTAATATATCCAACCATTCGCATCCACAAGTGTCGGATTTGAATTGCTCAAAATATCAGATTGTTAATTTATATTTGGAAAAACTCAGCATATATAGTAAATAAAATAATCACAGACATAGGGTAATGTAACAATAAGCAGCGGAAACAAATGGATAGTAGTTCGTGAAGATACTATATATATATATAACAGAGTTAAAACAAGATACAATAGGAGTCGAATACATAGAAGTCTCAATACAATAGTCAAATAACGAAATCTGAATATCACTGGAGTCAACTGAATAGCTGAAAGCTGAAAGGATAGATGGGTCTCCAAGCGAAGCTCAAACTCCAAAGATGAGTCTCAAAAATGCTATGACACTCAATCTGACCCGAGCATAAAGTAAAAACACAAAACACTTGAGTCGGGATTAACATTCTTATAGCAATAAATCCAACTTAAGTGAAATATCAACTGAAATACAAGTAACTCAAAGGTTGTTTGGGATAACTATCCTCTAAGGATCCGTGGAACTATCTACTATGTGGTAATATATGATATTATAATAATGTCTATAGTGAAGTAAACTATTAAAATAGCGTTACGGCATTACCCATATCACCCTTAACACATTTTATATATTCCCACAGTCTATACAGTACCGTAATCTCCCTCGTACTGGGCATCGTGAGAGGTAACTCGTATGGTACAAAAAAAAACTCGTAGTGGTCTCCATAAGGTAAGTGACACGGCACAACTAGGCAATGCCAGGTTGGATATACCAATTACACTTCCAGACTGGTGGTACTGCCCACCTCAGAACATACTCCTAAATCAAAATAAAAGGTGGCCACCAAATAAACCACAAAGTCAGAATATAGTATCGAAGGAATGTGCCTGATCAGAGGAATGACCTCACTTTGCCTGTCAATTACTCCTGTTTTAGCCACCTTATGCTAACACATAGGAGTCAAGTCCACGTACATACCTCATATAGGATTGTCGCCATCATCCTACTTGATTCCGGAATCTCCACCGCGTTACACGGTTGTTAAAGTGGTTTTCGATTTTGGAAGAGAGTGTGACAATAACCAATCTCGGTCTCTTTAACAACTGATCATTATTATAACACCGTGGTCATTTCACAATATCATACTTTAAAACCAAAATATCATATCCATTTCAAACCATATCAATATGATATCCTTTCTCGCTTAAAATAATATTTATTTCCAAAATCATAACCCTTCCCAAAACTATAACTCTTTCGAAACTATAAAACTTAGAAATTATAACACTTTGGAAATCATAATACTTTGAAATCATAACACTTTCCTCTTAAACAGCATAGATATTAACAATAGTATATATAATAAAATGGTTTATATAATAAATAGTTAGTATATAAAAATAGTTTAAAGATAAAATAGTAAATATTAAAAATATTTTATATATATTAAAATAACTTATAAAATAAAATATCTTTTATATATATATAAATGATTTGTATAATAAAAATAGTTATAAATTAAAATAGTTTATATTATAAAATAATTAGTACATTAGAATAGTTATAAATTTAAAATAACATGTATATATTAAAATAATTTGTATAATAAAATAGTTAAAAATTAAAATAGTTTATAATAAAATAGTTTACAAAGTAAAATATTAAAATAGTTTTAAATATAATATAAAAATATTTTATGTAATAAAATAGTTTCCTCAAGTTTCACGAATTGATTCAAATTAAATCAAATTCCAAAATTACATTTATGTCAAATCTCTGTTCTTCCATTTCAATCCAAATCTCAATAAACCAATTTATATCGTTTCAAGTGTATAGATATAAACTACAAATTAAACCATTTCAACTTCAATAAATTTCAAAGCTTTGAATATTCAAACATTTACAAAACTAAATTTGGCAATTTTATATATATAATATATATGTATATGTGTATATATATATATATATCAAATTCACTTTACTATTATTTAATTTAGAAAAAGTTACATAATTATTCGAATAACATTTAAATAAAACTTCAAATTAAAAATTTAAATATTCATTTACAAAATTTCAAACCAAACTTATTTAAGTATAATTCTTAAATAAATAAAATTGCAAACCAATTTCAGATTTATCTTTCCAACCTTAATTTTTTAAAATTATTATAAAATATATCTTTTAAAATAAAGTTTAAATAAATACTTAAAACATATTTTATATAATTAAATCAAACTTTATTAAATTGAATCTTATTATTAAACTTAATTTATATTAAAAACTTAATATATATTTTAAAATAGTGAAAATATAAGTAAAATCTTAAATTTATAATTTCAAAACTAACTTATAAATTTAAATTTTCAATACATATAATTCTAAAAATCTAAATTTAAACCTTTATGAAAATAACCTTTATGAAAATAACCTTTATAAAAACACATTTGTATATAATATCTTAAAATAAATATTTATGTAAAACCATATATATCTCCTTTTTAAAACTATGGAAATCAGTTCAAAATATATATAGAGAGACCAACGGTGTCTGAATATAATTTTCTATCCTATGGTCAAGTGATACGGATATTTATCATTTCAATCCACAATTTAAATATTTATGGGTATATATCTTTTCAACCCGTTATCCCAAATTCAATGTCAACGAAAATCGCTTGAGTTTATCATTTCAACCCATAACGATTTTCTCCTATTCTGTAAGATCGTTCAAGAATGTATCATTTCAATCCATAGGGAATTCTATACTAACAAGAAACTTGCAGAGTGATAACATATGTGATAATAACATAACAATCAGCAACAGTCATATATCATTAGTAATAAAATAACTAACAGATCATGGTGTCAGATGTTACATGTGAATAGATACAGATAATAGCATATATATATAGCAATTTAAATAACTAACAGTAGCATATTTCAATTGTCATTTCGATTGAAATCAAATTTAATAAATATAAGAACGTTAATCGTGAGTGATTGCTCACTTTTCGAGACTAGAGAAACAATAAGATGACTCAGACACAGATACGCACACGAAACAGCGACAATCTAGGAATTCCTGTGATAAATCAGTTTGAGATGGTAAGTTAAGATGGCACGAGATCGATGAAACAAGATATATTACATATACATAAATTTTCATAAATCAATTTAAAACATATATTTTCAAATCAATATTAAATTCAAACATAAATAAAGTTTAATATATATGTATACTAACAGATTTAATGACTTATATATAAACTATATACATAAATAACCAGATCATATAAGCTATATAACTTACATATATCATGTTAAGGTTACAAATATGTAAACCAAAATTTATTAACAGCAATATTTTAGACTATATGCATATACATATAAATTATAAACTGACAATTCGACTTCATTTTTAAACGCCTTTATATAAATACTTTGAAATCGAATAAGAACTTATATAAACTTTTATAACTTTATATACTTATAATATAGAAACGTATAAACTAAAATCAACAGCTTGATATATATATATAAACTATATAACTTATATACAACATATGTCCATATTTTTATCTAACAATACTGTAAGCCAATGCAAACTTACATCATAACCGACTTGTACAAACATATAGCTATAACTAATAAAATAACTTCTTTACCTAACACAAAATAAACTATAACATATGTCTTATAACCCATGATTGACATATTTTAAATCATATACTGATATATACAAAACCCCCCAACATAATGATATAAACACTAATATATATAAGAACAATATACAGTATTTGAAATATGTAAGATCTCAGAAGACAGAATTCCAAAAAAAAACTTACATATATAAACTGTTGTACCATTTTTTTCCCATCAAACAGAATTTATTAACCATCACCAAAAAGCTGTCTACATGCCTGACAGGTAACCCAAGAGCAAAGCGCAACAACTATACCAATCAAATGACATCCAAAGACATACATAGTAAGAACAAAAGACTAAAACCCCCAGTAGTCGGCGAGTCAGAACGGCGACGAGAGAAGGAAGCCGGCATGGAACAAAGACGATGAGCTCCGAAAAAACCACCGCCCATCAAACATCGTCATCGAGCTCCGGTAATGCCACCGACAACCGAGCACAGCAACCGCTAGAAATAAGACTAGCTCACATGAAAAAAAGGAACCAACAAAGCGCCCAACATCCAAAGAACAGCAAAAACGGAAGCCGAGAAAAAGAGCCAAATGTCCTTCAGCCAAGCAACACCCTTAAGCGGAAAGAAGAGCTCCAACCAAGCCAACATACCAAAACCTAAGACCATAATCCAGAAAAAAGACGAAATACAAGGGGGAGAGAGGAGAGAAAAAGGAAACAAGAAGACCAACTAGCAAGAGACACAAGTCTCGAGATCGGAGATCAACCAATTCCCGTTCTAATGGAAGGCTGATAGCAGGTAATGGAAAGCAGGGCCGCAAGGAGACCAGAACGAGAGCTGACTGAACCCCTGAAAGGTCTACCTCAAAACGCCAAGAAAACATCATTTCTAACTCGCCAAATAACAGAAAAAGGATCCATTGGCGACTCCTCAAAAATAGCCTTATTCCTCGCACACCAGATGTGCCAGCAAATCAGACATGGAATCAAACGACTGGTGATAGAACGAAGAGATTTACTGCTACTACCGATCCACCAGGAACCCAGAAGGTCGTTCGACGAGGAAATGCTACTGCGGATACCCATTAAATTTTTGAAGTAGTTCCAGCAGGCTCTGGCGGTGTAACCAGAAAAAAGCATATGGTCCACCGATTCTGTTTCACCGTTGCCGCAGCATCTGCAACGGGAAACAAAACAAATGCCAATCCGCTGAAGGTTCTCATCAACTGGCAATCCATTATGAAGGGTTCGCCACATGAAGAGAGACACTTTAGGGGGGATTCTAGCGTCCCAGATGAAGGAGAAAAAGGGGATAGCGGGGGCGGGAGAACGAGTAGAGAGCCAGACCTTACGAATAGAAAACGGGCCACCGTCCCATCCGGATTGGCCTCCATGAGAATCAGAGTACAACTTGACCGATTGCATATGCTTCCAAGTCTCACTAGCGAATGATGGAGAACCGGAGAAGCCAGCAGAGGCCAACCTTTGGTATTTGGCGTGAAGGAACAACGCCCAAAGCGAATCGTTAGAACCAAACCTGAACCACAACTTGCAAGCGAAAGCCGAACAAATGTCCTTTGGATTTCGCAAGCCAAGCCCACCCTCAACCTTAGGACGACAGATAACATCCCAGGATACCCAGTGATGGCGGTGATTGTCGACCTTCGATCCCCAGAAGAAGAAGGAGGCCAGAGATTGGAACGATCGAAAAAAAAAAAGAAGTAGGGGACATAGCGGCGAAAACATGAGTGCCCAAAGAGCCTAAAACAGATTTGATGAGAACCAATCTACCAGCAAGAGACAGAAGAGACGCATTCCAACGGATGATCTTACCCCTAACTTTTTCGGTCAGAGGGTCGAAAAGGGCGTTAAGTTTCCTACCTCTGTAGAGGGCAATACCCAAATAAGGAAGAGGAAGAGACGCTTCCCTGAAGCCGGTAAACGATTCGATCCAGGAGACCCTCGAAGGCTCCATGTCCTTCGAATGGGCGAAACAACTCTTTGAAGAGTTGACCAGTTGACCCGAACACCTCTCGTAAAGGTGGATGAACCGAATGAGCCGCCGAACAGAAGTTCGATTACCATTAGAGAAGATGACAATGCCGTCCGCAAAGGAAAGAGAAGAGACGAGTGGACACCCACTGGGGAGTCCGAAACGATGAATTTGGCCATACATCGTTAAGACGTGGATCCCTCGAATGAAAGCCTTAGCCGCTATCACAAAAAGAGAAGGGGATAGAGGATCACCTTGATGAAGCCCTCTACCCGCCTTGAAAAAACCATTAGCCGATCTGTTAATGAAAACAGAGAACCAACAGTTGGAGATGAGCCTCCACACCAAATCGATGAGGGTTTCAGGAAACCCGAAGCACAAAGAACCTTGATGACGAAAAACCACGACATACGATCGTAGGCCTTTTCCATATCAAGTTTGAAAACAACATTAGAACCTCTGACTTTCTTGTCAATCTGGGAAATCAGTTCCTGGGCTAATAGGACGTTATCAGTGATCAAACATCCTTTTACAAAACCCGCCTGAGAGGAGGAGATAATGCGATCCATGTACGGGGCCAAACGCTTGGCCAATACCTTAGAAATCACTTTGTTAGAGAAATTACAAAGGCTGATCGGGCGATAATCCACGCAAGACCGAGGATTATCACTCTTGGGAATGAGAACCAAGTTAGTGGAAGACCAGCTAATGGGAAGAATGCAACCAGAAAAGAACTGTTGAATTGCCAGATAGAAGTCTGATTGAATGATAAACCAAGCACTCCGATAGAAGGAACCGTTGAAACCATCTGGCCCACAGGCACTATCCTTGCTAAGAGCAAAGACGCACTCCGATAGAAGGAACCGTTGAAACCATCTGGCCCACAGGCACTATCCTTGCTAAGAGCAAAGACGCACTCACGAATCTCATCCGACGAAGGCGGATAAGCTAAGCCGCACTTTCCTCCAAAGGGACCAGCCGAGGAATGAAGGACAGGAGGTCCAGATCCGGGTCAGACACAGAGGAAGAACCCAGGTAGGCCTGGAAATGAGATACAATGACCTCTCTAACTTCAGAAGGAGTTGAAGCCACAGAGAGATCCGATCTCAAAATCTCGCGAATAGAAAGCAAGTTGGCTTTCTTGCGAATGGATGAATGGAAAAATTTGGAATTCGCATCACCTTCAACAACCCATTTGACTCTCGCCAGTTGGCGTAGATATGAGTTTTCAATACGAAGTTCCGAGGAGAAAGCCATTTGGGCACTAGCCCAATTATCCCTGTTTTCAGCCGAAGGAGTCACGTCGTACTCAGATTCGGCAACGATCAGAGACTCTTCAGCTGCACGAACACGGTCGAAAATGTTCCTGAAAACTTGAATATTCCATGTCTTTAGGCAAGCCTTAAGACGTTTCAGTTTTTGAAAGAAAGCCCCCATGGGAGCAGCATCAATAGGAGCTAACCACGATTCCTCCACTACCCGAAGAAAATCATGGTGAGAATTCCGCATACTAAGGAATCGAAAAGAAGAAGGCCCCGACGAAGAACGAGAGGAACAGCGCAGCACCAGAGGCGCATGATCAGAGCAAGATCGATGAAGATGAGTAGTAGAAAAGGAGAAAGGAAGATTAAACCAATCAGCTGATCCAAAAATCCTATCAAGTCGGGAAAGAATCCGTAGCGGCCCTTCCTGATTGTTAGACCAAGTATAAGCAGAACCCACGAAAGGGATTTCTGCTAAACCGAAACTCACAATGAAAGAATTGAAGTCTGAAACCGATTGCCGATTGACGGCCAGCCCCCTAATTTTTCGGCCTGACTAGCGACAACATTGAAATCCCCACCTACCACAGAGAACGCGAATCCCATATCAGCAAGTAACAGAATGTCGTCCCAAAGAGCTAATCTCTCTAACCGATAAACTGTTGTACCATATCTCACGCATGATATTAAAACATATAATGTAAACTTCATATATACCCTTATATTATAACCTTGTACCATATACAGTAAATATATATACTTTATAACATTGATCCATGAAGTAAAATTTATACTACATTATAAAATCAAAAATCAATCTTAAACACGTACAGTTTAAAGTAAATATCAAGTCCGACATACACAACAACTATGTATATGATTATAGATAACAGACAAAACTTTTCATAATATAACGTATATACTTAAACTATAAACAAACTATTATATAATATGTATACTAACATACATATACTTTATTGTGAACTCACTAAAATCAGAAAAATATATATAAATACTTTTAACACATAGATATATAAACTTTTATATATATATATATAGGAACATACATATACCTCACAAGAAGGGATGTTCGGCCGATCATAGGAGGAGAAGGAGTTTCTGCAAAGTGGAGATGAAGGAAGGCAGCTTGGCTGTTGAAAGAAGGTAAGAGGCAAATGAAGGCTGCGGCTATGTGATGGGCGAAGTGGATCGGTAGGTATGGGTGGCGGCAGTGGTGGAGTTGCCACGGCCGGCGGAGGAAGGTAGAAGACCTGGGAGGAGTGCCGTATGCAGTGCTAAGGCTACTGGAAGCTTGAGGAAAAGAGGCACGGCAGAGGTGACTCAGGTTGAGGAAAATGAGGCAGAAAGGAAACTGCATCGGTGGAGGTTGTGGGAATGGTTGGCTAAGGCCGAGCGGATGCAAGATGGCGGGAAAAGGAGCAAGGCGATGGTTGGAGGAAAATATGGCCGCATGTGCTTGCGGCAAGAAGAAACGAGCAGTTTTATATATACTTAAGCCTGAATTATACATCTGCTAAAAGAAGGAACAGGAAAAAGAAAGGATGGTCGAAGGAAATGGGTATGGCAACAGTTATACTTTGATTTTTGTGAAGTAAATAGAATGAAAATAAAATAAAATAAGAGGACATGTCCATTTATTGAACTGTGAGAATGGAGAGTCAAGTACTGAAAAATAAATTCTAGTGGTTGCTCAAATTTTTCACGTAGGAAAATCAAAAGGCACAGGGAAAACAAAAGGTCCAGAGTTTATACCGATACGGTAAATCGTTTTCACAGGCTTTGTCACGTACCGAACACCAAAATGTACAAACGAGTATACCGCAGAGATCACCATGACGAGGCGATTAAAACCGTATATCGATATCAGTGATACAACCATTCCATAAAAAGTCGATATTCGGTATCGAAAATCTGCTAAAATGCCGAAAATAATATAAATGGAGCAATATCAGTCAAAATTTGAAGAAACAAAATATGACGTCTCACTCAGAAGATGATTTACAAATTTATTATATAAAATATTCAGGTATGGAAAACATTTTATTATTATTAAATATTAACTGATTTAAATTTATATAAAATTACATAAGAAATAAACTTCCCTATTATCGGATGAAAATATACCATTTGCTATGTTTAAGTAGACGTATTACAAATATCAAATTTTTATTTCCAAGTTTTATTATTTAAAATTTCATAAAATTCCAGTTAAATATATTATTAAAACGGATAAAAATTTACGGGTCGTTACACTCTCCCCCACTCAAAAATTTTCGTCTCCGGAAAGGAATGGTGTAGGAGAATAGAAACAACCAGAAGAAGAATGGATTGAAATACAAAAGTAAAATAATTAATTTAAACCATATAAATTTCAATTTAAATTAATTAATATTCAATAATTGATTTTAAATTCAAAGTACTTCATTAAGTTGATTTTTTCCAGTTTATATTAATATTTGTTACAAAAAATTCTTTCAAAACAAAATTCATTTTATTTATCTCATTTATTTCATCCACTTGATTTTACCTAAGTAAATTTCTTATAACTCAATCTTAACTATTCCTAAATTCCTATTTATTTATTCATTATCTAATATTCAATTTATCTCAATTAAGATTTTCTATATTCATAAACTAAGTATAAAACATTTATTATAACCACTCAAATTTCATTTAAATTCCTTTAGTCATCATTTTATATTATATATTATTCAATTACATATTCAACTTCGGAATGATTCAGGTAAGTTGTATATATTGGAAAGAAATTAAGTATTATACAAGAAAATATTTACCAATTCAATTATTTCAAGTTGAAATATTTATTCAAAATTCTGATTTCATTTTATAATTAAAATAATCCTTTAATCAAGAATTTAAGAGTTAAATTTCCGATTTCAATTCAAACCATTTAGAGATAAATATGCATTTATATGCCCTATATATCAAATCAAATCTATAATCATATACTTATATATATTATACATCAAATCATACTTCAGAAATTCAAATCAAATTTATTTTCCCAAAAAGAATTTTAGCAAAGCTAAAGAATGGTCACTCCACTCTGAAACTCAAAAATGAATGTCGATGATGTTGTAGTCATCACCTAAATTATTTTCTAGCGACAATAGAGGAGAGTACTGATTTAAAACTTTAAAATTCTCAAGAAATAATTTCCATTTAAAAAACTTTAAATAATATACATTTTAAACTTTAAAACAAAAGTTTGAAATCACCGAAAATTAAATTCTCAAATTCGAAATTTAAATTCATTTAAATTCCAAATCAATTTGTAAATCATGTCTATAATTTCATTTATTTATTTTATGTAACAAATGTCAATGATTTACAAAACAATAAATGAACCCAAATATTATCATTTTCAACAACCAATTCATTTAACTATTTAATTCCAAAAATTTATACTTATATAATATAATCATACAAAATTTATTGTGTTGGTTTGCTATGTTGAAGTGTTTTGAAAATTTCTAACGATATCGTTGATCAAACGAATCGACTGAAACCCCAAATCAACCTAAAAACTCAAACAACACAAGATATAAAACATTTTTATATTAAAACAAATACACTCCTTTATTCGATTATTCCATAATGGATTTCAAGGACAAGGATAGAGATTTAAACTCGATAGGAAGATAAATAGACTACGAAGAGAGAAAGGAATGGATAGACTTATATAAATCACGGGCGACCCTTAATCGGGCCAACTGTGACTTCACGAATAAGATCGATGCAGAGTTCTGAGGCAAATCATCATTCGATCGCAAGAGATAGAATTCAAGCATCGCAAGAGATAGCAGCATCTAAACCGAGGATACAGAAATCTTTGGTGAATCAATGTTGTTGTAAAGGAGTTTCGCTCGTTTACAAATCATATAGTGGGGCTATGGGATACTCCAATTCAAGAAAATACGAATAAAGAGAAACAAGAATGAATTTCAGAACGAATGGGAGAGTTCCAAAATTCAAAGGAAACTCAAATCAAAGAGAAAGAAACTCAAGCTCGAATGAAGGTGATTCTGTAATTAAATCTACTCTATATGCTAAGTTTTGCCTAAAACCAGAGCTCTGATACCACATGTAACGACCCGATATTTCCAACCATTCAAATCCACACATGTCGTATTTGAATTACTCAATATATCATATTGTTAATTTATATATGGCAAAACTAAGCATATACAGTAAATAAAATAGTCACAGAATCACAGACACCGAGTAATATAACAATAAGCAGCGGAAACAAATGAATAGTAGTTCATGAAGCTACTATATATGTATATAACAGAGTTAAAACAAGATACAATAGAAGTCAAATACATAGAAGTCTCAATACAATAGACAAATAGCAAAATCTGAATATTACTGGAACCAACTGAATAGCTGAAAGCTGAAAGGATAGCTGGATCTCCAACCGATGCTCCAAACTCCAAAGATGAGTCTAAAAAATGTTGTGACACTCAACCTGACCCGAGCATAAGGCAAAAACACAAAACACTCGAGTCAAGATTAACATCCATATATCAATAAATCCAAATCAAGTGAAATATCAACTGAAATACAAGTAAATCAATGTATGTTTGGGATAACCATCCTCTAAGGATCCATGGAACTATCTACTATGTAGTAATATACGCTATTATAATAATGTCTATAGTAAAATAAACTATTAAAATAGAGTTAATGCGTTACCCATATCCTCTTTAACACATTTTACGTATTCCCATAGTCTATACAATACTGTAATCTCCCCCATATTGGGCATCGTCAGAGGCACTCCATAGATATGGTACAAAACAAACTCGTGGTTGTCTCGATAAGGTAGGTGACACGGCACAACTAGGCAATGCCAGGGTAAGTATACCAATTACACTTCCGGGCTGGTGGTAACGCATAACAGCTACTACCGCCCACCTCGGAAGGGAGGCCACCAAATAAACCACAAAGTCAGAATATAGTATCGAAGGAATGTGCCCGATCGGAGGAATGACCTCACTTTGCCCATCAATTGCTCCTGTTTTAGCCACCTTAAGCTAACACATGAGAGTCAGGTCCACATACATACCTCATATAGGATTGTCGCCATCATCCTACTTGATTATGGAATCTCCATCGCGTTACACGGTTGTTAAAGTGGTTTTCGATGTTGGAAGAGAGTGTGACAATAACCGATCTTGGTCTCTTTAACAATTAATCATTATTATAACACCATGGTTATTTCACAATATCATACTTCAAAACCAAAATATCATATCCATTTCAAACCGTGTCAATATGATATCCTTTCTCACTTAAAATAATATTTACTTCCAAAATCATAACCCTTCCCAAAATTATAGCACTTTCGAAAAACTATAGAACTTAGAAATTATAACACTTTGGAAATCATAATACTTGTGACGACTCGAAAACTTTAACATTTGAAATTGAGATATTTGACTGATTTTAAATATTTGAATGTTAGTTTAGCTTGAATTTCAAATACAACTATGGATTTCGCAATTTAATTATTAAATTTAACTACTGAACTGGGTAAAAATTTTAATCTGCAGTTTTGTGCTTGTTAAAAATATTTTAAAGGCTTAGAAAATTTATACTGATGATACTGAATATAATAGAAGCTTCAGAATTGAATTTGGAAACGTTTTGTTCAGTTTTGAAATTTTACTGTTTAAATCGATATTTAAAAGTAGCCTTCCGAGCCACAGTCTCGGATTTGGACGAAACCAATTCCATTAGATACATAATATTGTATTATTATCGGATTCCAATTTCCGTAGCATTCGGAGTTGTCGTGTGAATGTACGATAAGCAAACGCGCTGAAATTTTTATCGAAATTTAATTTAATAACTGAGTTCAAAATGATATCTTCTACAAACGATCGAATTTGGACTCGGAACCTTTTCCATGACGTTCTTAATGGAGGTTTAACATTATAAACGCCTGGCGGCACGCCTCGATTGGAAATCGAGATTTTGAGTTGCGACAATCGAGACGATTTAAATATGAATTTAAATTTGAACTTAAATTTGAAAATAAATAATATAATTGAGCACTGTACCAAGCTTTGACACGTTAAGAAATATTTGACCACGTGTTTGCCTTCCTCTGATTTATTTCACACGTCTTTGTTTAAAAAAAATAAGATAAAAGAAATAAAACGAAACCCTTTTTCGTTCTAAACCAAAAAAGCCGAGTATTTTAAAAAGGGGAAATTAATTTCTTCTTCATAAAAAATAAATCCATGGCCGCTCCTTCTCTTCATTTTTGAGTTAATTTTTTTTTCAAGCAGCTCAAAGCCAAATAAAAAATTGAATCGGCATACTCAAATGCAGCGAGAGGCTACCGCGTGCGTGGAATCGAGTGTATGCTTCGTCGATCAAGTCACGAATCGAGTGTCCCGGATCGAGCGAGCAGGTGATGTCGCACTCGCGTGCGTGGGCATTTGGGGGGCATAGCTAGGTGTTGGAGAGGTTGAAGCGATTGCTGGCATTAAGGGTTAAGTCGCGAGCACGATTTGGGAGAAGGCCGATAGCGGCGAGTTTGAATTTGAGGTACCGGGTAAATTCAAGGTTGCGCATCGCGGCCAGGCATTGGATGGCGATTGTGGATTCCTGTCGAGTTAAGGTATAGTTCTGAACATTTTAAATTGAACATTTTAAATTCAAATGTCACTGTAAGTTTAAAACATATCAGGACATTAACTGCTTGGTATTTATAGTTTTTTTTAATAAATAAATATATATAGGTTGCAGAAAATAAATCTACCATAGATTGCAGTAAGGTCCTGTTTTACATATATGCAGTGAATAAAAATACACACACACACACATATTTTATATATTTACTTAAAAACAGAAGAATTTATATATATACTAAGTTTTGGAAATATAAGAATTTATAGGAAGATTTGATTTTTTTTTTTTAAATCTGTATGGGTTATTTTTATAAATATATTTAAAAATTATATATAGACTAAGTTTTGGAAATATAAGAATTTATAGGAAGATTTGATTTTTTTTAAATCTATATGGGTTATTTTTATTAATATACTTATGTAGTTTCTAAAATAACACAAAAAATATATATATATACCTATATTCATTTTAAATATACTAGTTTATTTTTAAATATGTATTTGGGATTCATTTATTTATTTAATGAACTAATTTTGGTTACCAAGAATTATTAAAAGAAAATTTGTTAATTAAATTATTAGTTGAATTAAAATTTGTAAAATGGTAAATTGAATTATTCGATTTATTTCGAATATTAATAAAATTATATAATTGTTGTGCAAGGTCTAGAATCGCGAAGAAAACTAGTCCAGAATGGAAAATGGATTGCATGCATTAATGGTGAGATCTTCTCACTCAATCAAATATTTTTTGATTTAAATTTTAAATAGTTAAATTTAAAATTTGTTGATGGTGTGCTTGGACGATTGATTTATTATCAGTTATATTAGTTTAGACCCTATGCGCCATATAATAGCGGATTATATTATATTAAACCCCTATACCGCGATATTCCACCTCGAAGTGGAATTGGTATTATATATGTATTTGGAGTCATTGATTTCCCACATTATATAGCGGATGAGACCCTATGCGCTGCATAATAGTGGATGATATTTTATAAATCCCATATACCGCGATATTCCACCTCGAAGTGGAATTGGTATTTTATTGTTGTGCTAACATCTGTGGATGCAGGGAAACAGGTTGGAGGGATCCAACTGGATTCCTCAAAACATTTTGATTTGTTTCAATGTTGTATGTTGATTATTTATAATCTGTATGTGATTATTTGTAATTGAAATCATTGAAGGCTATAGTTTAGCCGAATTTATTTTTGGTATCGTAGGATACCAGAAATAAATAAAAATGGATTTTTGGAATTCAAGTAGAAAATTTATAATAAATTCATTTAAAGGATCATGTGAATTTAAAAGAAGGAATTCAAATGGATAAAATTTTATTTTTGAAAACCTAATGAATAAATTCCAAAATAGGGGGGAAAGGTTTAATAAACGGATTTTGGGTAATAATATTTAAAAGGTGAAGAATTTATTATAAAAAAATGGTTTTTAAATAATTTGGAAAAGATAAATTGGAAAAGATAAATGATATCAACGATACAACCATTTCATCAAAAGTCGATATTCGGTACCGAAGATGCTGCTAAAATGCCGAAAATATGATAAACGGAGCAATAGTAGTCTAAATTTAAAGAAAAGAAATATGACGCCTCACTCAGTAGATGATTTACAAATTTAATATAAAAATATTAAGGTTTGGAAAACATTTTATTATCATCAAATATTAACTGATTTAAATTTAAATAAAATTAGACAACAAATAAACTTTCCTATTATCAGATGAAAATTTACCATTTGCTATGTTTAAGTAAACGTATTCCAAATATCAAATTTTTATTTCCAAATTTTATTATTTAAAATTTCACAAAATTCCAATTAAATATATTATTAAAACAAATAAAATTTTACGGGTCATTACATTAAGCGATATTAGTGGATACATTGGAAAATAAATTCTTAGGGTGAATTTATATCGAAATATGGAACTATGGTAAGAAAATAGTAGATACTATTTTGTGAAGTCAAAATGGTTAAGGAAATCGGGATGGAAGTGATGTGATGGAAATCGGGAGGAATTTGTAAGTTGGGTTGGTTATTGAGGTTCTAAAAATATATTTTGAATCTTAGGAAGTTAACTTGTGTTTAAAAGGAAAATTTATTAATTAAAACTATAAATTTTAAACTAGTTAGGATTTAAATACTTCGGTAAGTAGATTTCAAATATTAATTATTTATTTTAATAAATTCTAACTTTTAAAATCAGCTTTCAAAATTATTTGTTTAATTAAATGTAACGACCTGGAATTTTTGATCCTGAAAATTCCGGGTCGTTACATTTGGTATCAGAGCTGAAGGTTAAGCGAGAACATTAGCTCTGGTGGGTTTACTCATTAAGGATATGGTCGGTAGTACCCTAAAATGAGTTGAGAGTATATATATATATGAGAGCGTACTTGTTTTTTTATAAAGGTTTTAAAAATGAATGACTTTTTATAAAAGGTTATATTTTGATATATAAAGCAAATAATTTTCCAATTATTAAATATTGAGGAAATTGTTGTTGGTTATTGAAATTGAATAAGAATTAAGTGGCATATATATATATATATATATATATATATATATCCAAACAAGAAGGATAATATAAACTATACAAATAAGATAAATTGGAATTGGTTTCAAACCAAGATATAAAATAGTTATTGTATCTAATAATGTGATGTTTATTTTCTGATAATAATAAAGCAAATAAAATGTTTAAAGGAGTAACCTTTAGATAAGTTTGACTTGTAAATTGAAGTGGGTTTTAAATTATGGAGTTTTAAAACCTATGTCTAGAAACATTTGGATTGTTTCAGAGTGTTAAAAGAAAAGAATAAATAATATTATTCAGAATATTTTTGAATCTTATTTAAAAATAAGAGGTTGTTTGAAAACTTTAAAGAAAACTGTTTTGGATTAAAACCAAAGGTGGTTTAAATTTTAAAACGTGGCTTGGTGGACTAAGAAATAAATAAGTATATGTGTGAATATACATAATATCAAAGATGATTTGAAATAAACTCTAAAGTGTTGAGTATTTATTTTCCCTGAAGTGTGATCTACAAACCCAAAGTGAAATGATTTTTGAACTTATAAGTAAGAAAGAATATTGATGGATATTTGAAATTGGAAGTGGAAATTCAAAATTGAGTAAGGTTAACGGGATTAAATTGAATATAACTTAGAAGAAGTTAAATAAGTTTGGAATGAACAACCTGAATTTGAAATTTCAAGATGAAATTGGGATTTAACTTAGGGGGAGTTAAATGAGTTAATGTGAAAGGGAGTTATATAAGATCTCAATCGGGTTTGAGTTCTGGGAAATGTGTGATGAATGTTATTGATGAATGTTTTAAATAAATTAGATGTTTATTTACTGTGGCTTATCCTAATATCATCCTGTTGTTATCACTAACTTATGAAACTGTGAATTGAGTTGTTTGAAATGAATTAAGAAATGGATTGAGATAATCTATATATCCATTACTGAGATTGGGTTGAAATAAAGCCTTATCTTGAAGTTAATTAAAAGATTTTGATTTTTGGAATAAAATTTGAAATAGAGAAATGGAATCATTTTGGACTTAATATTTGAATGTTTAAGATAAATTACAACTGAATTGCTAAAAATTGGTTTCAAAGTTGAAATTGGGTAGTAAATTGGATTTCAAAGACTGAATTGTTTAAAAAGAATTTGAGTTATTATTTGAACTTTGAAATAAGTTAAGAAAAGGTAATATAAAATGGAATTTTGAAATTTGGACTCAGAATTTAATTGTTTAAAATTTTAATTGATAAACTAAAGTAAAGGTAAATTTGATTTAAAGGAATTAAATCAGCAATTGAAAATTTAACTCGAATTTATATAATTCGAGACGATTTAAAAATTGAGATTGAATTGAGATAAATTCAAATGGAAAATTTGAATTAAATTAATTTGAAGTGAAATTGAAGATTAAATGAGTTCAAATTCAAATGGGAATCGATTTGAATTTGGAAAAGGAGTTGAAGTTAATTCAAATTGAATTGGAGATTGGGAATTGAACAGTTTGCTCTGAAACTATTTTCAAATAGATTATTTTAACATAAACTGTTTTAATTTATTTTTTCCAAGCTATTTACTATATAAAAATTCCTTTTTAAAGCTGAACTATTTTATACCTATTTTACAATTATTTTTGGAACTATTTAACTATTTTACAACTGTTTTATAAACTAATTACTATTTTTCAACTACTTTATAACTACTTACTATTTTTCAACTATTTTATAATTACCTAAATATCCTATAACTATTTAACTTTTTTCCACCTATTTTATAATCATTTAACTATTTTATTTCTATTTTACAACAATTTTACAACAAATTACTATTTACAGCTATTTCGCAATTGTCTAACTATTTTATAACCATTTGACTAATTTATAACTATTTTACAATTATTAACTGTCTTACAGCTATTTTACAACAATTGATTATTTTTCAACTACTTATCTATTTTAAATTTTACAAGCTATTTTCTAAATTTAAGTTGGACAGAGTTCAAACTGTTTATAATTAAATACCAGTCGAGATAAGAATTTTAGGGATAATCCAAATGGAAATTAAGGCCACTGTGAATAAGTGAATAGAAATCAAAATGAATGTGAATAGAAAGGAAAGTGATTTGGCAAATAATCAATGGGGATAGATACGTAGGATGTACGTATGTTATTCTATTCGCTTAAAGATTTTATCCAGATTCGAACACAGAATTTCGAGATAGTATATCGATCTGAGTTGGGATTTTTCACTCGGTTTTCGACGGCGAACCCTGGATATGGATTTTTGATTGGTTCTAGAAATTCTCCATCATAGATATGGCTATGCAAGGATAATGATGTTTTCTGATCAAGAAACTAGATCCGAGTCCGCACTAGGAAGTCCGGTGGATGATACTAGTTCGAAAGAGAAATTGTGTGATCGAGTGAGTGATCAGATTGATATTGGGTAATGGATAATATGAGTACATCATACGGGGTTGAATGAAATTGATATTGGAAATTTGTGGATAAAAACTATAAAATGATTTTGAAATGGAAGGGTATATTTTGAAAAATGAACGAGGAAACAAAGTGGAAATTGGATATTTCTATGATTAAAGGTTCACTTTATGAAGAAAGGTACTATGGTTAATAACTTTATAAAGAGTAATCAAATTTGAATATTTGATTTGGCATAAACAAAGTTATGTATATGTAATTGATAAACTTCCCATGTTGAATCTATAGCCAGAATAAAAAGGGATTTTGAAAGTATTTGAAGTATAAAAAGGGAATTTATACAAGTATAAAGTGATTCAAAAAGATTTTTCAAAGTTATATATATTTATATATATAAACGATCTTATGAGAATGATTTTGGAAAAGGTTTTGGAGCCTATGGATTTTGGAAAGGCTTTTGATTTTTGGGGAAAAATCAATTCTGGAAATCTGGAAACCCTAGTTTGAGAATTATCGATTTTGGAATAATCGATTTTGAGAAAAGGAGATCTATATGGGATTCATATTAGGTATATGATTTGGAAGATACTATGTGTGTATAGTATAAAGTGTTTTGAAAATAGCTCTAGAGAAAAAGGCGCTCACTTGAAATGAACTTCTTAGGAGTACCATATGTTAGTACTTCCTGAGCCTGAAGGGAGAGGCTCTAAAGTGGATCCTGTGAGGAAGTCCGGTTAAACTGAAGTTCCTGAGGATTATTGGGTAGCGAAAGTCGAGGGCGCTGATGCCTATAGAGGCATTTAGGTTATGTTATTATGACAGTGTAACTCGATGTCGCTGCGATCTACTATGGACCATAGTGAAAATCGTGTGGAGGTGAGTGTCAACGGTCTTCGTTTGATTTTGCTAGGATGGAAACGTAGCATCAGTAGACTGTGAACTATGGACGAGTGAAGAAGTTTCATTCTTTTGACAGCGAAATTTGAGGGCACTGATGCCTACAGTTATATGGGTTTTTTCCGTGATAGCAACGTAACCTCAGATGTTGCTACGATCTGTAGCTGGTTCCGTGGTGTAATCGAGGGGCATGGAGTGCCTACATTTATCTATGGATTTTGCTGGGATGGCAACGTATCCATCGGGTTAACTGCGACCATGGATGGGGGTGATGATTTCCAAATAATTCTCACAAAAAGATATTTCCTCTATTTCAAAAATGTTTTCTATATTTTCAATAAATATTTTCAAATATTTTTACTGGGTGTTGGAAATGGATTTACCTACTCATAGATTTTCAGTCCTACGCCTGATCAACGTATGACCGAATTTATGTGAGAACGAGGATGGACTTGTTGAAACATCAAGTAGTAAAGGTATTTTTATAAAAAAAACTATTTTAGCAATATTATATAGATTTTTAAAGTGTTTTAAAAAAATTCTTAATAAGAAGAGTTTATACTAAAAAGGGATCAAAAGAGTAATTTTTCTGATAATAAGCATTTAATAAATTCTGGCTTCGTTCTTTTTCGAGGACGAAAAGATTCTAAGGGGGAGGAATGTGATAACCTGAATTTTTTGGGCACTTGGTAAATGGAAATTAACAGGATTAAATTTACTAAAAACTCATTTATAAATTGAACAAATGAAATTCTGATGTATATATCTGGATATGTATATAGAAGAATCTGACCTATAATAAATGCTGGATTTTAAATATTTAGATAGATATTTATTTGATAATCTCCTATCATGATTATTGAAGTTTGACAATATTAGTTTAACATTCTACTTTTATAATTATTTAATTGCGCAAAATTTATCTTTTCATGATTTATAAAAATTATTTTTCTAATCATAATATGTAATATATAGGTATATATATTGAATTGGAAGTTATGTTTTTAATGATTTTCAAGATTTATTTAAAGTTGAGTTCTATATTTTTTTTCAAACACTAAAATAGTATCTATAAGATATGTAATTATTAATTTAAAAATTATTTTAGTTTAAAGTAAGATTTGATAAAGTTATATATATATATATATATATATATATATATTTCTTTAAAGGTTATACTTAAAATAAAGGTAGTTTGTAAATATATAAGGTTAAAACATACATGTATAAAGGTATTAAATAGATTTAAGAAATTAATAAATACATAAAACATATTAGGTACATTATAATTACAAATGTAAACAATTTATAAAACAATAATGACAAGTGTAAGTTAATTCATACAAGTGTCTTAATTTTTAATTTTTTCTATAAAATGATAAAACATAGTTATAGGAAACTCTCTACTTTCTCCTTTCATTTTCTTTTTCTATCTTTAATCTCAAAACAAAGAAATTCTAAAACCAAAAACCAGTAAACAAATCTAAGAGAAGCAAACAACTATCATCTTCTCCCAATCTTCAAATCTGAAGCAATCTAAGATCAACTCAGCAATTCAAGATTTAATTGAATAATCAAGTTCAAATTCAGATTCAGGAACAAAATTCTAGTTTCACAAATAGGGCAACATCCAGATTACTTCAAGCTTTCTCTGTTTCTAAAATCACAGTGAGTAAACAACCAACATTTGTTTAAGTTGTTGTTTGTGATGAATTTAGTCAGTAGGTGATGTGAAAATTGTTTACATGTGTGAAACTTTGGCTTGTATGTTATAAATATGTTGAATTACAATGGTATATATCTGTAAAACCTGGTATGTCTCTGTTTCTTACCAACAGGCCAAATATAAAAAAAATCAAGCTCTTCAATAATCTCTTATAGGCTGAAGTATTTAAACAAGTTATCTTTGTTTAAGCAAAATCAAAGTTTTAAAAATATATTTATATGAAATAAGTTTGGAAATTTTCTGAAAAACAAAAAGAACAGTGGAAAACTTAAGAATAGTTAAAATCAATCACAATGGTCTGTTGATTTATATGTATAACCTGAATCTCCTTTGGAAAATAGGATTTTAAAATAAAAATCAAAGTTTTTAGAAGAGTTTTGGATGTGCATTTCAACGATGATCAAAAAATGGGTTTCGACCTTTTTTTGGTGATCGATGAATTTTGGATGATCGGGTTTTTGGTCGAAGCAAGTTTGGTGATTGGTGGTATCGGAAAAAATGGTGGAAGTGACGATTGATTGTTGTGGCAATGGAGATTGGTCGAATTAGGGTTTTAAACCCAAATTGGTCGTGGTCGAAAATTTCTTTGTTGTGGCATCACTGGGTGATTGAGCTTCACCAGAGCTTGGGAGGTGGTAGCATGGAGGCTAGCGATGTGTGGCCGGAGTTTCAGAGGATCTGGTGGTAGGCGTCGGAGGTTCGATGATGTTTTAGGCGAGGATTGGGCTCCAGTTTGATCTTGAGAAGCTCGAATTCGATTTTGGGCTTGTGACGATATCTGGGTGGATGTAATCGATAGAGGAGGCGAACAATGACTTGCCGAAGGTGGAGTGGATTGCCGAAGCACCACCGTGGCACTGTGCCCAGGCATGGTCCCCTGTTGTGTCAGTTTGGGAATGAGGATTTTGCCTCGGGTCGAAGCACGGGGGAATGGATGTTGAGCTCGGGGTTGAACTCGTGTACGTGAGTGTATAACATATCAATTTTAAACTAAGTTTTAAAAAAAATAAAAGAAGGAGGAAGAATCTCGGGGCAGTACTCGAGTGGGTATCGGGTTTAACTTGAAGTAGGAGTTTAAGTAAGATTTTAAACATGTATTTAAAAGTTTTTGAAAAGCAAAGTTCTAAAATTTAAAAAGAAATTTAGTTAAATTTTCCTTAAATAAAATTCTTATATGTATAGCAAATGTTTTCTTCAACATGTGATTAGGAATTGTAATTCTGTTTAACTAAAATTGTTAAGTTAATCTTTATGTTATTTTAAAACTAAATTTTTAAACATAATTTAGTGGTTGATAAATGTTTAAACCAAATATGTGATTTGGTATTTAATAAAGGAAATGATTTTATCTTAATCTAATTAAGGTTTTGATAATTATGAGGTAATGAAAGAGTAATTCATTTATTTAGGTAATTAATGATTAAGGATTAACTAATTTGTAATTAAAGGTTATTAGTTAATTAATTAGATATTAATTAATTTGTAATTAAGCCTTGTTAATTAGATAATTAGAGATTTTTAATTATTGACTAGAGATTAATTAATTAGGTAACTAAGTGTAATTAAGCACGCTATGCCAAAAAAAAGTGTAATTAAGCATTAATTAATTAAGTAATTAGAGATTAATCAATTGGTAATTAAGGATTGGTTAACTAGTAATTAGGAATTAATTAATTGGTAATTAAGTTTTATTAATTAATAATGAAGGTTTATTAATTAATGATTAAAGGATAATTAATTAAGTAATTAAAGATTAATTAATTGATTTATAAGGTAATTAAGGAATGATTAATTAATTAAATGGTTTGAAATTAATTAATGATTGATTAAGCAGGGTTAAGTGATTAATTCTTAAGTAATTACTTTAATTAAGTTATTAGAGAATCATTAACTAATGTGATTAATTAATTAAGGAATGACTAATTAATTATTGATTGTAATTAATACTGATTGACTCAACAGGATTAAAAGATTAATTCTTGAGTAATTAATTTATTAGAAATGGTATGACAAATTAATCTTGCTTATGAATGATTGGTTGATATTTTTGATGTGAAATGTTTTGTGATATGATATGTTTGGTTTGAACAATGATAATGTGGTTATCTATTGAAGATGAATTACTGTGAAAAAGTGACAACCTGCATTTAAAGTTTGAATTATATTTCATTTGAGTAACTTGGGTTAAGATGACGTGGGACTCAAATAGACCGAGGCCGGGTATCAGTAAATACCCGAAACCACTTCGATTTGAAATCTATAATTCTTTATAGATTTGATATGTGTAATCTATAGGCCAGAATTAAATAATTAAAGTGATCTGGACCATTGAAACTAAGTAAGGGTACTTAGAGGTTGATTTGTGAATTAAGTATTGAATATAACTAGTAATAAACTCGTAGTGAAGTATGAGTTACCCCGGTTGTGACGATGCAATTTTTCGTCGCTCGAAAACCGACATCAATACGTCCACTGTATCAACTGTCGAGCAATCAAAGGCCGGAAAACCGTACCATTATGGTTAAAGAAAAAGAAAAGGATAGAAGAAAAGAGAAAAAAGAAGAAGAAACAGAAAACAATATCAGAATCTCACAATCGCAGCGGAACAACATATAATAAATAAATGAATAATCTTTAAACAAAGAACTATATCAGTTATTACATTACATTACATCATCAGAGTGTACAACAACAAACAACAACAAACAGCGGAAAAGAAATACTATATACTAGTAATACGCCATGCCATCCAGCTTGCCTCCAGCAACTCCTGAATTCTAGAATATCCTGATAAACCTGACTCTAGACTGCCCGTGTGGAAATTGGTGGGCACCCAGAGTTTAGGAAGGAAAACAATAAACTTCGAGTCAGTCATGTGACTGGTGTGAGAACTAAAACAGTTTATCTTTAAAACAAAGAACAGGATAATTTTAAAATAGATTCCCAATGCTTTTTAGAAAATGAGACTACCATAAGGACTCCCGCACACACACACAATGCAAATGCAGAATCGGAGGAGATTTCCCCTTATGATAGTCAAAGATGCTTGATACGCATTAAAAAGAAACATTTGATATTATTACTAGTGCATAGTGTAGGAAAAATCATTTCGAAAATAAAGATATAAATCTTAGCCAGCATAGGCATTTCGCACTTATGCCTACTATAGCTACCATCCAAACAGTGGTGACCATCATAAGTGAATGATAGGTTCTACAACTAAAACCGTACAAGATCGTATTGCTTCTTTGGATTTCCAACAAATGGTCAGGCCAAGGAACTTCCCATTGCCTCATGGGTACGCCTCTGGAAAGACGACCCGAGAACCTAACCGGATCTCTGCCAACACAAGATTGGGTTACCCCTAACTGGGTAACTACTGACACGAATATGTCATTTCCTGATCGTAATCGATCTATATCCGAGGATCCTCGATTTCCAACAACCACAAAGCAATAAATTTGCAGCAACAACATAGGTTAAGTATCTTGGCTCCATACCATGATACCACCTCTGTCCAAAAGGAATGACATACACTAAAGGGGCGCTACCCCCTAATGACCTTGCCGCATCCTTCCTGTTTTGACCATTTTCGGGGTGTGAGGTCCGACGAGTCTCGTCCACAAAGCCACGCTTTATATAAAAGCTGCGCTTTGATCATCAAATGCTCAACAGCACTTCGTATGCCACATTACCAACTTGGGAATGTATCACTAGTAACCATCAACTACATAACTCTAGGGTGTTAAGCTAAGAGAATAAATTCTCCGCCACCAATGGAAATATATTTGATAGAAACCAGCTTTACATCTCAAATTGTAACGTCAGACACCCATCCATACAAGTCCGTTCCGGGATCGAACGGAACCGAAGGCACTTCCAAAGAAGTCCTTGCAATCCGGATATTCACTAATCACGACCGGACTTCCCATCACAAAGGGTAATAAATTTCTATATCGGGGATCAGCCGATGCAGAAACATTCGACGGTAATCCTTCCGTTTTCACAAATATCCGATCTTCAACACCGATCTTCCAATGCAATCCAAAACGACGTATCACATATTCGGAATGGGTTATACGACCCCAAGGTCCTTTTCCGGCTAACCCGAATAGTGAGCGCTTATTCAAAAATAAGTGTGGCATTCAAATTCAAGCAAATCACAACAAATACCTATTTAAAGGTAAATATTGATAGTCGGTTATTTAACTATCAATAGGTGTGTTCAACATTACCAAATTCCAAATAATTTTCCAAATTATTTACTTTCCAAAAATATCTTTACAAGATATATATTTTCCACACTTCAACATTTGAAAACAAATTTTCAAATCACTTTTCACCTTTACCACTTTTGAAAAAAGAATTCAAACATTTTCCTTACGCGGAAATACTTTCATTTCAACATGGTTCATTTAAATCAATTAAATAAATCCTTAACGATTTTCTTTATATTTACGCTCCAAATCCGTAAATTAATTCCCACACTTCAAAAATAAATCAATGTTTATTTTTTATAAAAAATTTCCCTTTCTTTTATTAATTCCATAGTGAATTTACAATTCCAAAATATCTATGAATATACGATTTCCAAATTGATTTCTAATACTCATTTTCAATTTATCTTTAAAAGATAAAATCTCAAAATATTCATTTCATATTGGAAAACACTTCCATACTTATTTAATAATAAGTAATTCATAAATCCATTTAGTTTCAACACTTGGAAAATATTCAATATACTTAAATCGAAACTAAGTATATATTTCATTCATTAAGGAAAACATGCGCTTAAACACATTTGTTTGGGCCAAAACGGATGTTACGTAAAACATCGTTACGACGACCCAAAATCACTAGTATAGGGATTCGAAATTAAGATAGATATATAAATCCCAATACTATACAAAAACATTTCCTTTCGGAAATCATTTACTATGGCAATAGTGCTATAGTCCACCATTTCCTTCTATTTCTCCAAAACGTCTATTTCAACAATGAATGTTGAAATCTATGGTTTTGATTCATAATATATTTTAAAACATCTTTTAAAACAATTAGCTTCATTTTATAATATCATTTCCCCAAACATATCCATTTATTTAACAATATATTCACTGTCCAAAATCGTAAATATACTTCACTGTCCAAAATCGTAAATATACTTCACTAACAAAATTCAATATTTTCTACACATTTTATTTCAAGGATAATTCGCTATCCGAAATCGCGAATATATCTCCTTTAATAACCTTCTATATTAAATTTATCAAATTCAATTGATTTCGGATTTATAAACAATGTTTATAAATTTCTTTTCTATTTGTAAAAACTTCAATTATAAAATCCCTTTTTTAAATCAATTCAATTTATAACTCAACTTTATACCCAAATCCGATTTATACGTTAATTATTTATAAATCTTTTATTTTATAAAATCTATTCATTTCCTAACTTCACAATTTATAAATCTATAAATTTTATTCACTTGTGAAATCCATTCATACTTCATTTTAACACTTAACAAAACTCGTTTCACAATTCCTATATTTTTAATTTATAAATATTAATCTTAGAAATTTTTATATAAACGTTTATAATAATTCAAAAATCTCAATTTAAATAAACCAATCCTTTTAATAATTTACAAAACGTTATTCAAAACTTATATAACTCCAAAATTTTACTAAAGTATTATTTCCAAAAAATATAACTTTTATAACAATAAAATTATAATGTTTATTTATTTTAACAATTCAAAATTTAATAAAACGTATACTTCCAAAAATCACTTTTAAAATTCTTTTTAAAATCAAAAATCATTATTTTAAAACTTTAAAAATGGATCCGATGATGCAACAGCACCAAATAGTCAATCACGACAAACCAAACATCATATATCAATATGATAATCAACAAATATCACAATATCTGTAAATAAATCAATATAATTGAGGAATCCAGTTGGATCCCTCCAACCTGTTTCCCTGCATCCAAAGATGTTAGCACAATACCAATTCCGTTCCAATACGGAATATCGCGGTATGTGGGATTCATAAAAATATTATCCGCTTAATAGGCGGCGCAATAGGGTCTCATCCGCTATATAATGCGGGAAAATCAACTCCAAGTACATAAATAATATTAATTCCAATCAAAATGGAATTATCGCGGTATATGTTTTTAATAAATAACCTCCGCTTACTAACGGCATATAATGTCTATTTCAACAATCAACAGATAATAATTTATCATTCAGGCATACAATTAATAATTTTAAATCTAACTATTTAAAATTTAAATTGAAACTATTCGATTGAGTGAGAAGTTCTCACCTTGGTTTTAATTTCGTTTCCACGTTTTATTTTGAATAACCCGAAATTTTCACTAGCTCCAAACGACTACAAACCAGCTCCACTGCATAGTGCTCGACAAAACGAAGCCAATGCAATTCGTTTCGTCATTTTTTGTTCTCGTATGAAAAAGTTATGACATTTATAAGTTTACACATATTTAAATATAATAATATTTACAATTTCTTTTATATTTTCAACCTCAGCTAATCCTGGCCGTTGATCACTTGGCCTCAACATCAGGCCGCACCCTCTCCTTCTTTCCAAACGTGAATATCACGTACAAGGAAACCCATTAGCCGCCACCTAGGGTTTGAAACCACGGCCACCACAACGCACGAGACCCCATCACTCCACCACCAAATCGAAGCTCCACCCCTCATCCACCTTCACCCACGAGCATAGCAAGCTCGGCCTCCCCATTACCCAAAAAAAACATGCATGACCTGATGTGAACGCACCCCCCTAGCGACCACCACGACGCTCCAAATTCGATCATCACCGTATAGAATCGAAGCTCTCATCATCCTTTAGAAATTTGTAGTTGAACGTTTCGTCTAATTATTCACGGATTGGAAGAGATTAAGGAGAGAAGATCGTTCATTTCTGGCCATTAACAGAAAAGTGGCGGCTGAAGCAAAGGAATAAGGGTTTTGGGCTTTTGTTTGCAAATGAAGAAATAGAGGTGCTTTTATAGAAAAATGTCCAAAACACAATTCACCCGAAATTTCACGAACTCCAAACGAAGCGTGCCGGCTGGCGTTTCTAAGTTTTACCCCACGTTCCGAACATAATGGAACGTGTTTCGGAGGCTAATTGCATCGTATGTGCGAGTTACGAAAATAAACGATCAAAATTAAATTAAACCGATTAAACTAATTTCCTATGCATTTTGGCTTGCCCCGGACAAACGGTAAATCCGATTGACACGAAATTTGAAATCTTACATAATATCACATTATGGATCCGATGAAACTGGTTTCGTCGAAATCCGAGACTGTTTGAAAAATGGCTATTTTAACTCGTCAATTAAATATTAAAATATTCAATTTTCACAAATTAACTTTTAATTCGATTTTAAAAGTTCTATAACATCATTATAACTCCAATATTATTAAATAAAATTTTATAAATCAATTTTAATCATATTTAACTCGATTTTCAATTATTTCTGTAATTTCCATATTAAATTATCGATTTAATTATCCAATTATATACAATTATTCGAAATAAAATTTATTCGACTTATAAATTTCACTTACGAATATTTAAAATCAATTAAATATACAAATTTTAATTAACAGAAATTCTGGTTCGTTACAAACTTCCCCCCTTAAAAGAATTTCGTCCTCGAAATTACCAAGTAAGAAAAAGTTCCAGAATCCATTAACTTTCCAAAACAAACCATTCAAATTGGATTTTTCAAATCTCTTAAGTGTTTAACTCTTCCAAAATTCATAGTTAAACATCTTACAAAATCTTTACTAAGTTTCCAAATCCAAACTTAGTTTCAAAATTTTCCCAATTTTCTCAAAAATATTCTAACGCCTTAAATTTTCGAAAAAATTCGCCAGAGTCTCCTTTGCGCGGCTCGATCTGAAAAAATAATAATGAAAGTATATATATCACAAATATACATCTCATCAAGTGATGAGGCATCCCGTAGGGAAAAAAGTGTAAAAGTATGATATTTAATCCGAGATATGTACCTTATATTTTATTAGCGAGCATATACGGCTAATATAGCGTAAAAGCGAGCTCCAAAAGCGAAGCAAACGCTATCCGCACCTACTAAACACTCAACAACAACATGAGAAACATGTATATATGAATGTAATATCAATATACAACATATATCTACATATGCTAACATAGCAAATGCAACAAAAGCAATAAATGCAACTATCAACAATTATCATCCAACAAATCCATATCAAATCAATATACATTCACTTCTCATTATTATTCATTGAATTTGTTTTTCATTTAAATCACATTTGATTCATTAACATTGGATTTTACTAACATTCATTCATATTCAATTTCAATTAGTTTACATTCACTAATTAAATTCACATTAGTTTACTTCCAAATTGAATCAAATTCAGTTCATATTCATTTACTTCCAATTTGGATTCAATTACTTTAGCTTTCAATTTGTCAATTCAATTTCATTAACACTTAATGAATTATATACAATCAACTAATATTCATATAACAATCAATGTAGATTCAACATAACCAAATTATTAAATTTACATTCAATTCGGTTCAACACTTTTTTACTTTCAATTGGTTTATATTAAATTGATTTTCATTCAATTATTCACCTTCCAATAACATTAGCTTTTAATGAATTAACACTTATATTCATTATCTCATATCAATTTTATTTACATTCAATTGATTTACATTCAATTCATTAGTTCAATTCATTAGTTCAATTCAATTGCTAATTCCTTTAACAACATAAAGTTGAATTTCGTTCATATAACTCAAGTTCAAATTTTTAATGACTTCATTTCATTAATTCACTTATTAATTTACTTTGACGCCAAAAATCAACTTCATTCAACATCACTTAAGTTATATTCCATTTTAAACATCTTATCAAATCCAAATCAATTTATTTAACTTTCCTTTTGTTAAATTTCTAATCACATGTCTTTGATGACAACTCAAATTCATTTCAACTTGGATTTTGATGATTTACTTATACTCTCCTTTAATTTAACTCCATCCTTTAAGTTAAATTTATTCTATCAAAATTCAAATTGTATAAGTTATCAACTCATTTATCATTCCCATAAATATTTTAAATAGGATTCCAGAGTCTTTTCAACCTTTCAAAACCATTATTGAAAACAATTCAAATTATCTTTTTGGATTTCCAAAACCAAATCCAAATTTTCCAAACAACTTTTATTTAAAACAATTTGGCAGCAATCCCTCTTTTGGAAACCCGAAAATGAACACCGATGATGTCGCGATCATCATTGGAATTATTTTCCAGCGACCGAAAAGAGTTTAGAGCTTTAATTTCTCCAAAACAATTTTTCAAAATATTAAATCCTTTCAAAACACTTCTCTGGAATTTTATTTTCAGAGTATAAATCACATTTACAAATCTTTTACTTATATAATTTCATTTCTTATATATAAGATTATTTCACAAGTGTAAATCATTTTAATTATAACTTCATACTTATAATTCATTTGCTTATATAATTTACTCTTTTACTGTTGTTGTTTTTATTTAACTTATTCAAACAACTTTCAATTAACTTATATATATTCTTACATTTTCAATAACCAATTCATACACACTTTAATAATTCTGAAAAATTATTCCTTTATATATAAAACATAATCAAGGTAAAATTATTTCATTTACCCTATTTTAAATAATATCGTGTCAAATTGTTCTGTACAAGTGTTTAGAGATCCCTATCAAGAACGTTAATTACTCGTGTTGACCAAAATCCATATACCACTCAACAAACCAATCATCACAATATAAAACAATTTCATATTCACCAACAAATACGCGCTCGTATCTATTATTACACTCAAACTCATTCTAGAGTACTGCTGACTCTATCTCTAATGAGTAATACCCAACAAAGCCATGGTTGTCGCTTAACCATATGCTCTGATACCAAATGTGACGACGCGACGGCAGCGACGACCGGCAGGCTTTGCAACCATCCTAGACCCACCATGGCTCACACTGGTACCCGAAACTTGCTTTTACGGCCAGCCTTTCGACTGTCATGGGTTACGCCTAACCAACCTCGTAAAGAGGACATGTGGGGGTAAGAGTCTCCCGTTCGCCACCTAACCGCGAAGCGAGAACCCCCCATCACATTTCACTAAGACAAGCAAGTCTCGTCCACAAAGCCACGCTTTATATAAATGCTGTGCTTTGATCATAAAATGCTCAACAGCACTTCGTATGCCACATTACCAACTTGGGAATGTATCACTAGTAACCATCAACTACATAACCTCTAGGTGTTAGGCTAAGAGAATAAATTCTCCGCCACCAACGGAAATATATTTGATAGAAACCAGCTTTACATCTCAAATTGTAACGTCAGACACACATCCATACAAGTCCGTTGCGGGTTCGACGGAACCGAAGGCACTTCTAAAGAAGTCCTTGCAATCCGGATATTCACTAATCACGACCGGAATTCCCATCACAAAGGGTAATAAATTTCTATATCGGGGATCAGCCGATGCAGAAACATTCAACGACAATCCTTCCGTTTTCACAAATATCCGGTCTTCGACACCGATCTTCCAATGCAATCCAAAACGAGGTATCACATATTCGAAATGGGTTATACGACCCCAAGGTCCTTTTCCGACTAACCCGAATAGTGAGCGCTTATTCAAAAATAAGTGTGACATTCAAATTCAAGCAAATCACAACAAATAACTATTTAAAGGTAAATATTGATAGTCGGTTATTTAACTATCAATAGGTGTGTTCAACATCACCAAATTCCAAATAATTTTCCAAATTATTTACTTTCCAAAAATATCTTTACAAGATATATATTTTCCACACTTCAACATTTGAAAACAAATTTACAAATCACTTTTCACCTTTACCACTTTTGAAAACAAATTTCAAACATTTTCCTTACGCGGAAATACTTTCATTTCAACATGGTTCATTTAAACCAATTAAATAAATCCTTAACGATTTACTTTATATTTACGTTTCAAATCCGTAAATTAGTTCCCACACTTCAAAAATAAATCAATGTTTATTTTTTTAAACAATTTCCCTTTCTTTAATAAATTCCATAGTGAATTTACAATTCCAAAATATCTATGAATATACGATTTCCAAATCGATTTCTAATATTCATTTTCAATTTATGTTTAAAAGATAAAATCTCAAAATATTCACTTCATATTGGAAAACACTTCCATACTTATTTAATAGTAAGTAATTCACAAATCCATTTATTTTCAACACTTGGAAAATATTCAATATACTTAAATCGAAACTAAGTATATATTTCATTCTTTAAGGAAAACGTGCGCTTAAACACATTTGTTTGGGCCAAAATGAACGTTACGTAATACATCGTTACGACGACCCAAAATCACTAGTATAGGGATTCGAAATTAAGATAGATATATAAATCCCAATACTATACAAAAACATTTCCTTTCGGAAATCATTTACTATGACAACAGTGTTATAGTCCACCATTTCCTTCTATTTCTCCAAAACGTCTATTTCAACAATGAATGTTGAAATCTATGGTTTCGATTCATAATATATTTTAAAACATCTTTTAAAACAATTAGCTTCATTTTATAATATCATTTCCCCAAACCATATCCATTTTATTTAACAATATATTCACTGTCCAAAATCGTAAATATACTTCACTGACCAAATTCAATATTTTCTACACATTTTATTTCAAGGATAATTCGCTATCCGAAATCGTGAATATATCTCCTTTAATAACCTTCTATATTAAATTTATCAAATTCAATTGACTTAATAAACAAAGTTTATAAATTTCATTTCTATTTATAAAAACTTCAATTATAAAATACCTTTTTTAAATCAATTCAATTTATAACTCAACTTTATACCCAAATCCGATTTATACGTTAATTATTTATAAATCTTTTATTTTATAAAATCTATTCATTTCCTAACTTCATAATTTATAAATCTATAAATTTTATTCACTTGTGAAATCCATTCATACTTCATTTTAACACTTAACAAAACTCGTTTCACAATTCCTATATTTTTAATTTATAAATATTAATCTTAGAAATCTTTTATATAAACCGTTTATAATAATTCAAAAATCTCAATTTAAATAAACCAATCCTTTTAATAATTTACAAAACGTTATTTAAAACTTATATAACTTCAAAATTTTACTTAAGTATTATTTTCCAAAAAATATAACTTTTATAACAATAAAATTATAATGTTTATTTATTTTAACAATTCAAAATTTAATAAAACGTATACTTTCAAAAATCACTTTTAAAATTCTTTTTAAAATCAAAAATCATTATTTTAAAACTTCAAAAATGGATCCGATGATGCAACAGCACCAAATAGTCAATCACGACAAACCAAACATCATATGTCAATATGATAATCAACAAATTTCACAATATCTGTAAATAAATCAATATAATTGAGGAATCCGGTTGGATCCCTCCAACCTGTTTCCCTGCATCCAAAGATATTCGCACAATACCAATTCCGTTCCAATACGGAATATCGCGGTATATGGGATTCATAAAAATATTATCCGCTTAATAGGCGGCGCAATAGGGTCTCATCCGCTATATAATGCGGGAAAATCAACTCCAAGTACATAAATAATACCAATTCCAATCAAAATGGAATTATCGCGGTATATGTTTTTAATAAATAACCTCCGCTTACTAACGGTGTATAATGTCTATTTCAACAATCAACAGATAATAATTTATCATTCAGGCATACAATCAATAATTTTAAATCTAACTATTTAAAATTTAAATCGAAACTATTCGATTGAGTGAGAAGTTCTCACCTTGGTTTCAATTTCGTTTCCGCGTTTTGTTTCGAATAAAATTAAACGTACGTTTATTTTACCTGAAATTTTCACTAGCTCCAAACGACTCCAAACCAGCTCCATTGCGTAGTGCTCGACAAAACGAAGCCAATGCAATTCGTTTCGTCATTTTTCAATCTCGTATGAAAAAGTTATGACATTTATAAGTTTACATAGATTTAAATATAATAATATTTACAATTTCTTTTATAGTTTCAACCTCAGCTAATCCTGGTCGTTATCACTTGGCCTCAACATCAGGCCACACCCTCTCCTTCTTCCCAAAAGTGAATATCACGTACAAGGAAACCCATTAGCCGCCACCTAGGATTTGAAACCACGGCCACCACAACGCACGAGTCCCCATCACTCCACCACCAAATTGTAGCTCCACCCCTCCTCCACCTTCACCCACGAGCATAGCAAGCTCGGCCTCCCCATTACCCAAAAAAAACGTGCATGACCTGATGTGAACGCACCCCTCTAGCGACCACCACGACGCTCCAAATTCGATCATCACCTTATAGAATCGAAGCTCTCATCATCCTCTAGAAGTTTGTAGTTGAACGTTTCGTCTAATTATTCATGGATTGGAAGAGATTAAGGAGAGAAGATTGTTCATTTCTGGCCATTAACAGAAAAGTGGCGGCTGAAGCAAAGGAATTATGGTTTTGGGATTTTGTTTGCAAATGAAGAAATAGAGGTGCTTTTATAGAAAAATGGCCAAAACCCTATTCACCCGAAATTTTCCGAACTCCAAACGAAGCGTGCTGGCTGGCGTTTCTATGGTTTACCCCACGTTCCGAACACAATGAAACGTGTTTCGAAGGCTAATTCCATCATATGTGCGAGTTATGAAAATAAACAATCAAAATTAAATTAAACCGATTAAACTAATTTCCTATGCGTTTTGGCTTGCCCGGACAAACGGTAAATCCGGTTGACACGAAATTTGAAATATTACAAAAATATCACATTATGGATCCGATGAAACTGGTTTCGTCGAAATCCGAGACTGTTTGAAAAATGGCTATTTTAACTCGTCAATTAAATATTAAAATATTCAATTTTCACAAATTAACTTTTAATTCGATTTTAAAAGTTCTATAACATCATTGTAACTCTAATATGATTAAATAAAATTTTACAAATCAATTTTAATCATATTTAACTCGATTTTCAATTATTTCTATAATTTCCATATTAAATTATCGATTTAATTATCCAATTATATCCAATTATTCGAAATAAAATTTATTCGACTTATAAATTTCACTTACTAATATTTAAAATCAATTAAATGTACAAATTTTAATTAACAGAAATTCTGGTTCGTTACACCGGTTTTTCCTTTTATGGTTTGAACTTAGTATTTCATGTTATATGGGTTTACTCACGCTGGTTTCCAGCCTGACCCGGGTTTTACTTTGATGTAATGCTGGGGTCAGACCGAGTATTACAGATTTTCAGGTAAGGACGTTCTAGAGCTCAGGAGGCAAGCTGGATGGCAGGAATGTATGGAGTGTATTCCGCTGTGATATATTGTTATTTATCTGGGACAAGTTATTTTAACTGTCCAGTGATTGTGAAATGTTGTAACCCTGATGTATTGTATGTAATTTAACTAATACAGCTTTCTTTGTATAACTTCTATTATTTGATATTATATTTTATTCGCTGCGAATGTGAGAATCTGAGTTTTATTTTCTGTATCTTCTTCTAACTCTGTTCTTCTTCACCCTAACAATCTAGAATTTTCAGGATCAAAAATTCTAGGTCGTTTCACTAAAGATGAGTTATTAATGTTATAAAAGTGTTTTCGATATTTTAAATAATTACTTAAACATATTTAAAAAAAATTATTAATCTTTTAAATACTTATTATATATATATATATATATTTTAAAGTAATTGAATTTTATTTTATAAATTCCCTCGAGATTTGAAAAGGGGGCTTATAAAAGGATATGATTTTGAGGAGAGGAAATTTATTTGTAACTCCGGAGATTTTTGGAATAAGTTACGGAATAATTCTCTAAAACGTTAATGTTGAAAGGATTTTGGAAAATAAGACTTGTAATATTTTCCTAAGTATAGAAAATAGAAAATTGAAAATTTTTCTAAGTATTGAGATAATGGAAGTATCCTGTTACGGATTTAAGTGTTTGAAAAATTGTTTTTCAAATGTTGGAAGGAATTGATATATTTTTTAAAGATATTTTGAAACTAAATATTTTGGTTAAAGTTTATAAAAAGGCCAGATGATTTCTTATGGATGTTTAATTGATAAATAACTGATTATCAATAATTGGCCAATTTCGTTAATCGTTTCTAAGATACCGGGATCGGATTTAATTATGCAAAAACCACCTCGATCCGGTTTGAACATAACGAATAAATACCATAAAGATGACGAAGACAGTGATTTGGTTTGTACAGACTCAAGGCAACTTGTATGGACGAATGCTATTAGAACATCGTCATTGGAGGACAATGAGCATTCTAAGAGAAATCGTTCCTTGAAAGGTAACACTTAGCCTCAAGCCTCATCAACCAGGAATGACTAAAACAAGGGAGATGCAACAAGGCGAAGTGGCTTACACCCCAAGTAGGGTATGTTATCACCTTTCTAGATGTCCTCGGAAACCTATTATTTATGGATATGATTGTGCATGGATGGAGCACCGACGGTAAGGGTGGGAACACCCAGGGTGATAATATATTCGGTCTATCCAGGTTAGGGGTAGGCTGGTCTTGTGTAGCAGGGGATCCCGACATGGTCCTCAGTACATTGTTCTAGAGGTGTACTGTGATGGGCGGTACCCTAGTGGCCCAGTCATTTGATGGAGTCCATTCTCCAATAAGCGCCTTACGGTTTTGATTGTGCCCAACTATGTTGAAACATAAGAAGAAAGCATTTGAGCTATTTTCTATTTACTTGATTTATACACTATTATAATATCAAATGATTTTGATAAAAATGTTTTGGTTATCGTAAGGTTAAAACCCAACATGTTTATGTATGGCGTGGTCTAACAAGATACCTTTATTTTCAAATGGTTTTGAAAGTAATAATAATTCAAATTGAGTGTGTTTTCTCACGCCGATTTTCTAGACAGACTCGGGTGTTGTTTTATTATAACGCTTAGGTCAGACCGAGTATTACAGGTTCAGGATTGAACGCTATGGAGCTTAGGAGGCGAGCTGATGGAATAAAGACGTATCTCCGTACTTGATTATATTTCTGCTGTATGAGGACAAGTTATTAAACTTTCTAGATTGATTATTGCCTATTGTGCTCTATTGGTTGTAAGTATATAACAGTTACAGATTTCATTGTATTTAAATTCTGTTGTTATATATTAAATTTTATTCCACTGCGAATTGTGAGACTCTTTTGTTGTTGTTTTCTATTTTCTTCTTCTACCTTTCTTCTTCTTACCCTAAAGATTCATGTTCCCGTCCAATTTGAGTTGAGCCGATATGAAATATTAACGACTGTTAGCATTCAAAGTTGGTCTCCAACACTCAAGAAAAGATTTGTGTAGAGAGAATAATGAAGATAATAAATTAAAACAGAGGAATGTATGGAAAACTAACTGCAGAATAAGAACACAAGAATTATAAACAGTGGGCGTAACTGCCTACATCCACTGTTTATGTAATCTTTATTGCTTTTCTCAACCACTTGAGTATAGATACAATACATAAACCAATAACTCGAATACAAGATTGAATTGAAAGAAGCTAGTACCAAAAATTGTAGAGTATCTCTGGAGTTCCCCAAAAAAGATCACTTTTCACTGCACCCCTGCCCCTCTATTTCTAGACGAAAACAGGCTGGTTCACCTGCGTGGGCCGATGACCAAGATGACTCGGCCCAAATACGATAATTTCAGGTTAGCTGGTCAAGAAATGCCAAACCAGTGCGGTTTATTGGTGAACGTCTAGAAAATGACTCGAAGCAAGCTTTCATAGGACTGGGAAAACTTGCAGCGAGTCTCGTAGCATAACAATGCCGAACTCCTCACTCCGCCGTTGACTTCAAGAGTGGGCTCTTCCTCACCTTGCACCGAACCACTTTGTTTCTCCAAACAGGCCGAGCCACTTTGAACAAAACATTTCGATACCGAATGAGGCATGTCGAACAATTTAGACCGAGAGACATCTTCTAAGCACCTAGACCGGGCCATCATGTTTTCCTATTTCCGACCGAGCGATATGTGTGGAGTTCCTACCAACACCATTCCCCAGCCAAGTGACACATGCCATCTCACGAAACCGAACGACACATGTCCCCCTTCCTTGGTCGAACCAAGCATGCAGGTCGACCCATGTATATAGGCCGAACCACTCAGATTGAATCAATTCCATATATTTCCAACCTCTCACTGGCTCGAATCTGGTATCGATTCAATCAAAGCCTCTGTAATTATCATCTTGTAGCCGAGCCAAGCAACTGGGTAACATTTGCCCCCCCAAAGTGCGTTGTGTGAAGCAACATGACGCACTTTGAATCAGCAGTCAGTCTTTGCTCTCTGGTGTTTAGCTCTTTTGGAATGGTAATCATTCAACACCTAAGTCTCGTTTGTTTAATTTTTCAAAAGCTGGGTGAATCCAATCTCTTGAAGGCCGGTTCAGAAGGACCTTCAGAACATTATGCGCGTATATGTACATGTGCATACATATATTTGTATAAGTATACATGTATCTTCATTGATCCATTATCATTTCAAGACAAAATGTAGTTTGGCATATCAATACCGACCCACAGATCGGTTTGAACCATGCTCTCCTTCTTTGACCTATTCAAACATATTGACCAGTTCTACCGGTAAAGCCTGTTCACCTTCCCCGCTCATCATATAAAAAAATCGGCCTTTGCTCCTTTCTCTTCTTCTTACTCTCGTTCCACTTTCACAAGCCAGCCAACCTTTTTTCTCCCAATCACCGTCTACCATTTAATCCATCCTCCTCTTTTCTAGACCTAGGTCTCTAACATTGAAACTCCAGTCGCCGACTAATTCGAACAATCTCCATCTCCTAGCCACATAATCATCATGAGTTTCAAGCTTCTCACATAGATATGAGTCTATCGTCCAGTCCACTCCTCTAGGTCTAAAGTCTCATTCTGAGTTCGAGTTCACAGGTTCGGTAGGAGATGGCGAACAGGAGGAAGCCAAAGTGGAGGTCGGGTTTTAGGACTAGATCTCGTTTTTGGGTTACTAAGAGAAGTAGTGTAGCTTTAGTCTTAAGGTAAATGATGTGGAGAGTCAGGAAGAAGAGACGGTAGGTCTTTGGAGCAGGGCTAGGTCGGTAAAACCTTGTTGGGTATAAGGGTCGGTATTTCTGAGAGGGACCAGTTCAGTATTGAGAGAAAGAGAGTAGGTTGGTCATATTAAGAGCACAAGAGTGTAGTTTGGTAACTTTGTGTGTCGTTGTGAGTCGATTGGAGTTTGGAGGAGTGGGTCAGTATTTTGAATGAGGGAGTCACTAGGTGTTGAGGGAAAGAGTGTGGTTCAGTGGGGACTTAGAAGAGTGGATAGGTGATTAGATAGTGAGAGAGAGAGAGGTGAGTGGGTAGGTCAGTGTCTTTGATCTAGAAAGTTGTTCGGTAGTTTGTAGGTGAAAGGTTTGGTACATAGGCTTAGAGAGTCGACCAACTTTAGGTTTGGGATCGACATTGATAATCAAAAACCACCTTAACTTCAATACAAAATATGTCAAGTCCACATATCCACACACCTAATCATAAAAAATGAACAATGACAAGAACTTCAGTGCATGAGCATATGGAACTGGTTCGGACTAATAACTCCATAGTTTTAAAAAATATAAATATGAGTTCAAGTCAACAAAAGCAATTAACATCCTTTATCACATGATGCCAGTGTCTGATTTCGGGACTCCAACTATCGATCATATAACAAGCTCTCGGAGACAGTTAGCGATGACGTTCTCTGAAGATGATAATGTAATGCTCAATCACACTTCATCGGCATTGAAATCTTTAATTCTTTTGTACTCATGCTTAAATGATTGCATTAGTTCACACACCACATGGGGGGGATATTTTTTCCACTGTATCTGATATCGATTGTCTTTTAAGTATAGTTCAAACTGGTATCTGTTCACATCCCTTATTCGCTAAAGATGTCTAGAAAATCGTGCTCCGCTATACTTTTCGATAAGCCTAAACCAAGTTCTTGGCAGGAGGTAGTAGAAGCTACAAATCCACCAACAACTTTTATGCCAGGCATTCCGGACCCATCCGCTATTGTTATAGACCTGGCTCCTAACGTTATAGACGGAGCAGTTATCCTGGATGATCCTACTAATTCACGAGCTTCAAAAATCAGCGAAGCCGGTCTTTGTGCACAATTCATGGAATCCCTTCCGATGACGTTTTAGTTCCATCGGGGCAAGATCGGCCTCACCTTCCCCCAGCTGGATATACAGCGTCGTGCAATAAATTCATGTGCTGGGTTGGTAACGTGCCACCTTTCAACTCCTTTTTCCATGAAGTGTTACAGTATATCAAGATCGCCCCGGCAAAGCTACATCCCAATAGTCACGCGTTCATCTATGGCATTTGTATTCTCTTCATGAGCATCTTATTCAGGCTCCCTACTTCCGGTGATATCTGCTACATTTATCGCTTTAAAAGACGGTCTGACAGTCCATCCTTCAAATTCCTTGAGCCACACTCTAAGTGGTAGATCCTGACAGGGGCATGGAGTAAATTCTCCCAATATAAGCAGGAATGGTTTTATGTATGCTGCCCCCTAGCTTTGCGAGAAGATGGCTGGAAGAGAGTAAGTTCCATTTCTGGACCAATATTTTTCTATAGCACGAAGTGCATTCTTTCAAAACTTCTTCCACTTTTGCAAGTATCAGCCCACGTCCCGAAGGTACTGGGTATTCTAAGGCCGTCGAGGCCATTCGAGCTATTCCCATGGAAGACTGGGAGATCAAATCTATTATTTCCAATGAATTGCTTTTAAATTTTGGATTGTTGGCAGAAGGTCGTCGAACTAGTCTCCTAACTGGCATCGCCACAACTGGATCTGCCATGAAAAAGGCAACGGGCAAGTTGGGCCATCGATGCCCTCTACAAGGGGAACACTTGATATATCTGAGGAAGGTGAAATAAAGGAGGCCGAGGTGGTAAAAACGACTGATGAGAACTTAGGTTTCGATATCGCTGTTGCGATTTTTTTATTGATTAGAAAAGCACAAATTCTTATTAATTCTACAAGCGTACAGGCGTGTAGTATGCAGGTAGAACAAAGGGAATTGTGTTTTAAAATATTTGAAATCCCTATTTAAATCTTAGGCGTGTTAAACAAATTCGATAGAGGATCTTAAACAGGAAACAAAAACAATAATATGCTCCAAATTGATTTCGAATCTAATCAAAATTGCAATTAAAATATAAAATTGTAGAAATCAGAGCAGAAAATAAAAGTGCTTAAAAGAAAATAATAGAGCAAACAACTGAAACAAAATGAACTGAATTTATTAACTAACTGAAAAGAGTGCAGAAGATAACTAAGAACAAGAATAAATAAATTGCCAAATCTAATTAACAATCCAACGTATTTTGTTTGAAATAAAAACATTGCTGAAATTAAAATTAAACTAGAAGAAGAGTGATGGGGTAAGAGATAATTTTCCATATGCATTGCTCTCTCTATTTAAAGACTTCGGCCTCCACAAATAACCCTACTATTTAGGTACATATGCTTGATATTTGGAGAAAAATAAGGCCACCTCACTTTGAATTGGTCTTTGCTTTGTTATTTGATTAACAAGTGGCCTTGCTTTGAGAGATTTTCAGGCTAATCTTTGAAAATGTATTTTCAATATTTGCATTGCCTTCTTGCATGAATAGTACATATGTTGGTGAAGTGAGATGCATTTCTTCATGAACGATATGTACTTTCTCTTTGAATTATTCGGTACTCAAAATGTTGCACTCTTTTTTTTGCGTGTCATTTGAACCATTGGACGGCACAACCGATTAATTTCAACGTTGCACTTTGGAATCTATAATCTGCAAAACCACGACAAAATACCCGTATAATACCGCTTTATTAAAATAAAAATATATGAAACAAACGGTTTAAAATGCAGAAAAATATGTTCATCAAATACCCCCACACTAGAACTTTATTCGTCCTTGAATAAGCAAGAAAATAAAACTAACTAAATCCTTTTTCGTAGGCCGTTAAACCTCTAGGTGTCCCTAGTAGGACGAGTGGTGTCTCGTGAGGGTTTTCAGCGGATACTCCCCACAAAATCCAAATGCAGTATGTGATGATTCTAATGTACTACATGAATGCAAAATTTTAACAAATGGAGACTCGATTTACTTCAGAATAATTGCAACAAAATAATGTATATCGGTTTTAGTCAACTTCTACAAATTTTTCGTTCCTTGCTAAACACTAATTTCAATATAACTCAAGTTTTCATACATTAGATTCTAGTTTGGCCAGTTGTTTCGGTCGATAACATAGTGCATCCATGAAATAAATTCTTCACTGTTAATCATAGTTTATTTCAAAATGGTATTTTTCATTTCCATTTGTATAACAAGCCAAATCAACAAAGTCAAGAAGTGTTTCGGTTTCAAAGCTTAGTCTCTCTTTACTAATATTTTTTTTTACGCCTAATTTTTGGACCAAGGTATACCATCCATGCACTGCCTCGCGGGCTTACGTGAGAGTTGGGACAGAGCTTGGCGGATTGTGAAAACCGACGCTAACTATGTCAGAAAAGGTCGATAATCCTTAGGTGATTATTTATTTAATTATTTGTACACCTAACTCAGAATGCTGAGGTCAGATATACCATCCATGCACTGCCTTACAGGCTTACGTGAGAAGAGTACAGAGCATGGCGAGCGCACACACTTTCATAAGTGTGCACACCTATTGACTCTAGGTGTTTCTTATTATTATTATCATTTTTTTAAATTAACTAAAGAGAGTTATGCAAATCAACTTAGCACCACTTAACTTCAGTGATTTGAAATGTCAATGCATGTACTTTAAATCTGCCACTTTTTTTTTACACAAAGACTATAGTTTAGAAAGGATTTCATAACCATCACCTACGAATCCCCCTATACACTAACCTCACTATTATCGCTTGTACTTCAACTTTTCATTATATTTTACATTTGAAATTAGTGATTCACAAAAAAATTCATCAATTGACTTCAACTGCTTACTTACTTTGTCTTGACTAATAAAAAATAAATCGAAGTCCTGAAAATAATGGGGATGAGAAAAAAATTGAAAGGAAATTTGAAAACAAATAATGAGATGATTTTTTTTATATATGATGCCACACTATGAAATATGAACAAACAGAATGAGATATGCATCCCCCCACACTGGAATGAGACAGTGTCCCAACTGTCAAATGGAATGCAAATCAAAATAGAAAAATAAAATAAAAAATATACAACCTGATATGTATAAGATAGTGAGTGGCTTATGCCGAGTAGCTAGGTTCATGGAGATCCACGAACTCGTCGTCCTCGTGGTGTTCAAACTCTAGATATGGCTTCAAGCGCTGTCCATTGAACTTTGAAATGGAACTGTCCCTAGGATTTTCAATTTCAACTACACCATAAGGGTATACTGTTTTCACACTATATGGACCTGTCCATCGAGATCTCAATTTGCCCGGAAATAAATGAAGTCTGGAATTATATAAGAGAACTTTCTGACCTACTTCGAATGTCTTACGAAGTATGGATTTATCATGATAGAATTTAGTTTTCCCTTTATAAATCTTTGCAATTTCATACGCTTCATTTCTGAGTTCTTCTAATTCTGACAATTGTAATTTACGATGCAATTTGGCTTTTTCTATGTCAAAATTAAGGTATTTGATTGCCCAAAGTGCGCGGTGCTCGAGTTCAACAGGTAAATGGCATGCTTTTCCAAAGACTAGTCGGTATGGTGACATTCCTAGATTGGTTTTATAAGTTGTGCGAAATGGCCAAAGGGTGTCTATCAATTTATATGACCAATCTTTTCTGTTGGAGTTAACCGTCATTTCAAGAATTTGTTTAATTTGTCTATTGGAAATCTCGACTCGACCGTTAGTCTGTGGATGATATGAAGTAGATAGTTTATGAGTGATAGAGTATTTCTTAAGAAGAGATTCAAAAGCACGATTATAAAAATGAGAACCGTTATCACTTATAATGGCTCGAGGTGTGCCAAAATGGGAAAATATGTTTTCTTTCAAAAATTTGACAACAACTTTATTGTCATTCATTCTGGTGGGAATGGCCTCAACCCATTTAGACACGTAATCTACTGCAAGTAGGATGTAGAGATTTCCAAAAGAATTAGGAAAAGGACCCATGAAATCGATGCCCCAAACGTCAAAAATTTCGATGACAAGGATTGGGTTTAGGGGCATCATGTTACGTTTGGAAATACAACCTGTTTGTTGACATCTAGCGCATTTGGAGCAAAATTCGTGGGCATCACGAAAAAGAGAAGGCCGATAAAAAACCGCACTGTAACACCTTGGCAGCAGTTTTCTTTGCTCCAAAATGTCCTCCACATGCTTGATTATGTGAAAAAGAGAGGATGCTATGAAATTCATGTTGGGGGACACATCTACGTATGATTTGATCAGTGCAATATTTAAAGAGATAAGGATCGTCCCAGTCAAAGTTTCGAACATTGGAGAGAAATTTTTGTTTATCTTGTTTTGACCAATGGGAAGGTGTTTCATTTATGACAAGATAATTTACGATGTCCGCGTACCATGATGCACTGGAAAGGGAAATAATTTGTTCATCGGGAAAATGATCATTGATTTGAGAGTTATCAAAGTTTTCATGAACAATACGAGAAAGATGATCAGCTACGATATTTTCAAAACCCTTTTTATCCCGTATTTCTCTTGAAGAAGGAGGATCCAACGGATTAAGTGGGGTTGGCATCCTTTTTCGTGTGTAAATACCACAAGACGGCATGATCGGTGTAAACTATGACCTTAGAACCTACGAGATATGATCTAAAATTATCAAGGGGAAAGATAACTGCTAAAAACTCTTTTTCTGTGGTTGAGTAATTCAATTGAGCTTCGTTAAGAGTTTTGCTAGCATAATAGATGACTCGAGGAAGTTTATCGATTCGTTGACCTAAGATGGCTCTAATGGCATAATCAGAAGCGTCACACATTAATTCGAAAGGCAAAGTCCAATTCGGAGGTTGGATGATAGGTGTAGTGGTCAAGATTGATTTGAGGGTTTCAAAAGACGTTTTACATTCATTTGAAAATTCATTTTTAACATCTTTAGCCAGAAGATTCGAAAGAGGTTTTGAAATTTTTGAAAAATCTTTAATGAATCTCCTATAAAATCCTGCATGGCCGAGAAATGAGCGAATGTCCTTTACGGACCTTGGAGGAGGAAGGCCAACAATAAGATCAACTTTAGATTTGTCAACTTCTATGCCATTTTTAGAGACAACATGACCTAAGACTATTCCTCGCTTAACCATAAAATGACATTTTTCCTAATTAAGAACAAGAGATTTCTCCTTACATCGCTTTAAGACACGTTCTAAACGAAGGAGGCATTGATCAAAAGATGACCCATAGATTGAAAAATCGCTCCATGAATATTTCTAAGAAATCCTCCACCATATCAGAAAATATACTCATCATACATCTCTAAAAGGTAGCCGGAGCATTACAAAGACCGAAGGGCATGCGACGATAAGTGAAGGTTCCGAAGGGACATGTGAACGTCATTTTGTGTTGGTCCTAGTGCAATGGGAATTTGATTATAGCCGGAGTAACCATCAAGAAAACAATAATATTCATGACCGGCTAAGTGTTCAAGCATTTGATCAATGAAAGGGAGGGGAAAATGATCTTTTCTTGTTGCTGCATTGAGTTTTCGATAGTCGATACAAACGCGCCATTTTGTTTTGACCTTTGTCGGAACAAGTTCGTTATTCTCATTTGTGGTCACAGTGATTCCAGACTTCTTTGGTACAACTTGTACTGGACTTACCCAAGTACTGTCATAGATAGGGTAGATAATGTTATTGTCTAAACATTTGATAATTTCTTCCTTTACCACTTCTCACATATTAGGGTTTAATCGCCTTTGAGCTTCGCAAGTCATTTAGCCTCGTCGACTAAATGTATTTGATGTTCGATTATTGATGGACTAATTCCCTTAATGTCAGTGATTACCCATCCTAATGCCTCTTTATTTTCCCTTAAAATTTTAAAAAGTTGTTCTTCATGGTCCTTAAGGAGATCGGATGCCAAGATTACAGGGAAATTTTTAGAAGAATCAAGTATGCGTACTTAAGATTGTTTGGAAGAGGTTTGAGATCTAATTTAGGGCATACTTCTTTGAGGCTTTAGTAGACATCAACTGATTGAATTCTAGTGAATTATGAAAAGAGCAGAGCATATCATTTAATTCATAAATGTATTCATCTTCATGGAAGTTGGAATTAAAATGATCTAGGCACATGTTAAAGACTCTGTAGTATCACTAAAATCATTTTCTACAATTGTTTGGATCATGTCAACTTCTTCTGTTTCAAGATCCCTTGGTCGTCTGTTAAGATTGAAGATATTTAGTTCAATGGTTAGGTGCCCAAAGGAAAGTCGGAGTTGACCATTCCTACAATTTATGATAGCATTTGATGTTATTAAAAATGGACGACCTAATATCAAAGGAATCTGACCGTTAGAATTTGAGACAGGTGCAATCTCTGGGACTATGAAATCGATTGGGAAATAGAATTGCTCGATTTGTATCAAAACATCTTCAACTGTGCCCAATGGTTTTTTGACAGATCGATCAGCTAGTTGAATCGTGATGTTTGTAGGTTTTAATTCCCCTAGTCCAAGTTGACAGTACACAGTATAAGGCAAAAGATTCACACTTGCTCCAAGATCGAGTAAGGCATGACTAATGTGAGTGTTACCTATTTTACAGCCGATTGTAGGACAACCGGGGTCCTTATACTTGATTGGGGAGGGATTTGACATAACGGAGCTAGTGTTTGCAGTTAGAAATGCAGTCTTAGGAATTTTTAAGTACATAGGTCTTTCAGATATTTGGCATATTGAGGAATTTGCTCGATGGTATCAAGAAGTGGAATATTGATTCGAACTTGTTTAAAGATTTCAAGAATTTGGTCAAAATTAGCGGGTTTCTTCTTTTTGTTGAGTCTATGGGAAAATGGAGCAATGGGTTTATAGATTCGTTTGGAAGTTTTTTAATTCGAAGAAGAAGGTGTTATACTAGAGGGTGAAGATAAGGGTGCTGAAATGTTGGGGTTGCCAACATCAGAAAGCGAAGAGTGGTCAGGATTGTCGACCTTGGATGAAGAATTAGAGTTGTTTGGATTGACAACAGTGGGTGTTGACTGAGTTTTAGAATTTTGAACAAAGGAAGACTTAAGAAGGACGTCGGGGTTGCCGACATGGTTGTCCACCTTATTTCCAGACCTTAATGTGGTGACAGCATTAACCGGATTTACATCTTCGTCCTCACAAAGATTTACTCCTCGAGAGTCATACTTTGGATTCACTTCGGTTTGACTAGGCAATTTACGAGTTATACTTTGGATTCACTTCAGTTTGACTAGGCAATTTACCTTTCTCATTGATTTTCATGAGATCCTTCATCATTATCAATATTTGTTCATTATGTTTGGTGATTTGCTCAATTCTTGCATCTTGGTTAGTGATTTGTTCATTTTGTTTAGAGAGTTGCTTTTCCATTCGAGCAATTTCTTGTGAAGGCTGAGAAGGTTGGGTTGATGGATTGAAATTAGGATGTCTGTATGGTTGATTCGAAGGTTTTGTTTGAGGAGTTGGTTGCGAATTTTGAGCATTAAATGTTGGGGCTCGATAATTCGGATTTGGTATCACCGGATATATATGCAATGGATTAGCCACATTGTTAGGATTTGACCATGAAAACTTTAGATGATGCTTCCAGTTAGGGTTGTATGTGGACGAATAAGGATTGGTTTGAGCTATAGCATTGATTTGGTCTTGTGTGTAGTAATGGGGTAGTCCTTCTCCTTCTTGAGGAATTTGGGCATCTATCGAAAGATGTAATGGGTCAATGGCATGTACTCCTCTGTTTGGAGTACGAATTGGAAAACGAATTGTTTCCCATTGCATATCCTTTTTCGAATACTCTTCTAAAAATTCCCAAGCTTCCTCGTCTGTTTTTGCCATGAATTCTCCTCTGCACATTGATTCGAGTTGGGATCTTGTTTGATAGTTAAGCCCTTCATAAACGATTTGGCACAAAACGTGTATAGGGATTGCATGATGTGGGCAACTATATAACAATTGATTGAACCTTTCAAAATATTTTGAAAAGTTTCTCCTTCATTTTGAGAGAATTGGTTGATTTCAGTTCGAATTTTAAGAGTTTTGTGGAATGGAAAAAACTTCTTTAAAAATATAGTAACGAAATCGTCCCAACTTTTAATTGAATTTTTAGGAAGAGAATTAAGCCATCTTTTTGCATTTTCTAGAAGTGCAAATGGAATAAGCCTTAGCCTGATGGATTCATTAGAAAGTTGTTGCATTTTAGTTGTAGAAGCGTATAATTAAAATTCACTAAGAAATTCATATGCATTTTCAGACCCAGTGAATTTTGGTACCCCTTGGATAAAAGTATGTTTTAGCTCAAAATTATTTACTTCGGCAGTGGAAATGAAATAACCGAAGGTTGAACAGTCCATGTTGGATAGCATCGGTCTCTAAGGGATAATGGTTGGTTCTCATGAAATCCATTATTTCCAACATGTGATTTAGGTGATAATTTTGGTGAATTGTGGTGTGAACTGTGTTGTGAACCGTGATTGCTCATATTTGTTTGATTTGAAATTTCCGTCGATTTGTTTAATGAGATATTTTGGCTTTCTAAATGGTTAAAATTATTTCTTGCTCAAAAGCGCATAAACAAATCAAGGTGTAATAGCCAAAAGTAGATTTATAACAGTTTTTAGTTGGGCACTTGTAGAGTAAAAAAATACTTACACAGGGGTATGGCTGTCCGTCCAGTGCAACTGAGCAGTGCTAGTCATTCAAACTCCACATTTTACAGTTGCTATGTTGTTGCTACCTATCAGATATCTAATAGCTGATATCCTTAGAAAAAAATGAAACTGCAACCGTGTGTCGTTGATGCAATTGAAGTACTGCCAACAAAGCGTGAAGCAAGTGAAAAAAACAAAACGCACAGCAAGTAATGCTTAGAAAAATACGTACAGCAAATGATGTGGATGATGTAGTGAAAAAATGTCTTATTTAAAGGAAAACCAACGTATGTAACTAATGGGAGTTTGAGGGCATGAAGTGGCAACTAGCACATGCACACTAACGTGTGCACACTAACGTATGCTGGAAATAGAGAAATTAAATGAACAAGTGTGAATGCTTGTGCTAAACAGAAACTAAATGAACAAGTGTGAAAATATGCAGATCATGATTCGAAAATGTGAGAACATGAAAACTGGTTGCGTGAAAAATGGTTGGACATTGGACACGTATGTGCAAAATATAACGTGAGATACTAAAATAAGAGTAATGTGAGTTGCGTATGTGAAATGCAACTGACTGATATGCAACGAACGTAAGGAATCGAAACAGCAAAAATATGCAGCAAAAGAAAAAAAATTGATAACTAATGCAAAAATGATAAATTAACACGAACAGACTTAAAAAAAGAAAAATCGAAAATTTCAAAATAGCAATTCCCAGGCAACGGCGCCAAAAACTTGTTGCGACTTTTCTATTGATTAGAAAAGCATAAATTTTAATTAATTCTGCAAGCGCACAAGCGTGTAGTATGCAGGTCGAACACAGGGAATTGTGTTTTAAAATATTTGAAATCCCTATTTAAATCTTAGGCGTGTTAGACAAATTCGATGGAGGATCTTAAACAAGAAATAAAAACAATAATATACTCCAAATTGATTTCGAATCTAATCAAAATTGCAATTAAAATATAAAATTGTAGAAATCAGAGCAGAAAATAAAAGTGCTTAAAAGAAAATAATAGAGCAAACAACTGAAATAAAATGAACTGAATTTATTAACTAACTGAAAAGAGTGCAGAAGATAACTAAGAATAAGAATAAATAAATTGCCAAATCTAATTAACAATCCTACGTATTCTGTTCGAAACAAAAACACTGCTGAAAATAAAATTAAACTAGAAGAAGAGTGATGGGGTAAGAGATGATTTTCCATATGCATTGCTCTCTCTATTTAAAGACTTCGGCCTCCACAAATAACCTTACTATTTAGGTCCATGTGCTTGAATTTGGAGAAAAATAAGGCCACATCACTTTGAATTGGTCTTTGCTTTGTTATTTGATTAACAAGTGGCCTTGCTTTGAGAGATTTTCAGGCTAATCTTTGAAAGTGTATTTTCAATATTTGCATTTGCCTTCTTGCATGAATAGTACATATGTTGGTGAAGTGAGATGCATTTCTTCATGAACGATATGTACTTTCTCTTTGAATTATTCGGTGCTCAAAATGTTGCACTCTTTTTTTTGCATGCCATTTGAACCATTGGACGGCACAACCGATTAATTTCAACGTTGCACTTCGGAATCTATATTCTAAAAAACCACAACAAAATACCTGTACAATACCTCTTTATTAAAATAAAAATATATGAAACAAACGGTTTAAAATGCAGAAAAATATGTTCATCAATCGCACCAATAATTGACGCACCTGGCATTACCCATTCGCTTCCCCCTTCGAAGAAGCAAAAAACCTTAGCCTATAAATTGAAAAAAAAAAGTGGGCAGGACTTCTAAAGTTACAATCACTTCAGCTGAGAAAAAGTCATCTCCCCAACATCTAGAGGGTTCACTAAAAGGTCTTTCAGACCTGACCATCCCCGATGACCTACTAAATTACGGTTTCAATGGAGATATGGGACTTAATTCGCCCGCGAGAGGCGATGTAGCCGATTCGGCTTGTCAATACGGAGAGACAACCCCAATAAGTAAAGCAAAAGAAACTGATCCGTCGGGGGAAGACACTAGGACACAGAGGAACACTTACACTTCACCCTACACTTAAATTTTAGCCATCATATTATTCCCGCTAATTCATCCTCACTTGATTTCTGTGTAGGCGATATGGAGCACATTCACGGATTTGACCGCCCTCGCGGGTCTTCTATCTTGCACCACTCTAGCCGGGATTCAGGATCAGGTAGACGCCGAGAAAGAGATGAAAGCGACATAGGGACTACCGTCCTAGAGACTCATCGTCTTCTTAAAGAAAAACATACAACCATTCTTCATACTCTGACAAACCTCCCCCTCATTCAAAGCACTGTAGGGGAAAATCTGCATAGTGGGGATCTCAATCTGAAGTTCCCGATGACCAGCATTCCGACTCGTCTAGTACTAAGCAATCTTGTGAGCCCCATAAGTAGTTGGTGACTCCGGCTAAGCAAACTCCTCCAATGTCTGCACATGATCCGTCAATAGACGAAAGATTAGCCGAGCTCAAAACCACATTTCCAAACATATGCTCTGACAGGCTGAAATTCCTTCCTGCGATTCACCCAATTCCAGGGCATGTCAAACAAAGCCATCGCCTGCAATAATGATGTCTATGTCCAACACGATGTGTTTGTTCATTTGGCAGAAAAAGTTTCAAAAGTATCTATGGAACATCAGCACAAGATTGATTGTCTGAAACTTGAAGCCATCCCTGATAAAGAAATTATTAAAGCCCAGTACATAGAGCTTTCCTTATACAAATCTCAACTTGACGCTACGCAACAAAATGCTAAAGATACAGCTGAGGCAGTCAGCCGTTTGGAAGCCATACATAAAAAGGAAATTGATGAGGCAGTCCAGCATAGTGGCGCTCTATCCTTAGAAAAAGACTCCATATAGAAAGAAAAGGATATCCTTGCTCAGCAAGTTAAAGAACTTGAGGAGCTGCTGCTTAAAGAGAAAGAAGAAAATATCGCTGCATAAGAAGAGTCACAGCGATATTGTGATGAGGTCGTCGCAACACGACTCTTAAAGACGAAGCTCGACGAGGAACTTTCTAAAGTTGAAGCATTAAAGAACGTAGCCCGTAAGGAGGGCAAACGAATGGCGTCGACAGAAATCGATTCTCGTCTCGAGGCAGTTGCTGAAGCCGGTAGAGAATAAATTAAATGTTTATTTGATCCGCTAATTGCTGAATACAACGCTCGAGTTCTCGTGCATCGAGATCTATCTTTTCCGGGCGAGGGTTACCGCGAATCATTAGCCGAAGCATGGGATACTCTGACAAAAATTAAACGAATGGAGCTGGGCACTGAAGAGGTTGATAAGGATTCTCTTGTGAAGGAAGTGCTTTGACAAAACGGTCCTTTTGACTTATTTGCAGCCAAAGTTCTCTATGGAAGAGATTGCTCCTCATCAAAAGGGAAGGACGACATTGCTGGCTCATCCAGAACTGAGTCTCTAGTCCCACCTTCCGCCCAGCTGGTTGGTTGCCCACCATTCGATCCTTTCGAACAGCATGCTGGCTATAACACAGAGAAACCCGGGCTTGGTGTTCACGTTCTTTCCCCTATTCCAAAGGGTGAGACTCCTAAAACTGCTGAAAATCGGAAGCTGGTATGTAATTTTTCTTTCTATGGTTGAAAGAACCATCGCTTTAGACGAATAATAAATGTATTGTAACATTTGTCTTTTATGACTCCGTGTAGGTCATTCTGATCCCATACTAACTCCAAGGAGCTATGTTGCCACGGAGAAGGAAGAGAAATTAGGAAAGGCATCTCACACTGGGAACACTCCCAGACCCGATGCTCAAATGATCGGGGAGCTCGATGAGGACAAACTTGAGAATCCCTCACCAACAGAAGAACACGACGAGGTTGAAATCATGGGCGCCTCTAAACACACTTCGAAACTGAGCATGGAGGAGTAAATCATGGAAGAGGGGAAGAAGAAAGCTGAAATTAAGGCTGAGCCTCAGATGGTAGAACTTGATGATCCTCTGAACAGACCCCTAAAGGTCATCCTTCCCGGTGGGACCATGCCGCTGGAAGTTTCTCCTCCTTCTCAGGGCACCACTTTACTAGGAAGCAAGGCGTCCAAGAGAAAAAGGCTTGGGTGAGGAGCCTTCGGAGAGGCCTAAGAAGGAGAAAAAATAAAAAAGGTAGCTATCCAACCGTGCCTCGTTCAGCCCGAATAAACTCGGATCATGTAGTTGTTTCTATTTATTTTATAGTCGTTGTGAATAATCTTTTGCTCCAAACTCCAGAAAAGATGGGACTTTATTTTGGATTAGCAAATAATTTTTTTTCCTTTGCCTTCCACGGTTCTCACTGTTTATCTTATTGCCTAACTCGTAGTCGAAATTGAAATCTTGCGGGTTACATAAGCTTCGGTTCACTTCCACATGACTTGGAAATTTTTTGAATCGTAAATATTCTAGTCCGCACTTTGAGGACTTAGAAGCTTTTAAGTCGTTTATACTCTAGTTTGCAATTCGGGGACTTAGAGATTCTAGTCAGTGCTCCGGGGACATAGAGATTTTTAAGTTGTTTATACTCTAGTCCGCACTTCGGGGACTCAGAGTACTCTGGTCTACGCTTTGGGGACCTAGAGATTTTTATATCATTTATACTCTAGTCCGCACTCTGGGGACTCAGAGTACTCTAGTCCACACTCCGGGGACTTAGATATTGTTGAATCGTTTATACCCTAGTCCACACTCAAGGTACTCAGAGTACTCTAGTCTACGCTCTGGGGACTTAGAGATTTTTGAATCGTTTATACTCTAGTCCGCACTCTGGCGACTCAGATACTCTAGCCTATGCTCTGGGGACATAGAAATTTTTGAATCATTTATACTTTAGTCCGCACTCCAGGGACTCAGAGCACTCTAGTCCGCACTCTTAGGACTTAGAGAATTTTTAAGTCGTTTATACTCTAGTCCGCACTCTAGAGGCTTGGAGTATTCTAGTCTGCACTCCGGGAACTTGGAGATTTTTAAGTCGTTTATACTCTAGTCCGCACTTTGGGGACTCAGAGTACTCTAGTCCACGCTCCGGGGACTTAGAGATTTTTGAATCATTTATACTCTAGTCTACACTCCGAGGACTCAGAGTATTCTAGTCTGTGCTACGGGAACCTAGAGATTTTTAAATCATTTATGCTCAAGCCCGCACTCCAGGGACTTAGAGTACTCTAGTCCACACTCTGGGGACATAGAGATTTTTTAAGTCATTTATAATCTAGTCCACACTCTGGATACTCAGAGTACTCTAGTCCGCACTCCGGAGACTTAGATATTTTTAAGTCGTTTATACTCTAGTCCGCACTCTGGGGACTCAGAGTACTCTGGTCCGTGCTCTGAAGACCTAGAGATTTTTAAATTGTTTATAATCTAGTCCACACTTCGGGGACTCAGAGTACTCTAGTCCACGCTTTGGGGACTTAGAGATTTTTGAATCGTTTATACTCTAGTCCGCACTTTGGGGACTTAGAGATTTTTATTTTATCGATTGACTTTTGATTTTTTGTGTGCGTTCATACGCCAAACAAAAAAATGTAATTTAATTTTTGCCATGGAATTATAACACACGGAACATCATCGGTTCATAGAAAAATGGCTTCAAGCCTTTATTGATCATCAAAAATAGGAACAAGTTGAATTGTCATATTACATGCTAAAAACAAAGAATAACAAAAGAAACATATATTGAAAAAAATGTCTACCAAAATGCAAAACAAATAGGCTAAGTGTAATAACGGCGCAAACGCTCGCTATTAGATGCTCGGGGGAGCGTCATGCCATTGACGGTCGCTAGCTTGAAAGTTTCTTCTCCAAGCTTCCGTTCGATGATGTATGGTCCTTCCCATGTGGGATTCATATGTGATGGGATCAAAAAACTCACTTCAAACGAGGTAACCCACATCAAAGATTCCCGGTCGAACTTTTCATTGTAATATCGAACGACTCGGTGTCTATATGCAGCCACCTTTAAATCAGCTTCTTTGCGTTTTTCGTCGACAAAGTCCAACGAATCCAGTAAGAGATCCTGATTCCTCTTAGGATCGTAATGAATTACCTGATGAGAAGGAACTTCAAGTTCCATGGGTATAATAGCTTCAGTGTCGTATGCTAAAGTGAATGGAGTATGGCCAGTCGTGGACTTATGGGTGGTTGTGTAAGCCAAGAGTGCTATTGGAAGTTCATCCACCAACTTGCCTCTAGCCTTCTCTAAACATTCCTTCAATATTGATTTGATTATTTTATTTACGACTTCAACTTGTCCATTGGCTTTAGGGTGAGCGACTGCCGCAAACCTTTTCTCAATGTCATATTTTTAGCAAAATTCTTTGAACTCCCTGCTTTCAAATTGAGTTTTGTTGTCCATAATGATAGTTCATGGAAGGCCAAAATGGCATATGATGTTTTGCACAACGAATTTAATGATCTTTTTGGTGGTGATTGTAGTTAAGGGCTCTGCTTCCGCCTACTTGGTAAAGTAATCGACCGCAACAATTGCATATTTTGCACCACCTCTGGAGATCGGCAAAGAGCCGAATATATCGATCCCTATATTGCAAATGACTAGGGACTAACCATTTGTGTGAGTTCCCTCAAGGGACCTCTTGGGATTTTCGCATACTTTTTACATTTGTCGCACCTTCTTACATAGTCTACGGCATCCCGATTCACGGTTGGCCAATAGTATCTATAGCGGAGGATCTTTTTTCGCTAATGTCTGCCCCTCCAGTATGGTCGCCACATTCTCCTTCATGAACCTCTTTCAAGACCCTCTTTATCTCTTCGTGGGCAATGCACCGAAGTAAGGGAACTGAGAATCCTTTCCGATACATTATTCTGTCCTGCATTATGTACGGCGAAACTTTACGAATGACTTGTCGTCTTTCGTTCCTTCTCTCAGGCAGAGTCCCATGTAATAAGTATTTTTTGAACGGGGTTATCCACGACTCCCTCTCAGTTTATGTTTCCAACATAAAAACTACTTCCATCTCGTTTATGCTCGGAGCATGTAAGATTTCGATGGGAACCAAGCCCATCGGCTGTGCATCACCAGTACTTGCGAATTTTGCCAATGAATCGGCTTCCCCATTTTGTTCACATGGGAGGTGTGAAATATCGTAATATTCAAGGTCTGCCAATGGCCCTTGAACCTGAGCAAGATATGGGGCAAGTCTCTGCCCTTTTGTTAGATAGTCTCGCAGCACTTGGTACACCACCAATTGTGAGTCACAAAAGATTTCAACCGATTTTACTCCAAGTTCCCTAGTAAGTTTTAGGCCAGCAATCAATGCTTCGTAACCAGCTTCATTATTCGTAGCTGGGAAATTGAGCATCAAAGCATAACAAATTGATTGGTTTTCGGGAGTTACAAGAATAACACCAGCCCCAGAACAACGGTCGTTGGATGCCACATCGACGTATAGTTTCCATGGAATGGGGGGATGACAACATCACTGCTTGGCTCGTCTGATATCGGGAATTCTGCAATGAAGTCCACTAGCGCCTGCCCTTGGATAGCCCTCCGTGGTAGGTAGGTACTATCAAATTGACTCAATTCAATGTTCCACTTTAACAACCTACCAGAAGTTTCTGGCATTGGAGCACCTGCCGCCAAGGTTGATCGGTATAAACACTGATCGGGTGTACCTGAAAATATGGACGAAGCTTGCATGATGCAATCACCAAACAGTAGGCTAGTTTCTCAATTTTACGATAATTTCTCTCTACCCATTAGACGTTTAATGACATAGTACACCGGCTTTTGAATTCGGTCCTCCTCGCGAACCAAGGCCATACTTATGGCATGCTAAGACACGGCCAAGTACACGTATAACACTTCATGGTCTACAGATAGAACCGGGGGACTTTCCAAATGTCTCACCAGAGCTCGGAACGCATTTTCATAGTCAGGCATCCATTCAAAATTACTCTTCCCTTTCTTTATCACATCAAAGAAGGGAATACACTTGTCAGTCGCTCTGGATATGAATCGACTCAACGCGGTGACCTTTCCATTCAGGCTTTGTACTTCATTTATAGTTCTGGATGCTTGTATGTCTCGAATAGCCTGAAACTTTTCGGGATTAGCTTCAATTCCCTATGCATTGACAATAAAACCCAAAAACTTTCCCGACGCAACACCAAAGGAATACTTTAGTGGATTGATTTTCATTCCGTAGTATCTAAGTATATCAAACATCTCTATTAAGTCTCAAATGTGGTCGTTTGACTGCTGTGATCTCAGAGCATGTCATCCATATAGACTTCCATTGTTCTACCATTTTGGTCTTTAAACATCTGGTTTACCAAGCACTGATAAGTCGCTACTGCATTCTTCAACCCAAAAGGCATCACCACATAATAATACAGTCCGACGTTCGTGATAGAACTAGTGTGTTCCTGATCTCGAATGTGCATCGGGATTTGATTGTATCTCGAATACGCATCCATTAATGACAATAACCCACGTTCAGCTGTTGAGTCCACCAACTAGTCAATTCAGGGTAAAGGGAAACTATTCTTAGGGCATGCTTTGTTCAGTGTGAATAATCAACACAGGTCCTCCATTTCGCTTTCGCTTTTCACACTAGTACATGATTAGAGACCCATTTTGGGTAGAGGGCATCGTGGACGAGCCTAATGGCTTTGAGTTTTTCCACTTCCTCTCTGAGAGCAACTAACCTCTCCGAGTCCATACCTCTCCTTTTTTGCTTCATCAACACGTAATTCGGGTCTATGTTCAATATATGACTCGCTATGGTGGGAGAAATTCCACACATAACAAAATGTGTCCAAGTGAAAACATCCAGATTCGCTCGAAGGAAATCAGCAAGATCCTCAGTCATCGAGAGGGTGAGTTGTGATCTAATCTTCAGCACCCATGATGGGTCATCATGGCTGACTAGAATGTCAATCGTCAATTCAACCAGTGCTGCTTTAGACTTCCTAGGTTCTTCATCACCGTCTCTCGGATCTATGTCTCTGTAGATCCGACTTTGCCGCCCTAGCCAAGACTCGGGCATTACTTGTCAATTTTGAGCAACGTGGACGCAGACAGAGTCGTCTGCAACCTCCCTTCTTTCTTCGCTGGACCTCTCTCAGCTTAGCCACATAACATCACGACTAGTCGCTTGATCGCTATGCACAACATCAACTCCTCTATCGGTCGAAAATTTCAATGTCAAACACCATGGGGCTAAAGCTGCCCTAAACTCCGCCAGGGCGGTCGGCCGAGAAAAACATTATACGAGGAATCAACATCCAAAACAATGAACGGTAGGATCCGTACCCTCATATGTTCGCCTTCTCCTAACTCAATCGGTAATTCAACAAAACATATCACATCAGTTACTACACCATTAAAACCATGAATTCGTGCTTTAGATGGTTTTAGATCTTTCGCCTCCATCTTTATTTGGTCATACGTCTTTTTAAATATAATGTTGACAGAACTCCCACAATCAATCAATATCCTTCTCACAAATGCTAGGCCAATCGTGGTCGAGATGACCATTGGGTTAATGGTAGGTGCCTCCACCTGAATGACAACTCTACTTATGAACACTATATCATCCATCATCATTCGTTGTTGTTTCGTTGGAGTCCCGTCTTCCAAGTTCGAGCACCATTCAAAGTCCTCATATTTCAGGTATTAGCATAGCATTCCATTTCTTGCCAACTCTTGTCTGCTGGATGAGGCTCACCGACTATCGTATTTATGATTATTCTACCTACGGACTAAGCAGGATCCTCAGGATGACGTGGAGCCTGCCCGCGACCGGGGTCGGACGTTCCTTGTCTGCCTCTATACGGATTCTTAAAAAACTATTGTAACTTCTTTTGCCGAATCAGTTTTTCCATAGCATCGTGAAGGTGTCTACACTCCTCAGTGTTGTGCCCGTAGGTCTCGTGAAACTGGTAGTACTTCCCAGTCTGTTTTGTTCCTCAGTGGATTCTTTTGGGCATGGCTTTCGGTATTTGAAAGGTGTTACAAGTTGACAAATAAATATTCTCTAAAGAAGTGTTCAGAGGAGTGTATTCATTGTAGGTCGGGATCATTGGCTTCCACTTTCCGGCTTCCTTCTTTCTTTCGGGATTTCCCCCTTCGGATGCTTAAGACTACTCGGGCTTGTTTTGAACATTAACCTGGACCTTTCCAGAATTATCGCTAGCTTGTTTTATCGCAATGTTGCTTTCCACCGTCTCTTTGCCAGGCCTAGGCGCACCGCCTTGCCTCGTACACCTGGCTTCCTCCCTTCTCATGAACTGGTGGGCCTTTGAATAAAAACATTCCAGGGTAGCCGAAGGTTTTCCTCCCAGCCAATCACCAAACTTCGAGTCTGGATCTACCTCCCCTCGCATCATGGCCATGAGAATAGCGTGGTCATTCGAGTTGCTAACTTCAGTAGCAGCGACGTGAAATCTTTGCAAATATTCCTGTATGGACTCCCCTAGAGCCTAGATTACTCTAGATGAAGACATCATGTCCTTGGGCGAGTGGTATGGATTCTGAATTGCTCCACAAGTTTCGTTGCTAACTCATCAAATTTGGAGATAGATCATGGAGGAAGTCTAGTGAACCACATGGTAGCGATTCCAGATAGGGTTATTGGGAAACATCTTTATTTGGTCGCATCATTTGTGCTTGCTGAGTCCATCATCCATTCGTATCTCATTACATGCTGTCGGGGATTAGTCTTTCCCTCATAGGCTGGAATAGTCAGCATACTGAACTTCCGGGGGTATTCAGCCTGTAGGATAGCATATGTCAATGGAGTATGACTTCTATCTATTCCCCAATCATCGTTGGATAAGCCTTGATTTTCCCTCATCAGTTGTCTGACCATGACTGACAAGTTTGGGGTCTGGATGGGAGGTGGCAAGTTGGACTCCGTCCTGCGTGTCTGTCCCGGTTGGTGCCTCCTTAATGGTGATCTCCAAAATGAGTGTCTTGAGGACCTACTTCATTGCATCCCTGGTGAGCCAGTCGGTCAGCTTCCACTCACGCTCCAGATCCTAAGTTTCCCATTCCAACTTGAGAGCGGTTTCTTAGGTGCAAGTGAGGCGCCACGACTCCAGGTAGGGAACCTGGACCATTTCTGTTGGATTGATCTACTACACATGGTTGTGATGTTTCAATTCTATGGCATCTACGCTTGGGATGTTCATCAAACGAGGCGGAGCTGTCAGACGATGAGTAGGTAGTTTTTTATTAGCTTGAATCTGCAAATTGAGTTGTCTCCTGCTTTCTCATTAGCTCATTGAACTCTGTTCTAGTGACGACTTATGTTTGGTTTAGGACGGTGGAGGTCCCTGCACCTAGATTAGCTTATTGATTGTTGGGTCCTACTTGTTAGACACTAGCGGTCTCGTTGACATCAGCATTGTGGGAGGCTGATCTGGTACGTGGTCTTCCCATTGTAGAGTTATCGGTTGAAACTCAGAGTAGAATCTATGAACTTCTTGTGAATGAACTCGGATCTTCTTTCTGGGATTTCTTCAATCCAGTAGCGAAAACGTAGATCCTAATAACCTGAGAATGTTGTTCTCAATGAAATCACCAAAGTTGGTCAATAACACTCAAGAAATGATTTGTGTAGAGATATTAATGAAGATAATAAATTAAAATAGAGGAATATATGCAAAACTAACTGTAGAAACAAGAACACTAGAATTATAATGGTTCGGCGTAACTGCCTATGTCCACTGTTTATGTAATCTATATTGCTTTTCTCAACCACTTGAGCAAAAATACAACCCATAAACCCAATAACTCGAATACAAGTTTGAACTGAAAGAAGCGAGTACCAAAAGTGGCAGAGTATCCCTTAAGTTCCCAAAAAAGTCCCTTTTCACCGCACCCCTGGCCCTCTATTTATAGACAAAAACAGGCTGGTTCTTCTGCTTAGGCCCATGACCAAGAGGACTCAGCCAATATGCGGTAATCCCAAGTTGGCCGGTCCAGGGGTGCCGAACGACTCTTGGTCGGTTGAGAAATGCCAAACCAGTGCAGGTTATTGGTGGATGTCTAGCAAATGACTCGAAGCAAGCTTTCACAAGACCGGGATAACTTTCAATGAGTCTCGAAGCAGAACAATGCCGAACTCCTCACTCCGTCGTTGACTGCAAGAGTAGGCTATCTACCTCACCTTGCAACGAACCACTTTGCCTCCACAAACTGGCCGAGGCGCTTTGAACCAAACTTTCCAGGACTGAACGAGAAATGTAAAGCTACCTTGACCGAACGAGGCGTGTCAAACAATTCAGACCGAGCGGCATCTGCTAAGCACCTAGACCGAGCCATCTTGTTTTCCCATTTTCGATCGAGCGACATGCATGGAGTTCCTACCATCACCTTTCCCCGGCCGAGTGACACATGCCAGCTCACAAAATCGAATGATGCACGTCCCTCCTTCCTCGGCCGAACCATGCATACGAGACGACCTGTATATATAGGCCGAACCACTCAGATTGAACCAATTCCATATATTTCCAACCTCTCACTGGCCTAAGTCTGGTCTCAGTTCAATCAAAGACTCTATAATTATCATCTTGAAGCCGGGCCAAGCAACCGGGTAACAATTACTCAAAAGGGTACGGAACTACGGGCCTTTACATTTGGTATCAGAGTTGAAGGTTAAGTGAGAACCTTGGCTCTGGTGGGGATTACTCATTAGAGCTGGAGTCCGTAGTATTCTAGGATGAGTTGAGCGTAATAATAGTTATGAGCACGTATTTGTTAGTGAATATAAATTGTTTCATATTGTGTTGATTTATTGGTTGAGTGGCATATAAATTCTAATGGAGTATGGGATGCCGCTAATTCGATATGAGTTTCTAAACACTTGAGTAGAGTAATTCTACATAATATGGTTTTGAAGTCGGCAAAAGAAATAATTTTACCTAAAACATGTTTTATGTAAAAGGAATAATTTTCTAAAATTATTATGGTATATTTGGAGTGTTCGAATGATAATATTATAATCAAAACAAGATTAAAAAATCAGGAGTTGATTATATATAACCAATGGAAATTGTATAAGTATGGGTTATACGATTGAATAAAAACTAAGACTTGATTAAAACCAGAGTTTGAGAAAAAAAATCCCAGGGATTTTTGGAAGTATTTTCCAAAGTATTTTGAAATAAATAATAGTAATATTATTTTGGAGATATTTTTGAAAGAAAATTATTTTAAATGGATTTGGAAGGGATATAGCATTGAACTCACTACAGCCGTAGGAAAATAATTCTGATGATGATCGCGTCATCATCGGTGTCATTTTTTAGTTTTTAAGTAGCAAATTTCTACCATAGTAAATTGATATGGAGATTTTTCGATGAAAACAAGTGATAGTTTTGGATAAAATCAGGTTGATTTTGAAATTCAAAGAAAGTGGTTTGTTAAACCAAAAAGGGCGTATATATATGTATTTGATTTCAAAGTGATTTGTAATATATACCGAGTATTCGAATTTTGGAATTTAATTGAAATATTGTGGAAAAACATTTGAAATAAGCTTTTGGACTTATAAAACGAGAATGAGTTTAATAAAGAAGGAAAGTATGGAATTGGGGTTTTGGAAAAATAAATGTTAAGCTTAAGAGAGTTAAAATGGAATTGTGTGAATTGAATTTAACTTAAGGAAAGTTAATAAATTTAGTTAGGAATTGAGATAATAAATTGCTATGTAAATATTAATAAGGAAGTGGAAAAAAATTAGAAATGGGAACTGAATCCATACTTATTTAAATTGAAGTGATTAAAATAAAATGGTTTGGGATGAAATTAATTTGAGTATGAATAAATCAAGTTTGGTTTTGGAACATTTGTAAAGAGAAATTGAAATTTAAATAAAAAATGAAGTGGATTTGAATTGAATTAAGTATGAAAATGTGAATTATAAAGTGACTAGTTATAGAATTTAAGTTGAATTTGGATTGAATTGAAATAAAAATGAATTGAGTTATAGATGATTTTGAATGAAATAAATAAACTTCAATAGCTATAAAAATTGAAAATAATTGATAAAAATATAATTGGCTATAAATAGATGTATAATCTCAAGTAAAAATAAAATGTGAATATATCAGAATATAGAATTAATAGAAATGTGAAAAATAAGTTGTATGACTTATAAAATTTAAAATTGGAATAGATAAGCAAAATAAAAAGAGTTTGATATTTTGGAAATGAAATAAAAATCCAAACTTTAATTATACAATAAGTTTAAACTCAAGTAAATTAATTGAAGTGATTTTTGAAATAAAAATCAGATATTGAATTATAAAGTGGAAATGAATGAATTAATAATTAATTAGTTAATTGGATATAAAATGGATATTAACTGGGTTGAATAACGTTAGATTGTGAGTTAAAAATGGGTATTGGAGAAAGAACTTGGGTTGTAAATAAAATTCGACTTAGATGGTAAGCGAATTGAATAAAATTGGAAATGTGTCGAGTAAAATGGAAATAGTTTGAAATGGTGATAACGCAAGTTATAAATAAATTCAATCGAAGTGTAAATAAATTGATATGACTTGGGATATTAATTAAAATGAATTTAAGTATGGAATTGAATTTGAAGTGGAATAAATGAATGAACTAATTAAATAAATTAGTAAGTAGATGAAATTTTATTGAATAAAAAAAAATCAACTCAAAAATTTGTGAATGAAAAGAAAGTCGGTTGGAATAAAAATGAAGTAAGTCATAAAGTTGAATTAATTGGAAATGAGGTGAATTGACTTAAGTTAATAATCTTTCATAGAAGTTTTTCTTTAATAAAATCTATGAAATGGCTAATTAATAAATTCAAAATGGAACAAAATTAAATATAAATTGATTTGAAATCATTAAAATGGTTATAAGCTAAAATGATTATTCTATTAAAAGAATATCGCCAAATTTTCATAGAAAATTGGTCGTTTGACTTAAACAAAAGTAAATTAAATTATAAGAATGAATGGAAAGTGAATAAATTAATTTTTAATCCACTTGGAATGAATATTAATTTGTTTAGTACAAATGTGAATCGAATGTAAGCAAATTGGGTTGTAAATCATTTCAGACTGAATGAAATAGTATATGGATTGATTGAAAGCAATTAAATTAGTATCCGAACCTTATAAATTGCTTATAATATATGTTTAGAATGCTAGTTTATGAAACTCATCTGTTTACACTAGTTAAATAATGAAGTGTCATGGAATTTCGTGTATTTGTTACTTACGTGTTTAAATTGAGTAAGTACAGGAAAACCTGAAGCTGTTTTGCTTGACTTTGATTGCGCAAATTGCAAACTAAGATAGTCGCTTGCTTAAAAACGCTAAAATAAGGTACGTTTTCGGATTAAATACTGCGAAAATATAAAGTATTGACATATATTTTGTTTTCTGACCGTGTGGGTCAATGTATATATATATTTATCTCTCTTGTTATATTGCAAAATGCTCACCGTACAAGGGAGACTCTGCCAAAAAAATTTGAAAATTTAGGGTGTTAGAAAAAAATTTGGAAAATTTTTGTTGATGACAATTTGATTTCAAATTGAAATTTGAATAAAGGATTCTGGAATTAGAATTAATAACTAATTGCTTTGGATAAAGGAAAAAGATTAGAAAAGTGAAATTATCGAATTTTCACAAAGTGGGTTTTAATAAGTTAATGGGTTTAGAGCGTTTTTCCTACCTTAGCAATTTTGAGGATGAAATTATTTTAAGGAAGGAGGAATGTAATGACCCAGATTTTTCAACATTTGATTTGAAATATTTAAATGGTTTTAAATATTTAATTTGGATTATAGATTGATTTTGAATATGAAAATTTAGTTTTCGTTTATAAAATAAATTCATTAAGTATAATGATTTATTGGATAATTAAATTATCGAATTTGATAATGGAATATTAGTTAAATTATTGTATCTTAAGTTTTAAGCTCGATAAAAATAATTTAAAGGCTTATAAAATTTATATTAATAATAATGAAGATAATAAAAGTTTAAAAATTGAATTTAAAAGTGATCTGTTCAACCTTAAAAATATTTTGTCCAAATTGACATTTAAAAATAGCGATCCGAGATATAGTCTCGAATTTCGACGATACCAGTTCCATTAGATCCGTAATATTGTATTATTATTGAATTCAAATTTCGTAGCTTTTGGAGTTATCGTTTAGCCGTACGAGATATAAGTGTGCTGAAATTTATATCGAAAATTTAATATAATAATTAAGTTCAAAAAGCTATCTTCTTCATATGATCGAATTAGGACTCGAAACCTTTTCCATTGCATCCGGAATAAGGGTGTAACATTATGAATGCCTAGCGGCACTCCTCGATAGAAGATCGAGAATTTAAGTTGCATTTAACAAGATATTTTATAATTAATTGATATTATAAATTGGATAAGTAAATCACGTCATTCCATCCTTTCAGCCCCTACCGTGTTCTTTACGTTTCCCTCGACCTTAAATCACTTCTTCCCCCTCTCTGTTCGAAATCAATCCGAGCCTCTCTGCAAACATTTCAAAATCAATCCTCACGAAAAAAAGCAGCAGAGCAGTCTCCTCAATTTTAAAATCAAGGATCAAATCGACTTCGCCTTCATTGTTAAATCACGAACAATCTTCTTCCACTTCAAAATAAATTCGTGACTTTGTTGCATCGTCCTGTTCGAACTCGAGTGAGGAAATTGAAGTTGTGTCAAGAGGATGGTGCGTGCATAGTAGAGGAGGTAGGATGGCGTGCAAGGGTTGGCGTGTGGTCTTGATTAGCCACGAGGGTGGAGGTCGTCTCGTGAGAGGCTGCATGTGATTGCTGAGAGGATGGGCGATGCGGCAGGATTAGGGGCCGCGATGTTTGGCCAAAGTCATACACGAGGGTGAAATGGGGATGGTTGCGATCTGGCGGCAGGCGTGGAGGGGTTCGACTGCGTGGCAAACTTGCAGTGAGGATGGATGGGCTGAGTTGCGAGCACGGAGAAGATAGGCGGAGTGCGCACGAGTGTCTTGATCTGGATGGCGATGAAGCGGGAAGATAATTAGGATTTGCTAACGATGCATTGGAAGGTAATTAACCAAGTAAATTAAAATTTTAACTGTTATTTAATAACTTTAGTTAAGTTTTATCGATGTTGATAAAATTGTATAACTTTTATACGAGGTCCAAATGAATAAAACAAGTCGAGATTGGGAAGGATTGCGATAGAAAATCAAAGGTGAGAAAATTTCTCACCCATATGGATTATTAGATTTATTTTTATAAAAATACTTAAAAATAAATAATTGATGGTTGGTTAATTTATTAATTACTATCCGTTGAATAGTATATTTTATATATAGTGGTATATATATTAGTATTTGGAGTGATATTCCTGCATATTATAGCGGATGAGACCCTATGCGTTCCGCATAATAGTGGATGAGCATATATACCGTGATATCCCCCTCGAAGTGGGATTGGTATTTGTATGTTGTATTAACATCCGTGGGTGCAGGAAGATAGGTTGGAGGGATCCAATTGGATTCCTCAAATATATTGATTATTTTTCATATATAGTGATATATGAATTGTGTGAAATAATATAGTATAGATTATTGTAGTGATTGAATTTATTAGATGCTACAGTAGCACTGGCCTGAATGTTAATATTTTAAATACCATAAATATATTTTTAAAATGGAAGGAATTAAAGGGAATTTTTGATATAAAAAAATTATATTGGAATTGGGTTTATTTAAAAGAAATTGAATTAGAAAAAAATTTAATTTTCGGTTATACTTAACTATTATAAATTTTTAAATGGAGATTTTAAAAATGAATCATATAAGAGAATTTATATAATGATATCCTCGAAATATAATAAGAGTTGAAGTCGATATTAAAACATAGATTTGAAATTATAAATGGAATTATTAAGGTAATGGATTTATGAATGGAATTTTATAAACGAGGTTGTTTTTATAAAGCAAGAAAGACTCAAGGGAGTATAAAAATTTATAAACGATGTTATAAATAAGTTAAGCGATATCAGTGGATACATTGGAAAATAAATTTGTAGGGTGAATTTATATTAAAATATGGAACTATTGTAAGAAAATTGTAGACACTATTTTGTAAAGTAAAAATGGTTAAGGAAATCGAGATGGAAGTGATGTGATGTAAATCGGGAGGAATTCATAATTTGTGTTGGTTATTGATGTTTTACAAATATATTTTGAATCGTAGGAAGTTAAGTTGTGTCCAAAAGAAAATTTTATTATTTAAAACTAATTAGGATTCAAATACTTTGGTAAGTAGATTTCAAATACTAAGTATTTATTTTAATAAATTCTAACTTTTAAAATCAGCTTTGAAAATTATTCATTTAACTAAATATGATTTACTTATGTTTAAAAGTGTTTTCGATATTTTAAATAAGTACTTGAACATATTTGAAAAAATTATTAATCTTTCAAATAATTATTATATATAGAGAGAGATTTAAAGTAATTTAAAATTTTATTTCATAAATTCTCTCGAGGTTCCAAAAAGGGACTTATAAAAGGATACGATTTTGAGGAGAGAAAATTATTTGTGATTTCGGAGATTTTTGGAATAAGTTATGGAATAATTCTATGAAATGTTAATATTGAAAGGATTTTGGAAAATAAGACTTGTAATATTTTCCTAAGTATAGAAAATATAAATTTGGAAATATTTCTAGGTGTTGAGATGTTGGAAGTATCGTGTTACGGATTTAAGTATTTGAAAAATTGTTTTTCAAATGTTGGAAGGAATTGATATATCTTTTAAAGATATTTCGAACGTAAATATTATGAGAAAAATTTATAATAGGTCCAGATGATTGCTTGTGGATGTTTAATTGATGGTTAAATAACCGACTATCAATAATTAGCCAATTCCGTTAATCGTTTCGAAGAGACCGGGGTCGGATTTAATTATCTGAAAACCACTTTGATTCGGTTCGAACGTAATGAATGAATATCATGAAGATGATGAAGATGGTGATTCGGTTTGTCCAGACCCAGGGCAACTTATATAGACGAATGCTATCAGAACATCGTCATTGGAGGACGATGAGCATTCTAAGAGAAATCATTCCTTGAAAGGTAACGCTTAGCCATGAGCCTCATCAATCGGGAATGACTAAAATAGAGGAGGTGCAGCAAGGCTAAGTGGGTCATACCCAAGTAGGGTATGTTATCACCTTTCTAGATGTCCTCGGAAACGCATCAAGTCTGTATCGTCGGAGCTTGCAACAACATTAGATGATAAACAACACAACGGAAACAAAAGATGATAACATTGATATACAATATAGATATAATGACAGATACATCATGATACAACAACCCAACACCAACAGAGAATGTATACAACACAACACCACATATCGACATGAGAAAAGTCTTCAAGAGAATCCAATACTGCAACTCCAAACCAAAACTCCAAAGCCAAAGCTCTAAACTTCAATCTCGAACCACCATCAAGCTGAACCTGTAGCAAATGTGATCCCAAACGCGATTGCCAACCAAAAATTTCAAAGATCCAAAGACTGAAGAAGATCTTCAAATGCTATCAAACTAAAGATTTCGAAGGCTATCGAATCTACACCGACTATTTGAATATCTGAAAAACCCAACTCTAGACTTCCCGTGTGGAAAATTATGGCCTATTATTTATGGTTATAGTTGTGCATGGAAGGAGCGCTCGATGGTAAGGTTGGGATCACCTAGGGTGATAACATATTTAGTCTATCCAGGTTAGGGGTAGGCCGGTGTTTTGTAGTAGGGGATCCTAGCGTGGTTCTCGGGACATTGTTCTAGAGGTGTACTGTGATGGGTGGTACCCTAGTGGTCCAATCATTCAATGGAATCCATTCTCTAATAAGCGCTAGACGGTATTGATTGTGTCCAACTATGATGAAACGTGAGATGCAAGCATTTCGGCTATTTTCTATTTACTTGGTTTTGGACACTATTATGATATCAGATGATTTTGATAAAAGTATCTTGGTTATCGTAAGGTAAAAACCCGGCATGTTTATGTGTGGCGTGGTCTTACGAGAAATATTTGTTTTCAAAGGGATTTGAAAGTAATAATAATTCAAACTGAGTGTGTTTTCTCACGCAGGTTTTCCGGACTAACTCGGGTGTTATTTTATTATAATGCTCGGGTCTGATCGATTATTAGAGATTCAAGATTAAACACTATGGAGCTTAGGAGGCGAGCTGAAGGAGTAGAGACGTATCTCCGCACTTGATTATATTTCCGCTGTACAAGGACAAGTTATTAAACTATCCATATTGATTATTGCCTATTGTACTATGTTGGTTGTAAGTATATAGCAGTCACGGATTTCTTTATATTTGAATTATGTTGCTATATATTATATTTTACTCCGCTGCGATTGCGAGACTCTGTTGTTGTTATCTATGTTCTTCTACTACCTTTCTTCTTCTTACCCTAAAGATTTGTATTTCCATCCAATATGAGTTGAGCTGATATGAAATATGATCGACCCAAAAAGGGTACGGAACTGCGAGCCACTACATTTGAAAACATGAAAGATTTCACAAGATATGAAATCTTAAGTGTAAAACTAAACCAAAGAACTAGGATTAAGCTATTGTCTAGTATATTTTCAAAAGTTTGTACTTTGATAAGTTTGAGAAATTATGGCATAATTGAAATTTAGATTTAAGGAAAATTTGATTTTTCCCTCTATCATTTTGTTTTCATCTTATACACATATCCACCTTTCATTTTCTTTTCATTTCAAAACTTTATTTTCTTAATCTTCTTCCGACATTTCCTGTTTCTTTTAATATAAAAAATCAACTTTAATTCGAAAATCCAAATTCATCTTAAGCTTAAGAATTTAAAGGATTAAGCTTGGTTTAGCAATTTTAAATCATGTGCAAAAGTGAGCTACTCAAACTTGTTTAAATATTTTAATGAAATAAATATTGTGTGAAATTATTGGTTAGCTTAGTTATGTATTATACTTCATTTCCATGTGTATGTAATAAGTTAAAGATCATAGTTTGAGTAAGATTTGCTTTGAAATGGATAAACATGTTTACTAAACAAATTTTGTTCTCTACTTTTCAGAAACCACTTCTCCTCTTCATCTTTTAAAATCAATATCTCTCAAACCATTTAGAAATTTCACTTTCCCTTAATTATAAAGTTGTTCGTTTGATCTATAGTATATTCTAAAAATATTTTTCTGATTTTTAGATGAATATAATTTGAGAAAATTATAAAATAACAATGAGTGGTCAAATTTGCCAGTTTTTCGTCAATCACAAATCAACGAACGACCTTTATGTTCATGATCGTCATAGCAAATCATGGTTTTTAGTGATAGTTTCATGATTTCTAGTGTTGTGGTTTATTCGAATTGATAGTTGTTCAATCTTGTATTTAAAGTCAAATTTTGAAAAACTGGTGGTCGATAAAAGCCTCAGAGGGTACCGAGAAGAAGATTGGAGGGAGACGGACCTTTTCTATATTGGAGGCGAGGGCTTAAGTGGATCGGGTTATCGGGAGTGGATCAAACTAGGGTTTAAGGTATTATTTGGGGTGAGTTCATTCTTTCATTCATAGGTGGATTTGGGGAATACAGAGCTTCACATAGATCTTGTCGAATGTAGAGGGTTGCCAAGTAGTCTCACTTGCAAGGTCTCAAGGCTGGAAGGGGTCGAGACGATAGGGAAGGAGATGTTTTTAGTCACGACCTGATTTTTGTTACCTGTGTGGTCATCTCGGGTTGGATGGATGATGTGAGAAAGGGAGAGTTCAAAGCTCATATGACGAGGGCAAATGGGTCGAATCTGAGGTGACATGTCCGATGGTGGGTCGGCGAAGTGACGCAAGTCTTCGGTGAGCATGCATGTTGTGCACATTTGTGTTCATTCCAGGTTCTAAACTCGAAGTTTTTTGGTTTTAGTTTTGCCTGGAAGGGAAGAAGTAGGTAGTCCAGGGTGGGGTGTTGGGCCAGGTTGGGCCGCATGTTTTTGGTGTTTGTTAATTAATAAATAAAGATTTTATAAAATTTAAGTTTAAATTTAATTATGTTTAGGCTTTACTTTTAAGAATTATAACTCCTTCGTTTGGAATCCATTTGACATGCGATATCTGTACTAACTCATGGAGCACACCCAAAAATCATTTGACCCATTTGTTGTAGTGAAATTTAATCATAAATTAATACTAGCTATGTTTAATTGCGCTATTTAATAATTATAATATATCTCTGACATTTGTTTAGTAGAATAAAACACTGTTCTGCTATTTTGTTGGTATGGACATTTAGTTATATGTCGGTTGAATTATATTGAGTTGATATCCATCGATTGTTAATTATGAATTTCATTTACATATCTGTTTTTTGTGTAAATATCTAATTTATGAGTTAAATGTAGATATCAAGTATGGTGGCAGCTTATTTAAGTACCATTGAGATTGCTATTGGAAAAGTCATGGATTTGAAATCGATATAAGTTTTATAACAATTTAAAGTAAATTGTTATTTTATTTAATAATGTTTAATCGTTAACTTCATTGATGATTATTCAGGTTGATTTAATGTCATAAGGTGTCAAGTTGATTTCAATCTACAATGTTTAAAATTAATTTAAATCAATAATGTTTTAAAGTTAATTATTATTTTAAATAATACTGTTTAAGTTAATTATTATTTAAGTGAAAATGTTGAAGTTAATTATTATAATTAATAATGATTAAGCTAATTATCCTTTTAACCAATGATTTGTCTTAAGTTAATTGATCTTTAGATTAGTAATGTTTATCACTTAATTAATTATTTAAGCAAAGTTATTTAAGGTTAATTAGTTACTTTATTAATAAGTTTTAGATTAATTAGTTATTTTATTAAAGGTATTTAAAGCTGATTAATTATTTAATAATGATATTTAAACTTAATTAATCATTTATGCTGATTGTATTTAAAATTAATTAATTAATTTAATAATGGAGTTTTAGTTAATTTTATTAACTTAAGAACAACTTTAAATAATAATATTGTTTTATAAAAGGAGTTTAAAGCTAATAAGTTTGTTTTATGAAAGCGGTTTTACTTAGTAAAGAGAACTAAGTAAAAGAGTTTTTAATCGGGAAGAGACTTTGAAACTTGATAAGAGATGGGTTTTATAGAACCTTGTTTAGCTGAATTGTATATGGAACTTATGAATTCAAATATTATTTGCATAAAAGGTTTAGTTTGAATTTAAGACAAGCTTATGAATAAAGAAATAATCCCTCTTAATTATGGTGGTATGGAAACTCTCTTTCCATAATTAATGCCAATGGATAATTGATTTGGTTTATAGTAAACAATATTCTCAATGACATTTGTTTGACCCATTTAAGTCGATTTTGGAATAAGAAAATTTTCTTAACTTGTTTGTTAATATACTTACCGGTGAAATAAGTTTATGAATAATTTGATATATAATTTAAACGATTTAATTAGCGGAAGATTAATTGAATGAGGCTTAGTGGTTTCTATGGAAAATTACACCTATGATTGATGTGTGTTTATTTGATAGTTAAATAACCAACTATCAAAACCTTGAGCATTTTTAACATTGAAATATCCAGAGGAAACATGGGAATTAGAGAGTACGTGATACTACTATATGTATAGACTTGTTGCCTTCTTCTATGACAAATATTAAGGAGATCTGTCTACTTAAATGGCTAGGAGGTACTCTATGCCCTTATGCATTTGTCTGTTTATTTCCGAAAGAACCTAAGTTGAGTTGACCAAAAATTTATTGATTGTCGATTCAGACTAGCATTGGCTATGTTATCCGAAAACCACTTTGACCTAGCTTAAGCATTCGAATTGAAGGCATCTTAAAGATGATTGAATCGAAAATGGAGCTCTTTGAAGTGCAAGGGATACTTGTTACTAATTCTGAGTGTGATTCCAAAATGAATGCGGTAGAAGTTATGCCTTCGATTTGTTCTTATCCTGAACAACTTGTATGGATGAATGTTAGCATTACATTGATGCCCAAAAGGTTGGTTAGCATTCTAAATGGAAATTTCTAAGGGAGGAAAAAGGTAATTATGACCTCATAATCCTCACAACCCAGTAATGGCTAAAACAAGGGATATGTTTCAGTGCTATGTGGTTCGCTACTATTAGGAGCATCATTCCTCAATCTAAAATTAATAATTACAATTTTAGTTTGCATGCACAGGTGTGGCTAGTGTTTGGAATAGGTTTCCATAGTTGGTACCGTGGCGACCCTTAATTCGGAAGGTTTAAATCAACAATAATCCACACATGTTGGACTTAAACGATCCGGAACGTAGATAATCAATGGGATTAAATAAGAAAAATAAGAAGAGAAGAGGAAAACAAAATATAGAATCTCATAGTGGAAACGATAAAATATAATATTCAAATAAACATTTCGTAAAGTTGTTTACTATACATTCGATTATTATCTATACACATTTATCAGAGTTATAAATATACAATAAGGAGAAATAATCAATGCAGTAGAATAGCATGATACAAGGTATAATAATAATAGTAATACGCCAAAAATCTAACTTCGTCCTCCAAAGAATAGTCTTCGATACACTAAAAACTCAGAACCAACCCGAGCATAATGGAAAAAACAAAACATTCGAGTCAGGACTAAAATATTCTTATGTAAGCCAAATCAATATCACAAATATGAGTGCAATAACTTAAGAGATGTTACGGGATTTTCCATCTTCTAAGGATCCGTTAAACTATTTGTATATCATAGTATACGCTATAATAGATAATGTCAATCAGTAAATATTAAAATAGCGTTAAGGATTTACATTGATCCACCTTAACACATTTTACAGTTTTAAACCAAAGTCGTAATGGGTTCATACAGGGATAAATATGACAAGGCATGTAAGGCAATGCCCAAGGTAGGATTCTACTAGTTTACCCTTTCTGGCCGATCATAACACATCTGTGGCCGACCGCGACAATCAATCCGAACAAAAGGTGCACCCATCAAGTCAAAAAAATCACAATAGCAATATGAGTGATCAACATCGCTAGAGGTAGCTAACCTCATTGGCCAAACATTGGCTCATGTTTTAGTCATTTTAATTATGACACAAGCGTCAAGGCTATCCATCATCGTTCTCTTACTTCATTCCAGTAAACGTCGCCAATTCCACCACTACATTTTGGATATCATTCACCGTGTATACAGTTGTTAAAGTGATTTCAATATTGGCAGAGAGTATGCCAATAAAAGTCCCTAGCCTCTTGGAAAACCAAACGTCGTTTTACACATCAGTTGGTTCTTTTATATTTCGGAAACAACTAGTATTTGATATCGAAATATCATATTCACTTCAAAATCAAATCCACTTAGAAATATATTCGCTTTAAAATTCATATTTTACTTCGAAATGTCAATTCAATTCGATATATCGATTTCACTTCAAAATTAGATTCGAATTTCAACTTAGGTTACAACTTCACTTTAACCGAATTCCCATTTAAATCCAAGATTTAAATAGAAACATTTCACCCTTTGACCAGTTTGAATTTTTAGAAAATAATTTAAAAATAATTAAAAAGTTAAAGTAGTTTAGTAGAAAATAGTTTGAGTAATAAAATTGGTTCACACAGAAAAATAGTTTTGAAAATCAAATTAATTTGAATATTTAAAAGAATATAGATTTAAAACCACTTATGCTAAAAATATTCATTTAAAAATAGATTCAAAGTCAAACCGATTCACTTCCCAAATTTTCCAATTAAAATCAGTTCCAATTTCCATTTCGATTTAATCGATTCAATTCTGATTTCAAGTCGAATTTCACTTCGATTTCAAATCAATTCCAATTCCAAACTAATTTCAATTCCAATTCCAAATTAATTTCACTTTCAATTCCAAATTAATTTCACTTCCGGTTCCAAATTAATTTAAATTCCAATTTCAAATTAATTTCAATTCCAATTTCAAATTAGTTTCAATTCCAATTCCAAATTAATTTAAATTCCAATTTCAAATTAATTTCAATTCCAATTTCAAATTAAAACCATTTCGATTTTATATCAATTTGAGTTCGATTTCCAAAATACCGATTCAAAGCACTTAAATCAAATTTACCTTTATATTCAATTTAAAATTCAAATCTTCAAATATAGTTAGATTCCGAGCTTAATTTCGAAATGTTATTTTATACACCTTTTACTTAGAAAAATTCAAAGTTCGAGTAAAAGTTCAATCTTTTAAAACAAATCAATTTTCTAAAATTTACATCATATTTCGACTATAACTTAAAAAATCTTAACTTCGATTATTTAAAACATTCTTATTTCAAATTTAAATTTCAACATCCTGAGTTCCAATTCGAAAATAATTCAATTTCCATAAATTAGATTTTTTTTTTCTTAAAACCATCATTTAAATAATTTCAAATCAAAATTTTAAAACCATTTAATTTAAACGACCCAGTGCCCGTATATAATTCTCTGTCCTATGGCAAAGTGAATCAATTATTTCAATTTAATTTCAGGGATGGATATATATCATTTCAATCCAAATAAATGCATAGGTATATCATTTCAACTTATTCCTTAGTTTATTTGAAACAATTCAATTTACAGTTTAATAAAAAGGATGATAACATGATATATCAAAATAAATAAGCATCCAAATATCATCCAATAGCATGCATGACAAACAATCATCCAAACAGTCAATAAAATTCACAATAATTTAATAATTATCAATATCGAGTATTTTATAGGAAATTAAATTCTAGTTTAATTTAACTATCAATTCAAATCCTAACAATAAATTCAGATGTCAATTTATGTCAGTTAAACTTATCAAACAACAATCAATAAATTTCAATCACTTCATGATATTAATTTAGCTAACATAAATTTATTTCAGTCAATTATGAGCATATAAACACTCACCTGTTTAAATCAGAAAAATTCAAACTAGTCAAATCGATACGAATTCAGCTCCATGGCATAAAGCTTGTTGATATGGTGCCAACGAAATCTTCCTGCCCGAATTGGACCTCGTAAAGAACATTTATGATTTATTAAGATTGATATGATTAAAACTAAATATACTGATATACAACTAATAAAATTAACTAAAATTAACCTTAAACCATCTGTGTCAACAGTATATCGTGTGAACCCTTCTTCCACATTCGAGCTCGAATCCTCATTTTTATTTCCTCCCAACAGAAACTCGACTTCGTCTTCGGTCTATGCTTCTAGGTTCGAAAACGCGATCAAACCCTCAATCCGCAGCTACTTCGCTCGTCACCTTCGCCCAGATCGCTCCGCTGTGATTCCAATTAGTCGCCAACCGCGCCTACCATCACCTAACAATTCTATGCCACCACCAATTGCATGCAAATCGATGCACCCAGATCGAGAATCAAACAAATTGCCTCGCGATACTGGCCTTCCTTATGCGCACCGCAAGCATTTGTGACTCTCGATTGCGTTGATTTTTTCTTTTTTCGTGCGAGAGATTTTTTTTACCGATCTGTTGAATGAATTTTATTTCGTTCTTCTGATTTGAATCTAAAATTTGCAAATAAAGGGGAAAGGAGTGATATGTAGGGAAGGTAAGAAACATGGGTTTTTTTTGAATAAGTTTGGAATGAATTGCATAATTTTATATTATAAAGTATTAACCCAATAGCCACAAAAATTATGAACTTCAATAGACTCATGCCGCCTGTCATTCCAAATGTTTTACCCTCATTTCGAACACAATGGAACTAGTTTCGAAACTCGGTTCCATCGTATACGGAAGATAGCATTTCAAAGTCGATTATTTTGATCAAATTCAAAATTAAATTTCTACGTGTTTAAAGCTCACACGGCCAAACGACAAGTCTGATCGCTACGAAACTTGAAATCCTATAATAATTCACTATTACGGATCCAATGAAACTGGTTTCTTCGACATCCAAGAGAGTGACCAAAATGGCTATTTTTACTCATCAATTAATATATAAAATTTTCGAATTCTAATTATTCACATTTAAATCCTATTTTAAATGTTAACCATCTTCGTTCATATTTATATAAAATTTGAATCAATTTCTGATACCATATTTAATCCTATTACATCCATAATTCAATTATTCAAACAACCTCCTATATTAAATTTAAACAATTTAAATTATCCAATAAATTAATGTTAACGAATCATTATATTTTTACCATATTCGTCCAAAAATTCCATTATATTTAATAACTTACAATAGTCAAAAATACGAGTCGTTACATACTCTTCCACTCAAATCTTTTCGTCCTCGAAAAGGCGTTAAGTACGGAATCCAACATACAATAATTTTTTTTAAAAATAATTAACGTACAAACATAAATATCTTATTTGCAGAACTTTTACTATGCTTTTACCATGCCATTCCAATATCGGTTTTATGGAAAAATATAACTTATATATAAAACAAGCTATAGAATTTTTAAAACTTCTAAATTTTTCTAACTCCCGGATCTAAGGAAAATTTCGACAGAGTTTCCTTTGCGCGGCTCGACTGGAAAAAAATTACAATTCAATATATGTTACAAATATAACCAATATATATCAAATATACATCTCATCTCAATGATGAGGCATCCCCAAGGGCAAAAATATAAAATTGCAGTATGTAACCCAAGATACGCCCTTATTAATAATAATACGAGCGAGTTCGCTCGCATTAAGCAAACAAAGCATATAAATCCCCGTATATGCCCAAACTATCTTCGTATGAACCTATTTCAACTCAATTTGGAATGTTAGTCACTTATAAGAAGATGTAGAACATGCATAGGTTCAAATAAGTATAAAACATGCATTCTGAATCTAAATCTCAAGCACGAGCACCAATATGCAACCATACATCCATCATATGCACTCAAAATAATTAGAAAATGATTTACAACAGACAAATCATCCGACAAATCAATATTTATTTAATTCAATTCATAACTATCACAATTTTAATTTATACACTCTCATTCTTATTAACATTAAATTTTTATTAACATTTTGCTTACTCATTTTCCATTTATTCATAACATTGAATCGACCTATATTCAATCTCATTTGTTTCCAAATTATTTTTCATTCACTTAAATGTTATTAAGGTCACATCCAATTATTTCATTCAAACTATTCATATAATTAACTACACTAAAGAAGTTATTTAATTCCATACCACATGCTATATATTTAAAATTAATTCACATTCACTTGTTAATATTCATTCGTTAATCATATAATGGATTCATAATAAATTCTTTGCGTTCAATTGATTTACATTCAACTAATCTGGTTTCAGTCCATTTTCTTTCAATTATTATTTACTGCATTCACATTTGATTTATTACAATTAAATGTATTTACATTCAATCTATTTATTCCAATTATTTGCATTCGTTTCGTTCGTATTTAATTGGTTTACATTCCATTGAATTCTTTTAATTCATTAACATTTGTTATAAATTTATTGTATTCAATTTTATTCAATTCAATTTGCGAAATTCCAGTTGTTTCATTTTTGTTTAACCTATTTCGTATAAATTCATTGGTGAAACATTTATAAAATTATTCCACTTAAGCTTGCTTAACTTAAATTTTGTTTCCACTTAATTTATTCTCTCTCCTTTTTCGTTTTTTATACTAACATCATTTACAAATTATCAAAGTTTATTATAAATATTTTATACAACACAACTCACTTTTATTATTATTACTTCATATCTTAAGTCATTATTAATTCATCGATTCACTTCATTTATTCATCTTCATATTATTAATTTACCAAAGTAAATTTTATTTTTATAACTCAATTCATATTAATAACTTTCTCTTTTTTTCTTTCACAATTAATTCATTTACGTACTTTTAAGTCCACTTTAACTTATAAATTTTTTTCAATAACTTATTCCATACTATATTAGTTAACATTCAAATTTTTATTTAAACTACTCCACTTACAATTTGAATTTTCTTTATACAATTATTAATCAAATCCAATTGCTCATAATAATTTTTCTCTTAAATTCGTTTGTTTTTATTCAACTTCTTTTATAATTTAAATTACATTTTATTTTATAATTTAATTGTATCCATTTTATTGATTTATTTATAGCTTATGTGGAATTTCTTAACTCTACTAATTTATCTAGTTTCACTTAATATCCAATTCAATTTTATTTAATATTAAATTAAACTTCATTTTAATTTAATCCATCACTCATTTTATCAATCTTATACAAGTCAAATTTTCTTATCATTCACATTCAACAAAGTTAAATTTTTTTTTAGCTTAATATTCCCAAATTTATAAGTTATACAATTTAATCTTCCAAAATTCCAATTTATTATTTTATCTATTTCATTTCAAATACAATTCATTTTTATTTAAGCTTCTTGAGTTAAATGTATTTTATTTACTTCATTTCACTAGCTACATTTAATTTAACAGTGTTAAGAAAATTATTATTTTTGTATCTCAACTTCAAAATTCTTTGTTTGCTTAACCAAAATTTACCCTTTTAAATTTGGTTTATTTTCCTATTCAAATTAATAAGTCATAACTTATTTCTTTTTTATACTATTTTACATTTATAAGTCCAAAACTATTTCCATATATTTATTAAATCATACTTAAAAAAACGCAAAATCAAAACTTCTTTTAATAGAAAATAAATTTCTTTCGGTAGCAATTCTCACTTAGAAACTCGAAAATGGATACTGGCGACGCTGCAGTCATCCCCAAAATTATTTCCAAGCGACAAAGCGAGTTTAATACTTTTATTTGCTTAAAAATCCTTTCAAAATAAAATTTTCAACTCAAAACTCTTCCAAATAAAACTAATATTAATTTTGAAAGCATCAAAAGAACTTCGAAAACAAAAAGGTTTTAAGTTTTAAAATTCTCAATTTTTTTGAAAAAAAATAGTTTCTATACATAAGCTATATTATAAATATTGCTATACAAATTTTCTCACCTTATTACCAAAATATTTCATTAGTTTAAAACTTTGTCATTTTAATCCATTCTTATTTTAATTTTATTTCAATTCAATTTAATTATCAAATTCTTCCTAAGATAAATTCGTTAAGTATTTGTTTGTTTTTATAATTCAACAAATAATCGATGATAACTAAATATTATCATCCCCCAACAAATACAATTCATTAAAATTAATATAATTTAGGAAAATTTATTTCATTTACTCGATTTTAAAACAATGTTATGTCGACTTGCCTCGTTTAAGTGTTTAGAAACCTCTGTCGATAATACGCCATCTCGTAAATCGACCGAAATTCATCAAAAACTCAACGGATAAGTAAATACAATATAAAACATTTTATAATACTAACAAGTATGCTCTCTTATATATATATACGTCCAAACTGACTCATTCTATGGTATTACTACCCTATCTCTAATGAGTCACACCCCCACAAAGTCAAGGTTATCACTAAACATTCGCTCTGATACCAACTGTGATGACCCATATTTCGGAAGTTTTAAATCGACAATAATCCACGCAAGTCCGACTTAAGCAATCCGGAACGTAGATAATCAATGGGGTTAAGTAATAAAAATAAGAAAAGAAGAAGAAAACAAAACATAGAATCTCACAGCGGAAATGATAAAGTATAATAATCAAATAAACATTTCGTAAAGTTGTTTACTATACATTTAATTATTATCAATACACATTTATCAAATTATAAATATACAGCAAGGAGAATTAATCAATGTTATATAATAGCATGATACAGGGTATAATATTAGTAATATACCAAAACTCCATCTTCGTCCTCCAAAGAATAGTCTTCAATACACTGAAAAATCAGGACTGACCCAAGCGTAATGGAAAAAACAAAACATTCGAGTCAGGACTAAAATACTCTTATGTAAGTCAAATCAATATCACAAATATGAGTTCAATAACATAAAAGATGTTACGGGATTTTCCATCTCCTAAGGATCCGTTGAACTATTTATATATATAATAGTATATGCTATAATAGGTAATGTCTATCAGTAAAATAAATATTAAAATAGTGTTAAGGCTTTACGTTGATCCATCTTAACACATTTTACAGTTTTAAACCAGTCATAATGGGCTCGTATAGGGACAAATATGAAAAGGCACGTGAGGCAATGCCCAAGGTAGGATTCTACCCATTTACCCTTTCTGGTGGTCGTAACCCATCCATGGCCGACCACGACAAGCAATCCGAACAAAAGGTGCACCCATCGAGTAAAAAAAATCATAATAGTAATACGAGTGATCAACGTCTCTAGAGGTAGCTAACCTCATTGGCCAAACATAGGCTCCTGTTTTAGTCATTTTAATTATGACACAAGTGTCAAGGCTATCCATCATCATTCTCTTACTTCATTCCAGTAAACGTCACCAATTCAACCACTACATTCTGGAAATCATCCACCGCGTATGCAGTTGTCAAAGTGGTTCCAATATTGGCAGAGACTATGCCAATAAGAGGCCCCGGTCTCTTTAACAACCAAACGTCGTTTTATACACCGGTTGGTTCTTTTATATTCCGAAAACAAGTAGTATTTGATATCAAAATATCATATTCGCTTCAAAATCAAATCCATTTAGAACTATATTTGCTTCAAATTTTATATTTTACTTCGAAATTTCAATCCAATTCGATATATCGATTTCACTTCAAAATTTGATTCGAATTTCAATTTGGGTTACAACTTCACTTTAACCCAATTCGCATTTAAATCCAAGATTTAAATATAAACATTTCACCCTTTGACCAGATTGAATTTTCAGAAAATAGTTCAAAAATAATTAAATAGCTAAAATAGTTTAACAAAAAATAGTTTGAGTAATAAAATTGGTTCATATAGCAAAATAGTTTGGAAAAATAAAATAATTTGAATATTTGAAAAATATAGATTTAAACCATTGGTACTAAAAATATTCATTTAAAAATGGGTTCAAAGTCAAACCAGTTCACTTTCCATATTTTCCAATTCAAATCAGTTCCAATTCCATTTCGATTTAATCGATTGAATTCTGATTTCAAGTCGAATTTTACTTCGATTTCAAATCACTTCCATTTCCAGTTCCAAATTAATTTCAATTCCAATTCCAATTCCAAATTAATTTCACTTCTAATTCCAAATTAGTTTCACTTCCAATTCCAAATTAATTTAAATTTCAATTTAAAATTACTTTCAATTCCAATTTCAAATTAGTTTCAATTCCAATTCCAGATTAGTTTCAATTCCAATTTCAAATTAATTTCAATTCCACTTTCATATTAAAACCATTTCGAGTTTATATCAATTTGAGTTCGATTTCCAAAATATCGATTCAAAGCACTTAAATCAAATTTACCTTTATATTCAAATCTTTGAGTATAATTAGATTCCGAGCCTAATTCGAGAATGTCATTTTATATTACCTTTCACTTAGAAATATTCAAAGTTTGAGTAAAAGTTCAATCTTTTAAAACAAATTAATTTTTTAAAATTTACATCATATTTCAATTATAACTTAAAAAAAATCTTAACTTCGATTATTTAAAACATTCTTATTTCAAATTTAAATTTGAACATCCTGAGTTCCAATTCGAAAATAATTCAATTTCCATAAATTCAATTTTTTTCTTAAAACCAAATCATTTAAACAATTTTAAATCAAAATTTTAAAATCATTTAATTTAACCGACCCGGTGTTCGTATATAATTCTCTATCCTATGGCCTAGTGAATCAATTATTTCAATTTAATTTCGGGGATGGATATACATCATTTCAGTCCAAATAAATGCTATGGTATACCATTTCACCTTATTCCTTAGTTTATTCGAAATAATTCAATTTACAGTTTTATATACTGTAAATAATATACAGATGATAACTTGATATATTAAAATAAATGAACATTCAAATATCAGCCAATAGCATCCATTACAAACAATCATCCAATTAGTCAATAAAATTCACAACAATTTCATAATTATCAATATTGGGTATTTTACGAGCAATTGAATTCTGGTTTAATTTAACTATCGATTCATATCCTAACAATAAATTTAGATGTCAATTTCAGTGTCAGTTAAACTTATCAAACAACAACAAATAAATTTCAATCACTACACGATATTAATTTAATTAACATAAAATTTATTTCAGTCGATTGCGAGCGTGTAAACACTCACCTGTTTGAATCGGAAAAATTCAAACTAGCCAAATCGATGCAAAATCGGCTCCATGGCATAAAGCTTATTGACACGGTTCCAGTGAAATCTTCCTTCCCGAATTGGACCTCGTATAGAAGATTTATGATTTATTAAGATTGATATGGTTAAAACTAAATCAATTGAAATACTTAACTAACTAATAAAATTAACTAAAATCAACCTTAAACCATCTTTGGCAACAGTACATTGCACGAACCCTTTTTCCACGTTCGAGCTCGAATCCACATTCTGCTTTCCTCCTAACAGAAACACGCTTACGTCTCCTGTCTATGCTCATAAGTTCCAAAACGTGATCAAACCCTCAATCCACAACTGCTTCGGTCGTCTCCTCCACCCAGATCGTTTCGCTTCGATTCCAATTAGCCTCCAACCGCACCAACCATCACCTGACACCTCTATGCCACCTCCAATCGTGCGCTAATCGATGCGCCTAGATTAAGAATCAAACCAATCGCCTCTCGATTCTAACCTTCCCTACGCGCGCCGCGAGCATCGATCGTGACTCCATCCATTGCTTTGATTTTTTTTCATGCAAGAGATTATTATTTTTTATCGATCTGCTGAATGAACTTTTTTTCTAATTTGAATCTGAGATTTGCAAATAGAGGGGAAAGGAGTAACATACGAGGAAGGTAAGAAACGTAGGTTTTTTTTTAAACAAGTTTGGAATGAATTGCATAATTTTATATTATAAAGTATTAACCCAATAGCCATAAAAATTTCGAACTCCAATTGACTCGTGCTGCCTGGCATTCTTGATGTTTTACCCCCGTTCCGAACACAATGGAACTAGTTTCGGAACCAATTAGATTGTATGTGGAAGATAGCTTTTCAAAGTCGATTATTTTAATTAAATTCAAAATTAAATTTCTACGCGTTTCAAGCTTGCACGGCCAAACAACAAGTCCGATCGCTACGAAACTTGAAATCCTATAATAATTCACTATTGAGGATCCAATGAAACTGGTTTTGTCGACATCTGGGGCAGTGACCAAAATGGCTACTTTAACTCGTCAATTAATATATAAAATTTCCAAATTCTAGTCATTCACATTTAAATCCAATTTTAAATGTTAACCATCTTCGTTCATATTTATATAAAATTTGAATAAATTTTTGGAACCATTTTTAATCCTATTACATCCATAATTCAATTATTCAAACAATCTCTTATATTAAATTTAAACAATTTAAATTATCCAATAAATTAATATTAACGAATCATTATATTTTTCCCATATTCATCCAAAAATTTCATTATATTTAATAACTTACAATAGTCAAAAGTACGGGTCGTTACATACTCCCCCACTCAAATCTTTTCATCCTCGAAAAGGCGTTAAGTACGGAATTTAACATACAATAAATTTTCTCAAAATAATTAACTTACAAACATAAATATCTTATTTGCAAAACTTTTACTACGCTTTTACCATGCCATTTCGATATCGGTTTTATGGAAAATATAACTTACATATAAAACAAGCTATAGAATTTTTTAAAACTTACAAATTTTTCTAACTCGGATTTACGGAAAATTTCGGCAAAGTCTACTTTGCGCGGCTCGATCGAAAAAAAATTACAATTCAATATGTATCAAAAATATAACCAATATATATCAAATATACATCTCATCACAATGATGAGGCATCCTGAAGGGCAAAAATATAAAATCGCGATATGTAATCCGAGATACGTACCTTATTAATAATAATATGAGCGAGTTCGCTCATATTAAGCAAGCAAAGCATATAAATCCCCATATACACCCAAACGATCTTCGTATGTACCTTTCTCAACTCAATTTGGAATGTTAATCACTTATAAGAAGATGTAGAACGTGCATAAGTTCAAATAAGTATAAAACATTCATTTTGAATCCAAATCTCAAGCACGAGCACCAATATGCAACCATATAACCATCATATGCACTCAAAATAATTAAACTAGGATTTACAACAAACTAATCATCCAACAAATCAATATTCATTCAACTCAATTCATAACTATCACAATTTACATTTCAATGTCAATATTTAATTTATACACTCTCATTCTTATTAACATTAAAAAAAATTAACATTTTATTTGCTCATTTTCCATTTATTCATAACACTGAATCGACTTATATTCAATCTCATTTGTTTCCAAATTCTTTTTCATTCGCTTAAATGTTATTAAGGTCATATCCACTTATTTCATTCAAACCATTCACATAATTAATTACACTAAAGAAGTAATTTAATTCCATATCACATCCCATATATTTAAAATTAATTCACATTCACTTGTTAATACTCATTCGTTAATCATACAATGGATTTATAATAAATTTTTAGCTTTTAGTTGATTTACATTTAACTAATCTGGTTTCAATCCACTTTCTTTCAACTAATATTTACTGCATTCACATTTGATTTATTACAATTAAATGTATTTACATTCAATTGATTTATTCCAATTATTTGCATTCGTTTCAACCATAGTTAATTGGTTTAAACTCCATTGAATTCTTTTAATTCATTAACATTCGTTACAAATTCATTATATTCAATTTTAATCAATTCAATTTGCAAAATTCCAGTTGTTTCAATTTTTGTTTAACCTACTTCATATAAATTCATTGGTGAAACATTTATAAAATTATTCCACTTAAGCTTGCTTAACTTAAATTTTGTTTCCACTTAATTTATTCTCTCTCCTTTTTCTTTTTTTATACTAACATCATTTATTAATTATCTAAGTTTATTATAAATATTTTATACAAGACGACTCACCTTTATTATTATTACTTCATATCCTAAGCCATTATTAATTCACCGATTTAGTTCATTTATTCAACTTCATATTATTAATTTACCAAGGTAAATTTTATTTCTATAACTCAATTCATATTAATAACTTTCTCTTTTTCCTTTCACAATTAATTCATTCACCTTCTTTTAAGTCCACTTTAACTTATAAAAATTTTTCAATAACTTATTCCATATTATATTAGTTAACATTAAAATTTTATTTTAACTACTCCAGTTGAAATTTAATTTTTCTTTATCCAATTTTAAATCAAATCCAATTACTCATACTAATTTTTCTCTTACACTCATTTATTTTTATTTAACTTCTTTTTCAATTTAAATTACGTACTATTTTATAATTCAAATTGTATTCATTTTATTGATTCATTTATAGCTTATGTGGAATTTCTTCACTCTACTAATTTATCTAGTTTCACTTAATACCCAATTTAATTTAATTTAATGTTAAGTTAAACTTCATTTTTGTTTAATCCATCACTCATTTATCCAATCTTATACAATTTAAATTTTCTTATCATTCACATTCAACAAATTTAAACTTGTGTTTAGCTTAATATTCTCAAATCTATAAAGTATACACTTTATTCAACCAAAATTCCATTTTATTATTTTATCTATTTTATTTAAATACAATTCATTTTTATTTAAGCTTCTTGAGTTAAATGTATTTTATTTACTTCATTTCACTAGCTCCATTTAATTTAATAGTGTTACGCCAATTATTATTTTTTGTATCTCAAATTCAAAATTCTTTGTTTGCTTAACCAAAATTTATTCTTCTAAATTTGGTTTATTTTCCTATTCAAATTTATAAGTCATAACTTAATTCTTTTCTATACTATTTTAAATTTATAAGTCCAAAACTATTTCTATATATTTATTAAGTCACACTTAGATTTTTTTTTCAAAATTATAACTTCTTTTAATCGAAAATAAATTTCTTTCGGTAGCAATTCTCACTCAGAATCATGAAAATGGATACTGGCGATGCTGTAGTCATCCCCAAAATTATTTCCCAGCGACCAAGCGAGTTTAGTACTTTTTTTAATCAAAAATCCTTTCAAAATAAATTTTTCTAGTCAGAACTCTTCCAAATAATACTAATATTAATTTTGAAAAAACAAAATGGGTTTTAAACTTTAAAATTCTCATTTTAAAAAAAAATAGTTTCCATACGTAAGCTATATTATAAATATAGCTATACAAATTTTCTCACCTTATTACCAAAATAATTCATTAATAACTCGGTCATTTTAATCCATTCTTATTTTAATTTTATTTCAATTCAATTCAATTTAATTATCAAAGTCTTCCTAAAATAAATTCATTAAGTACTTGTTTATTTTTAGTTCAACCAATAATCGATGCTAACTAAATATTGCCATCCCCCAACAACTATCATTCATTAAAATTATCATTTTATATATATAATATAATCGAGGAAAATTTATTTCATTTACTTGATTTTAAAACGATATTATGTCGACTTGCCTCGTTTAAGTGTTTAGAAACCCCTGTCGATAACACGGTGTCCCGCAAATCGACCGAAATTCATAAACAACTCAACAGACAAGTAAATACAACATAAAACATTTTATAAGGCTAACCAGTATGCTCTCTCATATATACACACTCAAACTGACTCATTCTATGATATTACTATCCTATTTCTAATTAGTCAAACCCCACAAAGCCAAGGTTATCGTTAAACCTTCGCTCTAATACCAGTTGTGACGATCCGTATTTTGAAAGGTTTAAATCGACAATAATCCATGTCCGACTTAAGCAACCCAAAACGTAGATAATCAATGTGGTTAAATAAGAAAAATAAGAAGAGAAGAAGAAAACAAAACATAGAATCCCATAATGAAAACGATAAAATATAATAATCAAATAAACATTTCGTAAATGTAACATCCCAATTTTTATAAAATTTAAAATTAGTAATTAATATAAATTTTGGAAATAAATTGAAATTAATTCGAAAATTTAAAAACAAATTAATTAAGTGTTAATTTATATATATAAATAAGATTGTATTTGCATTAGAGTTTAAAAATTCAAACTAATGGATATTTCAAAATTATTTGAATTTAAATTATATGTGTGTGTTTGTATATATATGGGTAGATTTGAATTTGAGTTTGAATTTGAGTTTGAATTTGAATTTGAATTTAAAATTTAAATAAATTCCTTAATAAAATATTTGGATTCAAAATATTAACATATGTGTGTGATTTTTTCAAGGTATAAATTAGTATTAAAAACATTTTCTTTTAAAGTTGTATAAATATAACAAAGGAAATATAATTATATAAAATTGAAAATACAATTTAAATAATATAACGATATTATTCTCATGAAAATTTACAAGTGCATTATAAGTAATGTATACAAAGACAAGTGTTAATTAATAAGTAAGGATATTAACATGTGTAATGAGAATAAGTTATATAATTGACAAATGTTAGTTAAACTAACAAGTATCACAAACTTATTTCCATTTTCATTAAACTTTTAATAAATCAAAATTAACTCTATATAAACATATATCTTCTTTCTTTATTTCTTTTTCCCTATCTCAATTCCAAAAGCAAAGAAAACTCAAGAACACAAACCCTGTAAAAAGAAAACAACAACCACTTTCTCTTCAAACCAAAAAGCAAAAGCCTATAAAACCAAAAACAAATCAGAAAAAAAACAAAGGAGTTGAAATATATTCTACAAATTCAAAACTTGAAGCCTGGAAATCTTTTCAAATAGCAAATTCATTAAGTGATTAAGCAAATTCAAAGCTCAAGAACTGTAAAAATAAAGTTCAACTCAGCGAAACAAGGACTTCAAGATCAAGCCCGGATTTCAACCTTAAATCAACTTCTAGGATATTTTTTAAAAGCTCTCTGTTTCTTCTTGATCAATGTGAGTAAACTTTTGAAATCTAGATTTCTGGTTTGTTGTTTGAAAATCATGTTGAAGTAAAAAGTGATAAAGTATTGTATGTATGCAAGTATGTATAGATATATGTATAAATTGGCTGTGCATATCTGGAAAACAGACATATGCATTCTGTTCCAGGTTTACAGGCATCAAGCCTGCTCAACATTTGATTTCTCTTCCTTTGATCCATATTAGCCTTTGGGATCTAAACGAAATTAGTTTGTTTTAACATGTTTCAAGTTTTAAAACTAAACTTGAGGAAAAATAAATTAAAGTTTTCTGGAAATTGGAAAATATAGGCAAAGTTCAAAATGTGTTAAATTTCAAACATTATAATTTGCTGATTCAAGAATATAACTTGAATCGATTTTGAAATCTATGATTTTTAAAAGAAAATATAAGATTTTTAGTGTTTTATTGTGTGAGCATTTCGAGGTTGTTCAGATAATGGTTTTTGAGCAAATACTGGCGGCCGGAGGCACTCGGGGGATCGAGGTTTCATCTGAGGTTAGTTGGGAAGTCGTCGGGGCTAGGAAAAATGGTGGATGATTTTTTTATCACTGTGGCATCTGAATTTGATCGGAGAAGGGTTTAAGCCCTAAAATGGGTCGAGATTGGATATCTGTCACCACGGCGTCTCTGGTGATTTGAGTTGCTTAGGATTTTGGGGAAAGAAGCATAGAAGGATGGCGAAGATATGGCCGAAGGTTCAGGTGTTTCGATGGTCAAGAACGTGCGTTCGAGGAAGCTTTTGGCAATGGGTTTTGGTTCCTATTTCGACTAAGCATCTCGATTTCAATCGAGGGCTTATGCTAGTGATTTGGGGGTCGGGATCGAAGGATTAGGTGGTTGTCGGTGTGCCGAAGGTGTCGTTGATAGTTGAAGCTCTGGCGTTAATCGGTGCATGTGCACGGTGGTTCTGGAGTATCAGTGGATTAGGTTGTGTGTGACTCGAAGGGATTGTTTGGGGTAAGTGCCTCGAGTATGGACTCGAGTAAATTGGTGTGTGCACTGGGTACTCAAACTTGAACAAAAAATTTAAGTATTGAAATGAAAATTTGGGGAACACTTGGTACGACTCGAAGTAAGCAAGCATTTGTCTCGAGGAACACTTGGGGTTGACTCGGGTTTTATAATTTCTAGTTTTAAAAACTTTAATAATTTAATTCGATTTACTTTCTGAATTTATTCTTTTAAAAATGATGATTGTTTGTTAAGGTGGAATGTATAGTTAAAGGTTTTGAAAAAAAGTTATTTTAAATTAAAAATTAACAAAGTAATTAAGGGGATAATTAAATGTATTTAAATTATTAGCTTGAAGGTTAAGTTAATTTATATTGTTAATGATAATTAAATAATTAATGATTTGTAATTACTTAATAATTAAAGGATAATTAATTTATTTATTAATTAATAATTAAAGGTTAATTAATTTATAATTAATAATTAATTAATATAGTTAATTAAAGAATAATTGCCTAATTAATTAATTAATATTAAAGGTTAATTAATTTGTAATTAAAAATTAATTAATTGAGGTAAAACTAATTAACGAAAGTAATTAAGATTAATTAATTTATCATTAAGCACTAACTAAAAATAATTTATTTATTTATTAATAATAAAGGTTAATGAAATGATGATTAAGGATAATTAATTGTTAATTAAGATTGAGTAATTAAAATTAAGGACTAATTAATTAATAATTAAGGATAATTAATAAATAATTAATAATAATTAATGAAAAATAATTATGTGATTAATTAATTAATTATGATCACATTGCTAATTCATCTTAATTGCAGATGATTGATTATTATTGAATGCTTTGTATTGATTGATATCTCTGATATGTAATTGTGATACCATGTGATATGAATTGCTTTGTGCTGAGTTGTGATATCTGTGATGTATTTCTGTGTAAATGTGAAAACCCCTTTGGCCCGTAAAACGGCATTTGAATTTCGATGCGACAGGGAGTCGGATTCCAGATGGTTATCCAAAACGCACATCGAACCTTAATGGCGGTTATTTGTGATTGATATATCCACGTGTTTTAAAATTAAGCGCTCACTATTCGGTTTAGCCGAGAGAGGACTTATTGTCATATAACTAGTGATACAAGGAAATGGATAGCATTTGAAGACGGTGGTGAAGACCGGGTGTCTTCGAGAACGATAGGATAACCTATCGAATGACTCTGCACTGAGTTGCTCTGGTATAGAGATCTCCATATGTGATGGGAGTCCGATCGAGATTGTGGATGCCCGGATTGCAAGGGCTTCTTTGGGAAGTGCCTTCGGCTCTGTTCGAACCCGGAACGGACTTGTATGGTTATATGTCTGACATTACACTTTGAGATATAAAGCTGATTTCTTTCAAATATATTTCTTTTTGGTGGCGGAGAATTATTCTCTTAGCTTAACACCCTTTCTCTAAGACATACGAGCTTAGAGGTTATGTAGTTATTGGTTATTGGGGGTATACTCCCAATTTGGTAGTGTGGCATGCTGAGTGCTATTGATCATTTGTTGATCAAAGCATGGCTTTTGTGTAAAGCGTAGATTTATGGACGAGACTTCGTCGAACCTCACAACCTGGAAATGGTTGAAACAGGAAGGATGCAACAAGGTTATTGGGGGTAGCGCCCCTCAGGGTATGTGCATTTCCTTCTGGATAAAAAGTGGTATCATGGTATGGAGCCCAGATACTTAACTTATGTAGATATTGCAGCTATGTTGCTTTGTGGTTGTTGTTGTTGAGGCCCCGGGAACGGTCGGTTACGACCAGGGGATGGCATACTCGTGACAGTTAGTTACCTAGTTACAAAGGTAACCCGGCCTTGTGTTGGCAAAGATCTGGTTAGGTTCTTGGGGCATCCCTCCAAAGGTGTACCCATGTGGCATAGGAAGTTCCTTAGCCTGACCATTTGTTGGAAATCCAATCACCAATACGCGCCCAGTACGGTTTTACTTGTAGAACCTGCCAATTAAAATGGTAGCTATAGTTGGCATACTATAATGGTGCGTATGCCAGCTAAGACTAATATTATACTTTAGAAATGCTTTTACACTACGCACTAATAATAATATCAAAAGAATTTTATCCTATCAAGCATACTTGACTATCATAAGGAGAAATCTCCCCCAAGTGTGCGATTGCATTGTGTGTGTGCCGGGAGGCCTTATGGTAGTTTCATTTTCCAAAAGCATGAACGGTTTTCTTTTATAAAGTATTTTGTACAAACAACTGTTTTTGTTTACTCATACCAGTCCCATGATTGACTCGGAGTTTATTGTCCCCTTCCTAAACTCTTGGTGCCCATAGTATCCACACGGGCAGCCTAGAAGCAGATTATCCATGTTTTGGAGCTAGCTTGGGTTTAGAATTCTTTTGGAAGATATTGGATTTTGGAAAGCTTTGGGTTTGGAAATCCTTTGAAGTGTTTAGAGTTTTTGAAGACCTTATCGAAGTTGAAATATGTTGGAAACTTTTTTGAAGACTCTGTTGTCGTTCCGCTGTGGTGTTGTTATTATTCTGATGTTGTATCATGTGTAGCACTCTGATGATGGTGGTGATTTGTTGTAACCAAATATTGTGATGATGTTGTGCCCAATGTTGTATGTATGTTGTGATTAATGATATCGTCGTCTTTTATTTCCGCTGCTCTGTATTCATCTAATGTTGTTATAAGCTCCATCCGAACTGGAGTTCAACGTTTGAATCTCCGGCAGTCAAATACAAGTGAGTTAATTGATGTTGATTTTTGAACACTGGATTTTGGGACATGACAAGAGGTATTAGAGCTAAAGGTTAAGTAAGAACTTTAGCTATGGAGAATAATACGTTATGTGGCTCATTAGAGATAGGGTGAAGAATACCCTAGAATGAGTAAAACCCGAGCGACCAACACTTTAAAATTCCTTGGTCTATTTCTTTAAACTATTGATATTCCCTAATACATCTCGTCTGTATACCTAAATCAAGTTTTCTTACTACTTATAGATAGTGAGAATGAGCGGGAGAAGAGGACGAGCCAGGGGATGGGAAAATACCACTACAACTGGTCAAGGCCCTGCAACAGCAGAAGAAGCTATACCTACTCAACCTCAGTCGAATCTGGCTGATCTGTATCAAAGTTTTTCCAGACTTGATGGTAAGCCGTTCACTGGCAAGGAGTCAATTGTCAAAGCCCAAACCTGGATCCGATCATGTGAAAGAATTTTTAGAGGATTGAAGTTAGAAGACAATCAAATGCGACCGATAGCTTCTTGGCAACTCCAAGAGGAAGCTCTGGCTTAGTGGGAGACTATTGATGTGGATGATCCGGAAGATGAGTTCACTTGGGAACGATTTAAGGAGGTGTTTGAGAAACGATATATGCCATCTGCTAGTATCGCCTGAATGTACCAGGAGTTTATGGACTTGAAGCATGGAAGTTTGTCGTTTGAAGAGTATTTGAATAAGTTCAACGAATTATCTCTATTTGTTCCGTAGCTAGTGAATACACCTTTGAAAAAGAATGAAAGATTTATTCGGGGAATGAATAAGAAATTCCATGAAAGAATAACTGCCCACGTAAAGGATCCTTTTCTGACTTGATCGATATGGGTTATAGATACGCTACCCTAAATAAGCAGGAAGTTCCAGAGGAGAAGTGAAATGTAAGCACTCCAAATTGGAAGAAAAGGAAATTCGGAGGCAAGAAACCATATCAAGGTATGGAGAAGAAGAACAATCTAGGAAACTCGGGTAGGAATATTACTTGTTACAATTGTCGAGAGAAGGGCCATCATTCAAATAGCTGCAAGAATCCAAGTAAGCAAGTAAAGACTAGTTAGGGAGTTAGAGAATGTTATAATTGTCACAAGCCTGGACGTGTAGTAAAAGATTTCCCAGCAATGAAGCAAGCTGAAGTAATGAAGGTGTATGCGATAAAGGATGATCCCTCAACTTCAAGGGCGGATAAAGGAAAAGGAGTTCTAGAAAGTAACCTTATTATTTATGATAGAGTTGTTAGAGTTTTGTTTTCCATAGGAGCTACACATAGCTTTATCTCCTAACAAACCATGAATGAATTAAAACTTAAACCCGAATTTGTCGACGAGCCCATTTGTGTGAAGAATCCAGTTGGTGGTCCTGCGAACCTTTTTCTACGTTGCCAAGAGGTTCCTATCACGTATTCTTGTCATCGATTCCCTAGCAGCCTTTTCATTCTTGACTTTATTGAATTTGAAATCTTACTTGAAATGAACTGGTTAATGAAATACGAAGGTAAACTAGAATGTAACAATGGAACAATTTCGATCAAAACAAAACTTGGAAATTTTATCGAAATCTCTTGTGAGGATCCGAGCCCTAAGTGAGATAAGTTGATGTATATTTTAGGATATCCTGAACCTAGCATGGAGTCCATACCTATCGTCCGGGAATTTCCAGATGTGTTCGAAGAGATTAAATCTTTACCTCCATACAAAGAAATTGAATTCGGAATTGACTTATTTCCCAATGCTCGTCCTGTCGTTCATGCAAGCCGTAGGATGGCACCCAGGGAAAGGATAGAACTAGTCAATCAAACCCGAGATTTGCTAGAAAAAGGATTAATACGTCCTAGTTTTTTCGACTGGGGTTCAGCTGTGGTGTTCGTAGCCAAGTCTGATGGATCCTTGAGATTATGTGTGGACTACCACGATCTTAATAAATTAACTCTCAAAAACAAATTTCCGTTGCCTAGACGACGATCTGTTTGATCAGTTGCACGGTGCTCGATTCTCTTCTAAGATGGATCTAGCTCAAGGATTCCATCAGCTATGAATTGCTGAAGACTGTATTCACTTAACTGCTTCAGGTGTCCAGACACATTCTACAAGTGGTTAGTCATGCCTTTCGGACAAACCAATGCTCCCGCATACTTCGTAGATTTAATGACCCGTGTATTCCGAGAGGTATTGAATAAATTTGTTCTTGTGTTTATTGACGATATTCTGATCTATTCCAAAACCAAAGAGGAGCATGTTGAGCATCTAAGGATTGTTTTGGAAATATTGAGAAGAACATTTTATTTGCCAAATTTTCTAAGTGTCATTTTTGGGTTAAGGAAGTTAGATTTTTCGGGCACATTGTTAACGAAGAGGGAATTTCTGTAGATCCGGGCAAAATTTCCGTTATTCTAGACTGGAAGCAACCCACTACTTCAACAGAAATTAGAAGCTTTCTGGGTTTAACGGGATATTAGTGGAAGTTTGTTCAGGATTTTTCTAAGATAGCTAGTCCGTTGACTAAACTAACAATGAAAAATGCTAGATTCGATTGGACTGCGAAATGCGAAGAAGCGTTCTAGGAGTTGAAGAGAAGATTGACTACTGCTCCTGTTCTCGCTATTATTAACAGGAATCAAGGCTTATCTGTTTATACATATGCTTGTGGTGATGGTGTCGGTGTAGTGCTAACGCAAAATGGTAGAGTAATTACCTACGCGAGTAGACAATTACGTCCACATAAGAAAAACTACCCAACCCACGATCTGGAACTCTTGGGTGTTATTTTCGCTTTAAAAATCTGGCATTACTATCTTCTGGATGAAAATTTTGAATCATTCACCGACCACAAATCTCTGAAATATATATTTACCCAAAAATATTTGAATCTGTGACAACAACATTGGTTGGAATTTCTAGCGTCATATGACCTGGATATTCTGTATATGCCTAGAAAAGCCAACGTGGTGGCCGACGCCCGAAGTAGAAGACATGCTGTTCTCGCATATCTAGTTGTCACTCCTACTCTTCTTGAGAAAGTTGCTAACAAACAGAAAGAAGACAAATTCCTTCAGGAAACTTATGGAAGGATTTGTTGTAGTGAAGATTCCAGTTTCAGAATCGATAATTGTAGGGTTATAAGACTAAAGGACAGGATGTGTGTCCCAGATATCCCAGATTTAAAACGGGAAGTTTTGGACGAGTGTCACAAGTCCAAACTTAATATCCATCCAAGAGTTAATAAGATGTATCGAGATATCAAAATAACCTTCTGGTGGAAAACAATGAAGAGGGGTATATTTATTTATGTCTGTCATTGTGCAACATGTCAACAAATTAGAAGTGATTAAAGAAGATGGAGGGTTTACTCCAACCATTGGAGGTGCCTAAGTGGAAGTGGGATCAAGTATCGATGGATTTCATCGACGGGTTTCCACGTACTCAAAAAGGAAATGAAGCAATTTGGGTTATTGTGGACCGTTTGACTAAGACAGCCCACTTTATCCGAGTAAAAATTACCCGGACAGCAGCAAGTTTAGCTGAATTATATGTGAAAGAGATTGTCCGTCTCACGGTATACCAAGCAGTATAGTGAGTGATCGTGACCCGGTCTTCACTAGTAGATTTTCGGAGGCTTTTCAAACCGCATTAGGGACCATACTGAATTTCAACATTGCTTATCACCCACAGTCTGATGGGCAGACTGAAAGGATAAATCGAATCTTAGACAACCTTTTGCATGGTTGTATACTTGACTTTAGTGGTTCTTGGAAGGACCATTTGCATCTAGTTGAATTCTCATATAATAATAGCTATCAGGCCAGTATCAAAATGGCTCCTCTCAATGCTTTATATGGTCGTCTAATTCGATCACCTGCATGTTGGATTAAGTCAGGTGATAGGCTCATCCTTAGACCAGATATGATAAAGGACGCTACTGCAAAAGTTGATTTTATTTGGAAGAAATTAAAAACGGCTCAAAGTCATCAGAAGAATTACGCTAACCGCAGGAGAAGATCTTTAGAGTTTCAAGTTGGAGATTCTGTTTTCTTAAAAGTGTCTCTAATGCGTGGAGTATTGAGATTTGGAAAAACTGGTAATCTGGCGCCGTGATATATCGGTCCTTTTCCTATATTAGAAAGGATCGGTCCTCTGGCATATCGAGTGCAGCCACCTAATTGGTTATCTGGCGTACATAATGTGTTTCATGTTTCTCACCTTCGGAAATATATGCACGATCCAGACTGTACTATTGAAGAGGCTGCTCAGCAAGATTTGGAGATCACACCAAATCTGGCAGTTAAAACAGAACCATTGAAAATACTTGATCGTGATGAAAAGCGGCTAAGGAATAAAGATGTGAAACTGGTTAAAGTGCAATGGAGTGGCGATCCAAATGACTGTGCTTGGGAAACAGAGGATAGAATGCAGAAGTCCTATCCTAATTGCAGAATGAATATTTCGGCTTAATCTGGTAAGCCATTTCTCTATCTTTTATATATTCGTATATTCTTTGTTTATCTCTCTCTCTTTCAAATTTCAAGGACGAAATTTTCTTAAGAGGGGGAATATGTAACATCCCAATTTTTATAAAATTTAAAATAAGTAATTAATATAAATTTTGGAATTAAACTGAAATTAATTTGAAATTTTCAAAACAAATTAATTAAGTGTTAAGTTGTATATATATAAATAAGATTGTATTTGCATTAGAGTTTAAAATTTCAAACTAATGAATATTTCAAAATTATTTAAATCTAAATTATATGTGTGTGTGTGGGTAGATTTGAATTTGAATTTGAATTTGAACTTGAATTTAAAATCTAAATAAATTCTTTAATAAAATATTTGGATTCAAAATATTAACATATGTGTGTGATTTTATCAAGGTATAAACTAGTATTAAAAACATTTTCTTTTAAAGTTTTATAAATATAACAAGGAAATATAATTATATAAAATAGAAACTACAATTTAAATAATATAAAGACATTATTCTCATGAAAATTTACAACTGTAAAATAAGTAATGTATACAAAGACAGGTGTTAATTAATAAGTAAGGATATTAACATGTGTAATGAGAATAAATTATGTAATTAACAAATGTTAGTTAAACTAACAAGTGTCACAAATTTATTTCCATTTCCTTTAAATCTTTAATAAATCAAAATTAACTCTATATAAACATATATCTTCTTTCTTCATTTCTTTTTCCCTATCTCATTTTCAAAAGCAAAGAAAACTCAAGAACAAAAACCCTGTAAAAAGAAAACTACAACCACTTTCTCTTCAAACCAAAAAGCAAAAGCCTGTAAACCAAAAACAAATAAAAAAACAAAGGAATTGTAATATCTTCTACAAATTCAAAACCAAAAGCCAGAAAATCTTTTCAAATAGCAAAGTCATCAAGTGATTAAGCACATTCAAAGCTCCAGCACTGTAAAACAAAAAAATTCAACTCGACAAAACAAGGACTTCAAGATCAAGCCCAGATTTCTACCTTAAATCAACTTCCAGGATTTTTTTAAAAGCTCTCTATTTCTTCTTGATCAAGGTGAGTAAAATTTTGTAATCTGGATTTCTGGTTTGTTGTTTGAAAATCATGTTGAAGAAAAAAGTGATAAAGTATTGTATGTATGCAAGTATGTATGGATATATGTATAAATTGGTTGTATATGTCTGGAAAACAGATGTATGCATTCGTTCGAGGTTTACAGGCATCAAGCCTGTTCAAAATTTGATTTCTCTTCCTCTGATCCATGTCAGACTTTGGGATCTGAACGAAATTAGTTTGTTTTAACATGTTTCAAGTTTTAAAAATAAATTTGAGCAAAAATAAATTAAACTTTTTCTGGAAATTGGAAAATACAGGCAAAGTTCAAAATATGTTAAATTTCACACATCATAATTTGTTGATTCAAGAATATAACTTGAATCGGTTTTGAAATCTATGATTTTTAAAAGAAAATTTAAGATTTTTCGTGGTTTATTATGTGAGCATTTTGAGGTTGTTCGGATAATGGTTTTTGAGAAAATACTGGCGGCCGGAGGCACTCGGGTGATTGAGGTTTCATCTGAGGGTAGTTGGGAAGTCGTCGAGGCCAGGAAAAATGGTGGATGATTTTTTTATCACTGTGGCGTCAGAATTTAATCGGAGAAGGGTTTAAGCCCCAAAATGGGTCGAGGTCGGATATATTGTCACCACGGCATCTCTGGTGATTCGAGTTGCTCAGGATTTTAGGGAAAGCAACGTAGAAGGCTGGCGAAGGTATGGCCGGCTGTTCAGGTGTTCCGGTGGTCGGGAACGTGGGTTCGAGGAAGCTTTTGGCAATGGGTTTTGGTTCCTGTTTCTACTGAGCATCTCGATTTAGATCGAGGGCTTACGCTAGTGATTAGGGGTCGGGATCGAAGGATTAGATGATTGTCGGTGCGCCGAAGGTGTCGTGGATGGTTGGAGCCCTGGCGTTAATCGATGCATGTGCACGGTGGTTTTGGAGTATCAATGGGTTGGGTTGTGTGTGACTTGAAGGGATGCTTAGGTGTTTGGGGTAAGTGCCTCGAGTATGGACTCGAGTAAATTGGTGCGTCCACCGGGTACTCATGCTTGAACAAAAATTTTAAGTATTAAAATGAAAATTTGGGGAACACTCTGGTACGACTCGAAGTATGCATGCATTAGTCTCGAGGAATATTCGGGGTTGACTCGGGTTTTATAATTTTCGGTTTTAAAAACTTTAACAATTTAAGTCAATTTAATTTCTAAATTTATTCTTTTAAAAATGATGATTGTCTGTTAAGTTGGAATGTGTAGTTAAAGGTTTTGAAAAAAATTATTTTAAAATAAAAATTAACAAAGTAATTAAGGGGATAATTAAATGTATTTAAATTATTAGCTTAAAGGTTAAGTTAATTTATATTGTTAATGATAATTAAATAATTAATGATTTATAATTACTTAATAATTAAAGGATAAGTAATTAATTTATTAATTAATACTATAGGTAAACTAATTTATAATTAAGAATTAATTAATTAATATAATTAATTAAAAAATAATTGCCTAATTAATTACTTAATATTAATTGTTAATTAATTTGTAATTAAAAATTAATCACTTAAGGAAAAATTAATTAATGAAAGTAATTAAGATTAATTAATTTATAATTAAGCATTAATTAAGAATAATTAATTAATTAATTAATAATTAAAGGTTAATTAAATGATGATTAAGGATAATTAATTGTTAATTAAGATTAATTAATTAGTAATTAAGGACTAATTAATTAATAATTAAGGATAATAAATCACTAATTAAAAATAATTAATGAAAATAATTTTGTGATTAATTAATTAATTATGATCACATTGTTAATTCATCTTAATTGAAGATGATTGATTATTATTGAATGCTTTGTATTGATTGATGTCTCTGATATGTGACTGTGATACCATGTGATATGAATTGCTTTGTGCTGAGCTGTAATATCTATGATGTATTTCTGCGTGAATGTGGAAACCCCTTTGGCCCATAAAACGGCATTTGAATTTCGATGCGACAGGGAGTCGGATTCTAAATGGTTATCCGAAACCCACATTGATCCTTAATAGTGAATCTTTATGATTGATATATCCACGTGTTTTAAAATTAAGCACTCCATATTCGGTTTAGCTGGAAGAGGACTTTATGTCATATAACCCATTCTGAATAGTGATACGACGAAATGAATAGCATTTAAAGACGGTGGTGAAGACTGGGTGTCTTCGAGAACGATAGGATAACCTATCGATTGACTTTGTACTGAGTTGCTCCGGTATAGATATCTCCATTTCTGATGGGGAGTCCGATCGAGATTGTGGATGCCCAGATTGCAAGGACTTCTTTGGAAAGCGCCTTCGGTTCTGTTCGAACCCAGAACGGACTTGTATAGTTGTATATCTAAAATTACATTTTGAGTTATAAAGCTGATTTCTTTCAAATACATTTCTTTTTGGTGGCGGAGAATTTATTCTCTTAGCTTGAAACCCTTTCTCTGAGACGTACGAACTCAGAGGTTATGTAGTTGATGGTTATTAGTGATATACTCCCAATATAGTAGTGTGGCATGCTGAGTGCTGCTGATCATTTATTGATCAAAGCATGGCTTTTGTGTAAAGCGTAGCTTTGTGGACGAGACTTCATCGAACCTCACAACTCGAAAATGGTCGAAACAGGAAGGATCCAGCAAGGTTATTAGGGGTAGCGCCCCTTAGGGTATGTGCATTTCCTTTTGGATAAAAAGTGGTATCATGGTATGGAGCCCAGATACTTGACTTATGTGGATATTGCAATTATGTTGCTTTGTGGTTGTTGTTGTTGGGGCCCCAAATAAAGGTCGGTTATGACCGACGGATGGCATACTCGTAACAGTTAGTTACCTAGTTATAGAGGTAACCCGGCCTTGTGTTGGCAGAGATCCGGTTAGGTTCTCGGGGTGTCCCTCCAGAGGCGTACCCATGTGGCATAGGAAGTTCCTTAGCCTGACCATTTGTTGGAAATCCAATCACCAATACGTGCCCAGTACGGTTTTAGTTGTAGAACCTGCCATTTAACATGGTAGCTATAGTAGGCATACTATAATGGTACGTATGCTGGCAAAGATTAATATTATACTTTCGAAATGTTTTACAGTATGCACTAATAATAATACCGAAAGAATTTTACATATCAAGCAAACTTGACTATCATAAGGAGAAATCTCCCCCAAGTGTGTGATTGCATTGTGTGTGTGTCGGGAGGCTTTATGGTCGTTTTATTTTCCAAAAGCATGAATGGTTTTCTTTTATAAGGTATTTTATACAAACAACTGTTTTTGTTTACTCATACCAATCCCATGACTGACCTGGAGTTTATTTTTCCCTTCCTAAACTCTGGGTGTCCATAATTTCCACACGGGCAGCCTAGAAGCAAGTAATCCGTGTTTTGGAGCTAGCTTGAGTTTAGAAGTCTTTTGGAAGCTGTTGGATTTTGGAAAGCTTTGGGTTTGGAAATCTTTTGAAGTGTTTAGAGTTTTTGAAGACCTTATCGAAGTTGAAATATGTTGGAAACTTTTTTGAAGACTCCGTTGTCGTTCCGCTGTGGTGTTGTTATTATACTGATGTTGTATCATTTGTAGCACTCTGATGATGGTGGTGATTTGTTGTAACCAATATTGTGATGATATTGTACCCAATGTTGTATCTGTGTTGTGATTAATGATATTATCGTCTTTTATTTTCGTTGCTCTGTATTCATCTAATGTTGTTATAAGCTCCATCCGAACCGGAGTTCAACGTTTGAATCTTCGGCAGTCAAATACAAGTGAGGTAATTGATGTTGATTTTTGAACGTTGGATTTTGGGTAGTGACAGTAAAGCTGTTTACTATACATTTGATTATTATCTATACACATTTATCAGAGTTATAAATATACAACAAGGAGAAATAATCAATGTAGTAGAATAGCATTATACAGGGTATGATAATAGTAATATACCAAAACTTCGTCTTCGTCCTTCAAAGAATAGTCTTCAATACTGTGACGACCCAAATTTTCGCGTTCGAAAATCGACACCCGTACTTCACATTGTACTCGAATGCCGCAGATTCAAACGTTCGAATACGATTCGCCGGAGCTTATAACGCGTTAAGTACAGCAACATAGTGGAAGAAAAAGAAAATATCATATAACGTTGATATACAACCTTTGATACAAGAATGATACAATATATGTTACAACAAGATACAACAGATCCAAAAATATTAGAGCAGAATATGACACAGCAGAAAGAAATTTCCAACTTGATCTCCAAGAGAGAAAGAGAGACAGAATCCAATATCTGAAACTTTATAGCCAAAGCTCCAATGGTCCAAACCAAATAGCATAATCCAAAAGCTTCGAAGACTCCAATCCAAAAGCAGTTATATCCAAACTAAAGCTCGAACCCCCAACACGATGACTTAAGCAAGGTCAGTCACCTTGAACAAATGCTATCGCCAAATCCAAGGGCTAGATGAAATGGAATCTACTCCTACTATTCGATTATCTGAAAAACTTAACTCTAGACTGCCCGTGTGGAAAAAATTTGGGCACCCAGAGTTTAGGAAGGGAACAATAAACTCCGAGTCAGTCATGAGACTGGTATGAGCAAACAAAAATAGTTTATCTTTAAAAAAACAAAAGAATTTAAAACTGAAATCCACAATGCTTTTTGAAAAATGAAACTACCATAAGGGCTCCCGCCGCACACATCATGCAAATGCAGAATTGCAGGAGATTTCTCCTTATGATAGTCAAAATGTTAACATGCGAAAACCATTTGATATTATTATTAGTGCTTAATGGAAAACATTTCGAAAGTATAATATTAATCTTACCAGCATACAACATTTCATCGTATGCCTACTATAGTTACCATGTTCAATAGAATGTTACCGCCACATTCCATGGCAGGCTATACAACTAAAACCATATAGGACGCATATTGTTTCTTTAGATTTTCCAACAAATGTTCAGGCTAGGGAACTTCCTATTGCCACATGGGAACACCTTATGAGGGACGCCCCGAGAACCTACCCGGCTCTTTGCCAACACAAGGTCGGCTTACTCCCTTCCCGGGAGTAACACCTAAGATATGCCATCCTCGATCGATTGCGACCTTTATCCGAGGGCCCACAACACCGACAATCACAAAGTAATGCATTTGCAGTAACGTTATAGGTTAAATATCTAGGCTCCATATCATGATACCACCCATTTCCAGAAGGAATGGACATACCCTAGGGGCGCGACCCCTGAAACCTTGCCGCATCTTTCCAGTTTCGACCATTTTCGGAGAGTGAGGTCCGACGAGGTCTCGTCCACAAAGCTACGCTTTTCACAAAAGTCTTGCTTTGATCAACAAATGATCAGCAGCATTTCGTATGCCATATTACCAAATTGGGAATGTATCAGTAGTAACCAT